>AP025068.1:4722571-4914146 GCA_036186865.1 Eustoma russellianum | reverse complement strand
AAGAAAGCGTCCACAAGCAGAGAAAAAATTAATCTGTATAGTTTTACTTGATAATAATTGTATCGCATGTTGTAGAAATTCCTTAACTTTTGCGCAGTAAGTGTTCATGGCTAGTTATAGAATGTAAAATTTTATCTTTCCTTAAAACAAAAATCCTGTGGAAGTTGTAGATGATCTTTGATTTGCCTACTTGTTCTGCTTATAGTTATAATGTAGGACGTATGTGCTTGTTTAATCTAAGTGATAGATGTGAACGTGCAGATATTTAAATTACATATGGTGGTTCAAGGTAAAAAAAAAAAAATCGTAAATACACGCATGCACTTGTCCATACAGGTCTCCACTTTGGCTAATGAGATGTCTTTCCGTCGTTTTTAGAAGGCCCTACTCTGGAGACCCATGTACTGTGCATTACCGGTGCTAGTCTTCTTACTGTGTGGAGTCCTTAATGTTGGAAATATAGGATGAGAATATGGAAATCACAGAAACACAAAGCCGAGACGTGACAAACTAGTCACTGTCCTTAAAGCAATTTTGCTCCTACTAAAGAGCAAGGTAGTCTTCAAGCAAATGCTTCCCAGGATATAACGGCTGCCTTTCTTCCCTTTGCTCTAGAGGAGAAAGACTGAACTTGATAGATGAAGGTGATGAAGGAGAAGAAGAGATTGCAGAGAATTGCTGAGTTTTCTTAGTTTTGCAAAAAGTGAGAATAGTATGTAGTAGACATACCAAAATCTCCTATTTATAGATCTTGGGGTATGTTTAAAACCCTTTTTTAAACAAATCTCAGCCTCATTTCAACCTCCAAGAGCCGTTGATTACCGTTCATAGGCGAAGAGATATGAATCTTGGATCAAAAGCTGCAACTCCTGGTGAAAAATTCTGTCCGTTGGCACATCTATCGATCACATCGATCGATCGATGTCACTTCGATCGATCGATGTGATCGATCGAAGTCGGACAGAGACTTCACTTTCTATTCTGTCCTACATCGATCGATTATATCGATCGATCGATGTCACATAGATCGATCGATGTGATCGATCTATGTTGGATAGAATGCTTCCAGGCTTGCTACGTACCACATCGATCGATCGATGTCTCCAACATTGATCGATCCAAGTCCTCCAGAAGCTTCAAACTCTCATACAACCTCATATACTCTTTATATAAGTTTGGAGCACTAAGAAAAAGTACTTTAACGTACTTTTTCAACACTTAAAATCCTGTCAATGGCATCAGTAATATGCAGTTTTGCCTTTCTGCATCCTACACGCTGTTATCGAAAAGGAGTGTAATTGACATCTGTCAAGTTTAGAGTTGTCACTTCTCTGATCTTGAGTTGTTGGTGTATTTGAGATTTTGACTTCCCTCCCTCCTGCTAAGAAAACCGGAGAGGATTCAATGACGCGGCCATATTTGACGCTAAAATGACGCGTCCAATAGATGGCTGCCACGTGGCCATCTGACCCATACCTTTTCTTTTTTCAATTTTCATTGTTTTTGCTTTTATATCATACAATATCCAAGACAAAATCTTCCAGAATTTTTGCTGCTTCCATCGCTAAAAAGAAAGGGCAGAAATAGAGCGATGCAAAATCTTTATTTTCCGGCGACTCCATCCGATTCCGGTAAAAACTCTACTCTACTGTTAGTGTATTCTTGTAATGCTGGAAGAGAAAGGACATGATAGCAACACCTTAATGCGATACAGAGGATGATGAAGCTAGCAGTGGTGGAAATGGAGTATACAGTCTCATGGTTTTGATGTTTCTTGTGATGCTGTTGTTGCTTCTACGATCGTTGCCTGCATCTTCTGGCCGTCGCCTAGTCTTGATGCAAGCCTGATTGTGGCCAAAATGCAGCATTGGATAAAGATTCATTGAAGCAGCATCTATACCCACACAATTATTTTCTTACAATTTCTATTCTTGATTTTGCCTAGCATAAGGGGTTGCTTCAGAGTCTTGGTAAATGAATTTAGAATTAGAATCAGTAGGACTTATTTAGGGCAAGCAGTAATTTTTTCTGGCTATATGCCAAAAGCCAGTTTCTCTGTACGTGGGGGAGGGGATGGGGAGCAAGCAAGGCACAAGAACAAAAGCGTACAAGAAGCATGACCAGAAAATGAGAGAGATTTAGCAGTAGAGAGATGTCACTGGAGGGAGAAGATGTCAGTAAATGGCTCACCGGAGAAGAGAGGTTGTGCCGGAAATGAGTTCGGAAATTGCTGTGCTTCTCTCAGTTGTTGGCACGATCTGAAAATAACTAGAGATCCCAATTTTGGGGGATAAATGAAAAATGGGTATAAATAAAAAAAATGTCCCCTCTGCCACGTGTGACTTTTGTATTGGACACGTAACTACAGCGTCATGCAGTTCCGCGTCACCCAATCTTCTCCCTAAGAAAATGTTTTGAAACTTAAAGAAAGAGTACGATGTTTTGACTCTTCTGATGGATTGAGGATTGAGAACTCGAGGTTCACAATAGAAAGGGAGAAAAATGACAATCTTGATTCAAAATCTTGAATTATTGATAGATGTTGGTTGATTTTGTAAAATGGGAGGCTAATTTATGGAGGGAAACCATAGTGGAACCAGTTGCAGTAGGAGTGAGGGAAAGGAAATACGTTATTTTGGAGGAAAAATTGATTTTGGCGGTAAAATATACCGAAACCGGCTGCAGCAGGTTATCAGCCGGTTTCTGCTGTTTTGAGTCAAGTTTGGCCACGTTTGGCTGCCAAATAAGGTTTTAGAACGTTTAAATATTAACTGAAAATTTGACCAACGTTTAGGTGATAAATGTAATTTCCTATTGAACTTTCTTTGGAATGTGCATAACATTCCAATGATCACCCTAAGTTCTTCCTTCATTTTACGGTTCTTATTTTCTGACATTGCCGTGTTGTTCTTTATACGATAAAGAAATTTATGAAGAAAACATGCATCGGCGATCATCAAGTGAAAGTAATCATAGACACTACTAAAACTTAGTCAATGTATTTGGAATATATATATATATATATATATATATATATATATATATATATATATATACGTGTGTGTGTGTATATATATGTATATATATATATTATATGTATATATGTATATATATTTTCTTTTTTTTAAAAAAAAATTAGGGAGGGAATCGAACTCGAGACCCAGGATTAGGATAAATGCTACTCAACCGCTAGACCTAAAGGTTTTCGCTTGGAATATATATATATATATAATATATATATATATATATGTGTGTGTGTGTGTGTGTGTGTGTGTGTGTGTGTGTGTGTTATATATATGTATGTATGTATGTATGTATGAATATGTATATATGTGTGTGTGTGTGTGTGTGTGTGTGTGTGTGTGTGTGTCTCTCTCTGTCTGTCTGTCTGTCTGTCTGCCTCTGTCTCTCTCTCTCTCTCTCTCTCCTCTCTCTCTCTCTCTCTCTCTCTCTCTCTCTCTCTCTCTCTGTCTCTCTCTCTGTGTGTCCCTCGCTCCGTCTGTGTGTGTCTATATATATATGTGTGTGTATGAGACCTTTAATATGGAAATGTGACTGGCGGAAGGGGCGTTTAGACAGAAAACTCCAAGTATTTCACTCGAGATTACATATGAGTCTTTAGTTTCAATAAAAAAAGATGCGAAATATTATTTTATTTTTCTCTTATTCTTTTCAACCCCATTCTACTTGTGTCCCTTCTGAATTATAGTTATATAATTTATAATTATATCCTAATTGGTTATTTGTGAAGAGTTATCTCGAAAGGTTATGTCGTTTAAGTTAAGAGACACAATTCGGGATCGTCTACACCAAAGTTGAAGCTTCCGTTCATCGAAAACGCATTCGCGCATCAAACCATGGAGAAAGGTACGCTTTCTCTAATTCTCGTCTTATAGTTATTCTGATATGATTGTGTATGTGAAGGTAGAGATTTTTAGATCCTAAAGAAGTAATCGCTTGCATGTAGTATCAGAGCGGTTTAGAAATTTGTTTTCCATACGTTTGTTATTTACAATACCGTTTCGTTTATCTGTACTGCTTTGTAATTGAGTTTTGCAAATTCGTCATGTATGCAATATGTCTCAGCACTTTGTTGCTTTGATATTTATACTGATTTTAAATAAAGAAAGAGTAAAGGAAAACGTAAGAAAGCAAGTGGGTTTTGCAATTTGAATAATGTATGCATTGGTTCGCTACTTTATTCATATTTGCAACTTCCTTTAAATTTTCTTTGGTTATATCTCCACTGACGCTGCATATTATGAATTTTAGTATACTTCTTTTGCGAATATACTAATTACTATCCAATTCGTTATATATATAGACAGATCATGATGCATAAGGGGAAAAAATTGTTTCTCTAAATTTGGACGACGATGGAAATAAATTGATGACAATTTACTAAATTTCTCAGCAATGTATTGCCGTGATATAGTTGTCTTTGGATGCAACTCTATATATGGTCCTACGGTCTGAGTAGTTGAAGAAAAACTTTGCAAAATAAGAAATAAACGGAAGAATTACCAGTGTGTTAGATTTACATAGTAAATCCGTTACCCGAAGATCACTTAAGAGAACACAAAAGTAAAGTAAATAAATGCGGAGTGTATCTTGCTCTATTTGTAATCGTTGTTCTGATTATTCTTCTAAGGAATACACGAATCCACCAGTTGTTGAATTCACTAATAAACTTTCAACAACTATCACTACTATTCCCGACGGAAAAAATAGTTAGTGTGTCTTTCCTTTCGAAAGTGTTTTCTAAAGATGTATGTATATTTATATATGTGTGCTTCCAGATGTGCGAAAGAACAAAGCTTAAATTTGCAAGGCAACAAATTTGAGCTTCAGCCAACGAAAAAGGGTTAAATTAAATGAAGTGACTTCAGCAAAGTCCTTCTGAATCTATCTTTTTTTTCCCGCACCAGCAAAGCACACGTATATATAATAAGCAAAATGTAACGTTTGGAAATCAATGCAAACGTTGGCAACATTTGCAACGTTAGAAAATATTGAATTGAGAATTCAACTGCCAAAACGTTCCGTTATATTTTAATTGTAACCGTATTTTTTAAAAGGGAAAAAAATATTAATATTAATTAAATTTAAAAATTTGAAAAAAAAATAATAATTAATTTATCCTAAAACTACCCATAACCTTCCCCCAAATCACTCTCCAACCCATGCCATAACCGCTAGAGCTGTAAATGAACCAAGCCGTTCGGTTGTTCGGCTCGTTTGGTTCGAGCTCGAGCTCGAGCTCGACTCGGATAAAAGGTTAATGAACAGAGCTTGAACACCTTTTTTCTGTTCGAACTCGGTAAGTTGCATCGTTTATTTAAGGTGTTCGCTCGTTAATGTTGTTCGTGAGTTAAACGACCAAGCTTGAACAATTAAATATGTTCGTTTAAATAAATGAACAAGCTCGGCTCGTTTGCTAAGTTAAATGAACCGAGCTTGAACAACGCAATGCACGGCTCGTTCGGTTCGTTTACAGCCCTGATAACCGCCCCCACACTCCCTCAATTTCGGCCCATTCCCCTCAAATTAAATCCCATCCATTTCTCCTATCACCCACACACACAAACGGGAATAGCAAGAATAAAAAAATAGAGAGTGAAGAGAGGAAGGGGCATGGCGGCAGGAACAAGGAGAGAAGAAAAGAAAAAAAAGAGAAAAGAGAGAGGGAGAAGAGAAAAGAAAAGGAGAATTGGCCACCCACATCAAATCCAAATTTGATTTTGATCAGTGGATTGGTATTTAAGAGGTAGGTTACCCTCCCCTCTGTCAGATTGCTTTGGATTTCCTCGCATTCTGTATTGGGATATTTTGATTATCATTGTATGTCTATATTTTATATGTTTATCTCGAATTCTTTATGTTTTGGTATGGAAATTTGTGTGAATGGCCTGAGATATAGATCACATAGCACGGAAATAGGCCGGGATGGGTTCAGAACGCTGGAAAACGCACGTTTCAGGGGTGGCGCGTGGGGCCCATGCGCGGCCCTGATGGCGCGTGCCGGACACGCGCTAATGTGTCCTGCGCCGTTTTGTTCTTTGCGTTATAATGAGTCAAATGCCACTGGTTTGGTTTTAATCGGAGTTAAAACGATGAAGTTACGGATTTTTTAAAAAAATTAGAATTTAAATGAATAAAGGAAAATAAAGAAAATATATATATAAAAAGAAGACAGGCGCTGGCCTGCCTTGACCAGCGGGCCAGGCCAGCCAGAGCGGCCTCATGAACACAGCAGGCCAGGTTTTGGGCAGCCCAAGAGGTAAACTGAAATAATTATAAAAAAAATAAACGGCTGGCGCTGCGGGCCAGGAGGCCAGCAGGCCAGCGCATTTCATCCGGGCTGGGCCGCACTGCAAAGGGGTTGGTACTGGTAAGTCCAAATCTAAAGGAAGTTTTAAAAAAAAATAAAAAAAGAGAGGAAAGAGGTTGGGCAGCAGGCTATTCGGGTGGGCTACTGGAAAATGGCCAGTTTTCTTTAAAAGGCCAGAATAAGGGCCAGAATGTTAGTTGGTAAAATTGTTAGTTAACTAATAGGATTATTAATTAAGTAAATGCAGTAATTGAGATAAAAAATAAAATATATATATATAACACTTCGGACAAGAAAACATGGGTGCGGGAAAAAAAATTATTAATAAAATAGTATAATAAATTAAAAATTTAAGGTATATATGTATATAGATATTGAATTAATTAAAATTAATGTCTTGTAAACAAGAAAATTTAGAAACCCATTAAATTAAATAATATTAAGAGAAATAAAAATAGTAGGGGAAGATAACAATATTTTAATAAAAGATTAAAGTGTGTGAAAGCCTAGGAAAATAAAATAAAGTGTAGAAACCTAAAATAAAGTCTAGAAAGATAAAATAACGGTAGAAGATAAAATATAGTAATGAACCCCACGCAACATAGGGTAAATATGCAATATTGGTAATACGCAACATAGAACGGAGCATGCAACATAGGAGAAACGGAAGTGTGCAAGTGTGACGCATTCATGGCACGAGCATTGCATTTGGCCTATGAGCCGTGTGGTCCTACGGGACGTGTGGCCTGACGAGGCGTGTGATGGGTGTTGGTAATAATGGTTACCTTCACCTAATAGGACCCGGGACATGCATAGCATATCATGAAAAAGAAAAAGCATAACGTGTGATATTAAATGACTGTGTGTGACACGGAGATAGAAGTGCATGCATCATGAACTTGCGCATTGCATTTGTTATTGTTGTAATTATTTATCTTGTTGTTAAGTTGTTTCTTTGCTACGTTTTGGGATACGGATTGGGTCAGGTAGGTGCTATTTCTTTATTTATGCTTTATTTGCTTTATTATTTATCTGTTATGCTTTATTGCTTTATTTATCTGCTACCTGCTTTACGTGCTTAATTGTTTACCCGACTCAATATGTGACAATCCCTTTTCGGGAGAGACGAGTAACCTACTGGTGACTCTCATCACTCACCCCCCCACCTCCCCTCCACAGGTGAGCAGGATTAAGAGTATATATGTTTATCGAGGCTGAGAAGAGTGAGCTGGGCTCGAGAAGGGATCTTGTTGATCGAGAGCTTGTTCTTGGGATAGTCAGATAGACCTCCATCTAGGTTTATTGTTTGCTTTTAGTATTTCATACTTGACTTAGCGGGTTTCATCAACCCTTGTATTTCATTTTATTCTGATGGATTTAATTTAATCAAGATGTTTATTTCTTTAATTATCGTTTCCGCGAAAAATTTCTACTTGAGTTCTGACGTGCAAAGAAGTTTGAACGACGCTTTGTAGTTCTCGTAATAGGCTACGGCGGGTGCACTGTTCCCGATGCTAGGGTTCGGGAGTGGGGCGCTATAATTTAACACTTCGAGAAGGGCTCTTGTCCTTCAGGGACCAGATGTCATTAATAATACGGTCTCGACTTTACGAGTCCTACCATCAAAGACTGTAACCGTATGTCTGTCTACACATTTAGTGATCCATTCAAATTACACTGTGTATCCACTATTATACCGCAGTGATCACTTAACGTCTGGATACGAACAAATATTACGTAACATTAGTAACATATAATATATAATATACATAAGTCTACATATGTTTGATATGTAACTTAAATCATACGTGTCGTGTACTACACGTATGAACATATCAAATCCAACATGGAGTTTGCAGGATTTGCTTTACCCTCTCTCTCTGAAATTGGTGGTTGTTTGGAAGTGTCCTTTTACATTTCACTTTCTCCATGGTCATTCTTCTCTTGCTCTGCCTAATCTTTTGTGGGAAACGATAAATGGTTTCCTTTCCATTTTCTTCTTTTGGGCGCAATTGTGTGATATGCAATTTGATTGCAATTGTTCTGGATCTAGTCGTTTCATGCTAGGAAGAAGTTTTTTCCTGCCACTTTGATAGTTTTTTTGGGCGAACTTGTGTGGTTTGCAAAGAGCAGTTGTCTTTGTAGGAATTTTGTGGTTCATGTCGTGTTCAACTTTATACAAATTTTAAAACAGACACTAAATATCGGTGTATCGATTAGTTGGAAGATTTTTTCAATCGCTGAATATTATAAACTAATTGTGGGCTTGTTGGTCAAATTTCTTGTGGGCTTATCTAAATAATTTGTTAATTATTTCCCTGAAGGATCATTGTCTGGTGGGCTAAACTGACTGTGGGCCTATCTTCTTGTGCAGGGCTCCAGCCTGCTGGTCTCCTTCCTTGTGCACGGGTAGGCATTGACCCGCGCCCTGGCACACATAAAAAAAAATGTTTGGAGTAGGCGTTTCTTCCTTGTTTGTATTTGGATATTTTTGGTTAAATGAATTTAGCCTCCTCACTTTATTGTTTATTTTCATATGTTTTCGAAATGTATTATTTAGATCACTTTTGTTGATGACATATTAAAGTTTGTGGCAAATGGAAAAGTTGAATTATTGATATAATAAAGGTGCGATAAATACACCGTTCACGTAATTTCTGTCTAGAAAATCGGTACTTAAGCGGGACCGTCTGTGACCCCACTGTCTGCCTGGGATTTTACATGGAATGGTATGCTGTCTAGGAAAATGCTTGTGATTTTTCCTGGGTATTACCGAATCGGTTCACTTCATACTTTCATTATGATTTCATCTTTTGTTGATGTCATATAAAGGGTTTTATCATATTATATGATTTGTTAGTCACCAAAGTGATCAAGTTATATAATATGATAAAATTAAAGTTATGGAATTTTAAAGAATGACGTTATATATGTGTTTAATTTATTATATAACAATTATGTAATTGCCCAAAGGTTAATTAAATGTTCTATGATAAATGTGTTGGTTGGTATATATGTTATTTAGTTTATTTGCATATCCAAAGATAGCATATAAATCTAAGTAACATATTTTTTACCAAATAAAAGTTTATTATAGTTGCATATCTTAATATCTCCCAAAGGAGAGTTTTGATGTGCATTTTATGTCAGCCTCCTTAGTGTAGAATCTGAATTTCTGTGATCCATTACTTGTAGTACATGCTTCTACTTTGTTGTTTTTACATGCTGCATCCATTCCTTTATTCAATGATTTGAATTTCTCAGAATGGAGTGAACAAATCCGGTTCCACTTAGATGCATTGGACCTGGATATGTCACTCGAAGAGAGAAACCAGGTGACATCACTGATGAGCAATGATGATGATAAGTACCATTATAGAGCTTGGGAAAGATCAAACAAATTGAGTTTAATGTTTATGCGAATGGTGTTGCAAACAACATTAAATATATCCTTCCCAAAACTGAAAGTGCTAAGGAATTTATGGCAAATGTGAAAGATTGTTCTCGAGGTGCTGACAAATCTCTTGCTGGTACATTAATGAGTAGTCTGACTACTACGAAGTATGATGACTCACGTATTATGCAAGAGCACATTCTTTAAATGAGAAATTTGGCAACAAAAATTAAGGAAGTCAATATATGGACTTAAACAAGCTTCCCGATAGTGGTACCTCAAATTTAATGACATTGTGACCTCGTTTGGTTTTAAGAAGAACATTGTTGATCGGTGTATATATATGAAGGTCAGTGGGAGCAAGTTTATTTTCCTAATCTTATATGTTGACGATATTTTGCTTGTCACTAATGATCTTGGTCTATTATACGAGATTGAGCAATTTCTCTTCAAGAACTTTGAAATGAAAGATATAGGTGAAGCGACTTATGTGATCGGGATTGAAATTTTTCGTGATAGATCACAAAGAGTATTATGGTTATCTCAAAGGGCCTATATCAATAAAGTTCTTGAGAGATTTAATATGGGAAAATGTTCAGCATGAATATTCCCAATTTGGAAAGGGGACAATTTTAGTCTAAAATAATGTCCGCAAAGTGAATTGAAAAGAGAACAGATGAAAAGTATTCCTTATGCATCAATAATTGGGAGCTTATTGTATGCTCCGACATGTACCAGACTAGATATTAGCTTTTCTGTCGGAATGTTAGACATATATCAAACAATCTAGGATGGATCATTGAAAGGCTACAAAGAAAGTTCTCAGATACTTGTAAGGAACTAAGGACTACATGCTCACTTATAGAAGAATGGATCAATCAAGGGTAATTGGATTTTCAGATTCAGATTATACGTCATGTGCTGATTCAAGAAAATCAACATTTGGGTATTTGTTCCAATCTGCCGGAGGGCGATCTCGTGGAAAAGTGCAAAGCAGCCTGTCATTGCTGCTTCCACCATAAAGGCTGAATTAGTGGCATGCTTTGAAGCCATTATTCAAGGTTTATGGCTGCCGAACTTTGCTTCAGGGCTTATGATTGTCGACATTATAGGTAGGCCGCTGAAAATTTATTTGGACAATGCCGCAACAGTCTTCTTTTCTAAAAACGACAAGTACTCTAAGGGTCAGAAACAAAGAGTGTCAATTGAGCATATTAGCACCGATCTTATGGTAGCAAATCCATTAATGAAAGGATTGTCACCAAAGCAGGGGTGTTAAACAAACCGAGCCGTTCGCGAACTATTCGAGTTCGGTTCGTGTTCGGTTCGTATTCGTTCGTTAATTATTTGTTAACGAGCCGAATTCGAATATATATTCGAGTTTGTTTAGTTAAACGAGCCGAACTGTTCGCGAACAGTTCGGCTCGTTTAAATAGTTATAAGGTTATCGAGCCGAACTCGAACCAATTTTAAAGTTCGTTTAGCTAAACGAACCGAGCCGAACTATTCGTTTAGCTAAACGAATTCGAGTTCGAAAACTTAGTATTCGGTTCGGTTCGGTTCGTTAACACCCCTACACCAAAGACATTTCATGAGCATGTTGAACATATGGGTTTGTTAGACGTCATGAATGATATGCATTAGTATATTGACACTCTAAGCTCAATAAAAATTATTTGTTTCTGATATTTCCTGTTTCTGATTATGGTGTACACATAAGCGTGTCAGAATTATGCTACGGGAATAAATGTTTATTAAAGTTGTATTATTCTTCATTGAATGTTGTAGTAAGGACAAGTTTATTGATGTAGTACATGGAAGGGAATTTATCAAAATGGATGATTTACAACCGCCATGACTCACATTAGACTTTACTTACTCACAACATTGAGACCAATATTACGGTTAAAGGATTTAATTATATACTAAAGTGCACATTATGGTTTTATACATCATATAAGACGTCACAAGGAACAAGTGAGAGATTGTAAGCATGTGTCCCTTGTGAATTATAGTTATATGATTTATAATGAAATCCTAATTGGTTATTTGTGAAGAGTTATCTCGAAGGGTTATGTCTTTTAAGTTAAGACACAATTCTTCATTAAAGAGACATGTCCATCTATCAAATGTGTGTGAATCCAAATGTTATGATAGAAGTACCTTTTGGTTGCCTATAAATATGGATGAAGGTCCTCTCTTCATCCTGGTTCATTGGTTTTACTTATCCATCGAAGTAAAAATTAAAGTAAGGGTTAGTGGAGAGAAACCTCCGTTCAAGTTCAGGATCGTCTACATCAAAGCTGAAGTTTTCGTTCATCAAAGACTCCTCCGCACATCGAACCATAGAGAAAGGTATGCTTTTTCTAATTCTCGTTTTATAGTTATTCTGAAATTATTGTGTATGTGAATGCATAGATTTCTAGATCCTAAAGAAGTAATCTCCGGACGAAAGTAAATCCTCTTCTAAACTATTCTTTTTGAAATTTATTTTAAACAAAAATACACTATAAAACACACGGTTAGGTCCTTAATACACGTAAGCCAGTATGTAACATATGCAGCCTAATGTAAAATCACACACCAAAGGGTGTGTGTTCTATAATATATTTTTCTTTAGAGAAAGAGATTAAGCAAGCATCTATGTCAGTTACATTAGACCAAATGCACTAATATAATTGGATATACACTTTAACAAACTATCGTACTTTTACATATGTGAATCAACTTTTATTCATGTATGCATATATGTGTGTATATAAACACACAGATATTATATATATATATATATATATATATAATATTATATATATATATTATTAAAGAAACCAGGTCTCTACATTTTATTATAAAAGATATATCTATATATATAATATATATAATTATATATATATATATATATTAACAGTTAATGCACAACTATGAGAATGTCCTATGATTACTCATACCACCATAAAACTCACCATCTATTTCTTGTTTCTTTCTACGGTATAATATTTCTGTGACATAATTGATCCCATTGGATAATGGCTATACGTATAATTGGTACACCCATACTTGTACATCATAATGATTAATTCGGTCAGGTTTTAGGAAAAAACGGTCACAAAAGTGTAACTGTTCTACTTTGGACGTTTAGTTTAGACTAGTTTTGAAATGGAAATTGTTATGCGTTTCAATGAAACAAGTGGACTCTTACGGTTTAGGATTGGGAGGAGAAAGGAGGGAGGAGGTTTGTTGTCAAGTGCACTGTTAACCAGAATTAGTTTTATATGATACAACATTAACATCTAAAGTAAAAAACAAACATCTTTGCCATATCGGTCAATTGTACAGGTTGCACCTCCATTACGGTGCATTTCATGGGCAAAGTTCGCCTTGCTCCCTTGGGCTCAATGTAAAAAAAAAAAAAAAACATGATAGTTGTTCACATTAAAGAACCATATATATCTTTTTTGCATTTCATTTTATTAACTGACTAATAATACTCACTCCATCAGCATTTTAAAACTTCCATTCAGAAATGTGCCAACACACACACACATATATATATATATATATATATATATATTATATATATATTATATGTATATGTATATGTATGTATATATATGGTTACACCAATCAGGACTGTGCCACTTAAAGATACAACTAGACTACATCAGGAAATTGAAAAGAGAGACAACTCAACTAAATGATTCCTAAAACAAAAATTCCTCACAAAAGTAAAACATTTTCCAACACAGCTAGTCATGTCAGACACAAACATCCTTAATAAATGTAAACCAGCCTAATTCTAACAGGTGACTGCAGGCCGAACCGGCCATAGAGCTGAAAGAAATCAAAAGGCAGCCACCCATATACTAACATCTGAGCTGAGAGAACCAACAGGTATGAAATCTTGGGGTGGGGGAGGTGGGAAGCCGTCTAGGAAAAGAGAAGACCATATATATATAGACACTACCTGTTAGCTAAAATAGTTAACCACGACTATCCTTATTATCTGTCATGAAAGAGATTGCAGTCAATTTGGAGGCATCTTCATAGTTGGGTTTCCCCAATTCATATTTCCATAGATTGGAACATTCTGCATCGGTTGGCTGGAATTAGCATAAGGGCCCTGATTAACTGGACTGCCGTTGTCATCTGATGAATAACTCGATGCAACCTGGGAGGGTGGACTAGCCGCCGTCCCCTGATTGCCAAAGCTCAACATATTCGATGCTGGAGCTGGGGTAGGGGGCGCATTTGGAGCAGTTGTAATTGCGGAAACAGGTGATGGTGCAGATTTTGGTTTCTTTCCATCTTGGATGAAGCTACCAAGAATCACCTGGGAAGAGATCAAGATGGCTTACATTACAGATATGACTTCACCGAATGATTATTCTCTCTCAAATATGAGTGGTTTGTGCATGTAAATAATACAATGTATGCATGTTATAGAGTAAAGAAAAGCGCACCTGAACTGGTGTTGCTGCGACGAGCATTCCTGCAACTCCACCACCCAAAACTCTACCATCTGACCCTGCCAATGACACGCTCAGACCTCCAGTTCTGCTGCAGCTACCATTGTTTTCCGACAGCAAGAAGGAACCTGATAATGAAATAATCTCGAACCGACCCTGCAAAGATAGCAATACCTCTAATAAGTAATGAGTTCAATGACTTATCACAATATGTAATAACAGAAGATCCATCTGAGGAAAGAAAAAACAAAAACAATGGAAAGATAACAAGTGATGAGATACACATGAGATAGATATCCTCATCTGGGCTATGTTAAAAACCATTAAGTTGCATTTGCTCTACCTGCAAAAGCTACACTATTATTTATTACAGCAAAAACTTATATTACCAAGTGCATACCAACTTGACGGATTATACTCCAGCACTAGTAATAATGACCTCTTCCTTCCTAGATCTAGTTCATGCATAACCAGTTCATGTCGCTAGCTTTACAAAACAATTGTGTTTCCCCGCAGCCAACAATCTTATATACGACCATTCAATACAATGATCAAGATGATTTACAACAGCAACGACACTCAAGCCTTTTTCCACACTACGTGGGAAAGATTATATACATATTTCTCAAAAAGTAAAGGTACTAGGCTTCATATTAGATACTAGGTACTTTGCCCTTAAGTAGTTGTGATTAGCAACCCAGTGGAGGGGATTGAGAATACACGTATCCACTAGGATGCAGTTGTCAAAGTCATTTAGATAATTATTGGTCTTGGTATAAAAGGCACTACAGCAGGTCCGTTCCTACTGCTAAAAGAAGTTGACACCACACCACGCCACACTACGCTACTTCATTCAGTTCCTTAAATAACTCAAGCACACCTTATTGTAGCTTAAGGGACAAAGCATACTAGCTCTTGCTCACTTCAGGGCTTGCTGATTCAGACTCGTACAATTTTTCTTTCATTGTGTTGTATGTATTACTGAACAAGAACCACAGCGAAATGATTGCAATACTAAATCAGTGCACAATGACACTGATTTGAAATTATCAATAACCAATTAACAGAGTGAGTATGGGTGCATACATACACAGACGCAAATAGACCTTGCGAACACCCCAGGTTTCGGGCTATAAAAGTGTCCATTGCTGCAACAATTTATTTCATATGGCAAGGCAGAAACAAATTGGTCTTTGAAGATATTGCATTTTTGCCTCTGGATGTTATGAATGGAGTTTATACTCATGTTTTTAGATTTATACATAATGCTCTTCCGCACTCTCATCAGATCATCAGATGATTTATGCTAACTCAATGGCACATCGAATTTGTGCATTTGAGCTACTGTACTCTCAGCATCCAGATTGATTATATTGGCGACTTACTAAAGCCGACTAGTTTTTGCTTAATTTCTCCTTGGTACTCCTTTGGCAGTCAGTTGCCTTAGGGTTCGTATTTTTTGTATAGGGACTTGCGAATCAGCATGTTGATCCGCATGCTTGTAAATTTTGCATTAGCCTTGCATCGCAGCCTGTTGCCTTGCATAATAGGACTAATGTACGCGTGGCACCCCCATTTAGATGCAACTTTTGATTGATCAAGGCATAATTACCATGATCATTTACTTGGGTTATAATATTTGCATTTGCCCAAAAAAAAAAAAAAAAAAAAAGACCTTGCGAGCAAGACTTCATCCATGGAACATTCTCAAGACACCACATGGAGCAACATAACTTGAAGAAAGTATGTGCTAGAGCAACCCACAAATGAGGGAACGTTTCACTGATCAACCAATGTGTTGGTTTAAACCTCCTATTTCAATTTCTCGTTTTCGCTTTGTTCGGACAAAAAAACCTCCGGCCAGAGTTATGGTGTATGGATCCTTCTATTAGGTCCACATGCAAACCATCCGCATAAGGATAGGGAACCCATACTCGGGCATTCTACTGGACCCTGACAAGATAGGTGAAATCACTTTAGAATCTAATTAGTTGGCCTGTGACTTCATCAAGCAGACCAGCATCCCTTTCCGCAGCTCAATTTCAAAGAAAGGAAGACGACTATAAATTTTAAAACGTTAGCCAAATATCATGTCGGAACGTTTTACATGAGCACCCTTAACCATCCCACCAACACTTGATGATATACAAGATCTTTGCTGCAACCCAGATAAGAAGCCAATCAATTATTGATGGTCCAGAAACGTGTGCAAGTTATCAATTATGACCCATTGTCCACATACTATCTGTAAAACAATGGGGTACAACTAGCACAGCTATTACTTAGCAGCAGAACTTGTCACTAAGATAATAAAAAGAGGTGACAGGGCATATTTTAGCAATAGGAGTTATCCGGTCAACCAAGAGGAGCACGTGAAATATACTTTCAAGCAACGAAATGACAAGACACAAAGAATGAATATGAAGTCCTTCTTTGTCCTTTTCCAGACTCACCAGAAGAGTATCTTCTGTGACCTTAAGCCTAGGTATGACGTCCTCGGGTCCATAGCGTATATTTTTCCTTATGCACAGGACTACTGGATTTCTTGCTGTATTGTTCCATGAACCTTGGGCCATCGCATAATTCACTGTGCAGATAACTCCCACATTGTCTAAATCCTAACTAAGCTCTTATGGACTCTTGAGAAGAATAAAATCAGTGAGCAAAATTTGGAAGAGAAACGTGCTTATTTTGACTCTTTCAAGATGGACAATATGACCAGGGATAGAGCAAAGTAATATGAGGATATAGTACTTCAGTTCTGCAGGATTTTCAACTTAGAGAGTGTCTTTTTCTTTCATAGGGATAAGTAAAGAGAGTTATTTCGCATAATTTGCGGAATTTGGTGCCAGCAAAATGTTAAGTCTATTTACTATTGACGAGAACAATCCAACAGATGTTGGATTTTTAAGTTCATAGATCACATTTGTAATAAGGATATGTTGATAAGATAACAAAATCCCTGCTTTTGCTGCTGGCTTAACAGCAATGGCTAAAAATTAGAGGCAGCAAAGTTTTTAAAAAGATTGCAAATGAGAGGGAATAGAAAAGCAACCATATGTAGAAAAAGGTATCGACCTAGAAAAATCAAAACACATGAAAAAAGTCAAACGTGCTTCAGATCGTACCTCAGGTGGAAACATCTTCCTAGTATATTACTGAATCAATTGTTATCCATTCATTTATAATCACTGTTTTTCACTTTTAACTTTTGATGCGAGGTACAGTATTAGACTATCAACATATTAATTCTCTCCTAAAGATTATACCAAGCATGGTGCGGGAAAGCACAGGAAATTGAGAAAAAAATATATATATAGCAAGAAATCCTTCACACAAGCCCCCACCCCATCCCAACCGCATAAGAAGTTCATGGCAAGATCACCCATAACCAAAACTGTAGTTCCATTCAGTATAAGTAAAAAATAAAATGGAAATGGGCACCGCTACTAGTAATAGTTCACAGTGGAAAGAACGTGGAGAGATGAAAAGGAAACAAAATTTGCATAATAGGGAAGTGGATGTTGCAAGCACAGAGATAAAGGAATACACATGAGAATTCATTGGCCTTTGTCCTTTATGAACTGTTTACATAGATGCCATTGGAGTTTCACATTAACAAGATATCAAATCCAACCAACCTAATATAGATAGCATAACAAGATCCTCAAATCTAAATCTCAAAATGATCACTTTGAGCTATCCATAAACCAAATAATTGGACCAAACATGAACTATATCACTGAACATAACAATGACAGAAACTAAAATCCAAAGCCACTGCCAACATCCCTAGAGAAGATAACAGCGGGACCGCAAAGACAGCATCCACATCAGCTGTTTCCATTAACACTAATACATAAAATCACCATATGCATTTCATGTTCATAGAAGAGAAACCCAACCAACCAGCTCTAGCAGGATTAAAGATACATTACGTTAGATGAATAACTTACTCGTCTGTTTGACAACTTTATAAACTAGATGGTAAATTGATACTACTGGTGCAAAAAGAATTGCTACGCACACATGGTAAACCCACAGGGATTTCGTTTTCCTTTTTCCCACAAAAATTACTTCAAACGTATGAAGGCATCATAAATGTATATATTATTTCTCCTTTTAGCATTTTTTTCTATTGAAACAATTCTTAAATAGACCTTAAACTCTTACATGAGATGGTAACTTATCACTTCCATTTAAGGATTTCAAACCTCGACACCTATCATCTCTAAACAAACCAAAAAGGTAACAGAAATATGCAGACACATTAACTGACACTCATAAATAAAGTATTGTCTCATAAATGATATACTATATATCAATTTTTTTAATAAAAAAAAGTAGGTACTGCTTGCTAAAGGGTAAATATAGTATGAATAAGGCTACTATTATTTGCAAAAACTTGTCAAATGCATTCAGTAAGCATTGAGATGAAATAAAAGGAAAGTGAAGCACGCAGAATCTAGTGCTCGCACTAATTAGAAATATAAATGAAACAAGTGAAATTTTTGGTTCATGACATTCCATGGAACGGCTGATACATGATACATGAAGCCAAAACTCAGCAGAAGAGGCCTTTCAGTGAAGCTGGGGGGGAAATCCACAGAATTAACACGAACAAGTAAAAAAGGGAGAAAAGCCGTCCTCTTCTAAGGAAACTGACTGCTCAACAAAGTCAACTCAAAGCACCATAGAAAGACCACTATTTTTTCCATAGCGATTTAAGTTGAAAATCAAACTTTGTAATATTGTCCATGTTAGCTCAACGACTCAATTAATCAATGCCTTCAGCAACAGACACCACTTACTATAAAGAGAACGTGCAAAAATGACTCAGTAAGCTTCATAATTAGATAGAAAACAGTGCAGTTTAAAGAGTATCTTCACCTCATATGTCACAGTTCCACCAGAAGTTGCTGGTTGTCGAAGGGTCACATTGCAGATGGCACCATTTGCAGAAAGAACACAGACAGTACGCGGGCCTTGTTGTGTAAAAGCCACTATGTTTGATGCTATGTCCTGCAAGAGAGCGTAACCAAAAGAGAGTGACAATTGCCTTCACCAAACATTCAAATGAGAGACATTCTGAGTGAATGCATTAACACATGTGGCACAAGACACAACCATGTAAATTGACTTTGAAGCAAATTTCTCCACATTTTATGCTGGACTATACATGGGACCAACTTATATATTACATTCCAAGTTGTAGCCAATTCGATAGGAGCAACAATCAAACCTAAGATACTAGGAAGATAACTGTTTAACGCATTACCATAGCTGTAACATACTTATGCAACCAAATGGAAAACGCAGAAATCCAATGACCAGCAAAAGTATACCAATAAAAGCATCCTTTCTTAAGAGGACATGAAAGAGAGCAAATGCCACAATTAGCTTCCTCTATCCATGATTGTCCCTTTATGAATTCACAGCAAAACCCAACATTTTATCAACAATCTATTACAAAGAAGGCATTGTTTCCCACGAGAAATCATGAGGTTGAATGTGTTAAATGAGTAGGAAGAAGGCATGGTAAAGGAGTAACTTTTCTTACTTGGAAAGTTACATGCACACTGTAACTAAAGAAGGATAAGAATGTCACCTGGTAACTAAATCTTCCACTGGAAAAAAAATAGTTCAACAGAAAATTAAATAAAATCATAAAAGAATAGCCTTCACCTCTCCAGCTTTCACCGTGATAACATGAGGAGTAAACCCAACCCCAGCGGCACCTAAAAGAAAAGACGAACCACAATCAATACATGCAAATCTCATCACAAAGAAAGATTCCGCACAAAGAAAAAACAAAAGAAACGTGTGTCATGAAGCTCAAGAACCCACCTAAAGCATCAAGCTGCTTCTTCCCAGAACCCGGAGGTCGGCCACGGTGCTTCTTAACATGATTCTCAGACGAAAGGGTCCCACCTCCACCGCCTGAACCGGCCACCGCCGCCGAAGAACCAGGAGTCGCAGGAGAAGGCGAAAGGCCAAGAGCAATGTTACTCCCTTGCTCATCAGGAGAATATTTTCTGGGCCTGCCTCTTTTCTTCTTACCAGATTCACTGCTAAACCCTGCTGTTGTCCCATTAGTCTGCGGCGACGAATCTCCACCGCCGTTATCATCGGAAAACTCCACAACCTTTTGTGGGCCACCAGAGGAAACCATAGAATTAAAAGGAAAACGAGCCTGATGCTGCTGCTGCTGGTGATGGGGTGACATGATGTTGTTGGAGGTGGGAACTGAGAAAGAATTGGCATGAGATTGAGGTGGGCCTACAGGAATTGTTTGAGGCTGGTAGTGGAAAGGTGGTTGAGAAGTGTGGTGGGAGTGAGGTGCCAGTGGCGGCAGTGATGGAGCAGCGGATGAATCTTGAGAATCCATGGTGGTGTAAGGGGGTAGCGGTAGGGGTGGGGGAGGGGATAGGAAGAAGATGGGTTTAGGTGGGAATGTAACAAAGTTCAAAGCTTGAAAGCGAGAGTTGAAATTTGAAAACTGCAAAAACAAAAGGTTAAAGGAGGAGGAAAAACGAAAGCAGAGACCAGCGGAATAGATTTTAGGGTTTTCTTTAATGGAAGAGTTGATGTATAGTGATAGTTTACGGGAAAATTCAAAAATTCTAATAAAAAATTTCACATGTTAAAGAAAAATTCCAAATAGATAAGGTGTCATTCCTTTAAAGTCCTAAAAGGCCATTCTTAATGGCGTTTTAGAGACACTCTTAAAGCGTCGCTCACAATGACATTTTTGAACAAATCCACATTTTTACATCTGAAAACATCTGTGGGGGCTTGAAAACCTTCTTACAGTAAGGCGTCATTGTCAATGACGTCTTAGGTGTCTAAGGCGCCATTCAGTAATGCGTCATTTGTACGGCGCTTAGACATCTAATGTGTCATTCACAGTGGCGACTTAGGGAGTACATTTTATTTAATTGCGTTATTGTGGTTTTGAAGATGCCATCAAAATTCTACTCGTTTGCAATCTATAGCCGCAATATTGCATTCCTTCTTTGTAACCTTTATACAGTGACAATGGCGGCAAAAAATCAAAAAGTCCAAATTGCTTTGTATTAAGAGGTCAAGCGGTAAATTCACACTATAGAATTTCGTATGATCGTCCTTCAATGAAAATAATGAGGGTGTCGAATGTATCTCATATACTGATGTTAAAGAGCGAGTCAAATCCACATTAGAGCTGAATGTAACTGTAATGGCAATTAAGTTGGTCTATCGCAACCCATTCGAAGATAATGGGTCTGGTTACGTTTACAACTTGACTAACATTTTTCAGACAAAAAAGACTTGAAATCAGCTTTAGAAGTACCAATTCGTTGTCCAGCTCTTCCAGCTGTGGAGATATATATGCAGTGCGTAATGTTCCACCAACAACAAGAAATGTTGTTGGTGGTACCGTGGTAGAAATATTGTGGCAAGATCTTCAAATGCTATTGTTGGAAGCTGCTCATCGCATGCAAATGTAGAAGACCAAACAAACAGAGATTGTGGAGAAAATGACAACGATGATGACGATGGGGAACAATTTGAGGACAATGATGATGATGAAGATGATTAGAAAGGTAGTGCTTCGTTTCATCCTGTCCAGCACTTAGCGTAGCATGCAGCTTCATTCATACTTAAAGTTAATCTCGTTCGTAGAAAACATGGTCGAGACATATTAAAACTAACTCGCATTCATGAAGAGATCGATCACCGTAAAAAAATCAGAAGTGTGGTGTATGTGAACAAGTAGGACATAATCTAACACTTGTTCTACTGTACAACATCTTCGAAATATTGATATATAGGCAGTTGTTATGTATTCATTTGATGTTGTTTATTAGTAACTTTTGGATGTTGGTTATAGTGATTTTTCTTATGCACATATTTTGGCTACATGGTGATGATGTACTCATTTTGTTATGCTAATTACTTGACATTGCAAATGAAATGACCCCGGTCGTACATAGGGCACAAAATTACACTACATTACAATCAAAAAAGTTCTAGCACTACATAAGTTGTTTAGGCTTAACCACTATATTACAATCAAATAAGGTTAATCAACTGCTACTTTTAAGCTAGGATTTCAGCATATGGGTCTTCCCCATCCTTTTAGCTTCATTGCCAATATGGTTAGAAAAACGACTCAAGATAAAATCAGAATCAAAATCTACATCTTCACTTTCAACTGGATCTCTCTTATATAATGATCATGTCGATTACGCTTCCGTAGTAGCTCCGATATAATAGTTAGAGATCTTCCACAAATATGTAGATCAAACCATTCAAAGAATCCATATCTTCTACCACCAACCTTAGAAAAGAAAGTGTTATGCTTAATCTTAGAAGAAAACACAAGTTTGTAGTAATTCAGGTCGAGAAGCAATGATGGTTAACCCTTTCCTTAATTACACCAACTCCTCAGCCTTGTCAAAGTCCATGCCTCTAGCCCTACCCGTCTGAGTTCTTTGTCTAGTAGCGACTTGGGGTTGTGAGCTTTGCCCTTAAGGAAGATTAATTGACCCTCCTTGACCGTCTATAGAGGCTCTTGTCTTTTTGAAAGGATTATTGGTTCTTATCGTAGGTTTTTTCTAAATTTAGGCCGCGCTTGTGCTGAATGAAAAAGTATCACCATTCTCAACTTCGATATGTCATTAGTAATCTCAGTTCGTTGTGATTATAGAGTTGTAAAGAGAGAAAAGGATAAAGAAGATAAAGTGAGATTTAAGGTTAATAGATAGGAATTTTAAGTTGTTCTTTGGATTTGAAAGGAGTAGGTGTTTTGGAGAGGAAAATTATCAAAAATATGGTCGAGCGATTGAAGTTAAGGATGAATGTTTTGGTGATATTGGATTTTGACAACTTCTATAGTTGTTGAACCTAGTGACTTTGATCGCTCAATGTAGTAATCAACATCTACGTCGATCACTCGATGTAGAGATCGTTGTATACATTGATATCTCAAACACGCACATTGATCGGTCAATGTGGCCGATTTTCGGTGTATTGACGTTTTGAATTTTTACGCATTTTCTATCATGTCTAATCTTGTTTTAGTTGATTCCAAAGCCTCGGTGGAGAGTGGTTTTGTGAATATGTCAGTCATTTGATAATTAGTTGATATAAATTCAACATAAACTAACCCTTTTGCACATAATCTCTTATGAAGTGATGTCTAACCTTAATATATTTAGTTTTACTATGATGAACCGAATTTCTCGCAATATTTATAGTTAAGATATTATCGCATAACAAAGGCACTTTGCCAAAATTTAACATTATGATCATTTAATGTGTGTCCTCCAAAGCAATTCTGCAAAACATGAGACCAAAAAATAACCAAGAAGTTGACAAGTACCGGATGTGCTTTTTCTATAAACATGATTTCTAGCATAATCCGAATAACTATATCCTGTTAATTCAAAACACTCATTCTTAGGATAAAACAACCCAAAATTTAATATTCCACTCAAATATAAAAGGATACATTGCTATTCCTCACGCATGCTTTGAAATCTAGTACATAAATGAACAATATGCAATGTGTCTGGTCGTCTAGACGTCAAATAAAACTAGCTACCAATTGTGTCAATGTACTTTGTTATCTCAACTTGCTTTCCTTTTCATCTTTATGAGCTTTGTGTTTATGCTCATTGGTGTGGCTTATGCTCCTTCGATCACAACTTTATATTCTTGTGAATATCTTCTGTGTACTTAGTTTGAGAGACATACTCTTTCCTTGCTTTGCTTGATTTGAAGTCCAAAGAAGTAGTTGAGCTCACATCATGCTCATCTCAAACACACTTCCATAAGCTTAACAAAATGCTTACGGAAAGAATTGTTGAAACAACAAAGATAATATCATCAACATAAATTGTTCAAGTAAATGATCACATTCTTGTTCTTTAATGAATAAGGTGGTATCAAATTTTCCTCTTCAAAACCCATTTTCAAGAAGAAAGTTATTCAATCTCTCGTACCAGGCTCACGGAGCTTGTTTGAATCCATAGAGAGTCTTTTTAAGTACGAAGACATGATTAGGATATCATGATCTTTCATATCTGACGGTTTGAGCTGCATATACTTCCCCTTGAATAATGTTGGTTAAGAAAGCCAATTTTACATTAATTTGGTACTCATTTTCCATGTTTATCAAGTTAGCGTTAGCGCCTATAATCATATCTCAAACATCCTCCAACTTGCATTTAAGTAAGTGTTTTTATTGTTCCCTTAGTTTAGGTCAATATACTTCTTAGTTTGTACGTTATGCAGCTCAAAAAAGTAGTTGAGTTCTCTCATAATACTCACAGTGAACTTATTTGACTTCTTAGTTTGTATATCATTGCAATTCAGGAAAGTAGTTGGGTTTTCTCATACTCACATTAAACTATTATGCATTTGCCTATGCAAATCCCACTCCAAAATTTCTATGCTAGTATCAAATACAATATCAACATGACTTTTTTCCTAGAAGATGATGATATAATATTTATGGATAAAGAATGTGGTGTCTAATTTCTATTTTGGACATGTTTTTCAAAAAGAGAATAGTTTAAACCTCCCATTGCAGACTTTAAGGGTTAGTTTCAAGCATACAAGGCTGCTCTAATCTTGAAGACATTATTTGACTAATCAAGGCTTTAAAAGGTTGAAAGATTAAGCTTCATAACTTTCATTCTTGAATACATTTATTCAAGATGATCAACTGACATATATTTGGCACACTTATAAGTTTCTACATCAAAATATAGCCTAAAAGGATTATTAGAACTTCTAACGTTCTAAGGTAAAAATAAGGATTTCATCCATATCTTGAGAATGGTCTTCCTTGTTGGGTTTCTTATCTATCCCTCTTTATACATATTTTAAGCTAGATGTTGGATGATCCACCAAATTCAATTGTCTTCCATATTTTGTAAACTTAAAAGGGACTCATACAACTTAAAAGTTTTATCTTTGCTTGTTCATTATGAATGTTCAAATAACCTTTAGCCTCTAAACGTTTGAATCTTCAAGCATATATAAAAGTCCTTCTTAGGTGAATTGTTCAATTTATTATGAAACTTGTTCACCTACATGATAATATTAATCATCAATCAATATCAAACCTTTCTAAGATATCTTGGTCCTGATTATGAAACACTTACACCAAATATCATGAGATACGTTAGAGTCGGGATTCTATTATTTATAGCACGTAGGGAGTCATACTAAGGATATTACTTAAGTATACCATATTGATGATCAACCAACGTATAAGACTTTTACTCAAAAGTGTGTGGACAAAAGAGAACTCAAGAAGAACTCATCTTTGGAAACATACTCGCTTCCTTTCTTCTATCCGGTTTTGTTAAGCAGTTCTAAAAGCCAAGAAATTGAGATATCATCTAATTTTACAAGCTCTTTAGAATTTTGTTCAAACTTCTCAATTGTACTTCTCCTAAAAACTTTTATAAGGTTTTGATTCTCATTTTCGAAAACCCTTAGAAAATTATAATCATGCATTATTTTTCCTAGAAAGAAAAAATATCAAACTAAATCAAATGTGATCAACTATTTTCAAAGCCTCAAGCAAACCACATGACTGAATCAAGTTGCAAAGGGACCATCTACTAGCACAAGCATACATAATACTCCTACCAAGAAAAAAAATGACTGAATCAAGTTACAAAGGGACCATCTACTAGCACAAGCATGCATAATACTCCTACCAAGAAAAAAAATGAAGCACTTATAGTCTTAGGTATGTACTTCTAACACATGACTTTAATCTTTACTTACCAAGGCTCTAGATAATTTATAAGTATCACATATATCATCATAAATTCTAAATAACTTGATAGGTTGGTACTTTCAAAAGTTTCTAAAAATTCTGTTACTAACATATCCAAGTCATCTGTTCCACACGATGTGTAAACTCTAAAAATTTGGCACAAGGGTGTTCACGATAGAACCTTGTGAGCTAAACATTTGTTTTTCTTTTTAAAAAATCTCAAAGACACCAAATTACCATTATTCTTTTTGCAATAATTTATCGTTTTCAAAAAAAGTTGAAATATTATCATCACACAAACAGATAATACTTATCAAATGAACTCATGTCCTTTCTATACATATTATATGACTAAAAAACATTAGAAGGTTTACCAAACTTGTCAAACTCTATGGTCTAGCCTCTCCCATTACCAAAAATATACTTCTACACCATCTTTGGTCTTGAACTTGGTTAGAAAATGCCTTGTTGCCGACCAAATGAATTAAATATTTGATTTCTATGAGCTATTTGGTTACTTCCACTTTGCCTTCTCTATGGATTCCCAAGTTCCCACATAAGACAAATCTTTAGGCATAGCTAACCGTTTGTTGTTGGGTGAATTCGGTTAATTGTCAGGCTTTTAATTCTCTAATGATACTTAGAGCTTTTCTTAACTCTATGAACACTTACTGCATGACTTTTTTCGTTACAAAAGAAACAAGTAGGTATACCATGTGATTGTGTGTTTTTAGGCTTGGAAGGTTTAATTGCCTTCATAGGCTTAAAAATATTGTTGACCTTTCTATGCACATCCATTTGAATTAAAGTCTTAGCCCTAGATGAATCGTATAGAGATGCCTCTTATATCTTAGGCATCACCATCTTGGTTGGAGAAGTATAAGCTTCAAATTCTAATTTAGATTTTCTATTAACTACTTTTTTTACCAATAGCTTTTCATGATTAACCTTCTTATATACCATCTTATGGAGTTCAATTATAACATATTTATTCGTAATTGTTGGACCGTGCACCTGCAATAAACACCACTAGAGGGGGGGTGAATAGTGGTTAGCAGAAATCACACTATAACCCTTTGCTAAAATCCTCTTTGAAAACAGAATCTGAGACCACCTCAGATTCAGAACCCGTTTTTCAAAAATTCACAAATAATTGTTCACAATTCCAAAAATTATGAAACTTTTCAGAATTAAACTTTAATGAGTTAAAAAGACTCTGTACAAAAATCAGACAAAAATAAGATCGTTTGACCTTTCAAACAAATAAAAAGATTCAGATGGTCAATCTGGACAGAATTGGACAGAATGTTGCTGATTTTGTAAAACGTGTTTCTCTTTGAATACTCAACCAAAAAGGTTGATCTTTATATCAAAACACTCCTTAGGATGTGTAGATTAATTTTCCAAAAGTCCCTGACCTTAAAAAATTCTTGAAAATACAGAATTTATGTTTTATCAAAACTGGTCAGATTGCAGCCAGATTGGAGCAGTTATCTTGCAAAGACTGAAAGACTAACTTTCCCTTGCTCAAATCAAGTGATTCTTGTTGCAAATGAAAGATAACAGTCTGAAGTATAACTCCACCAAAAATCAAGAATTTTGAAAATGTTTAGCTATTTTTTCAAATTGTGTGAAGTTGGGTGAAAATTGCAGTCAAAAACGGGCAGAAAACAGAAATAAAGAAACAAGAAAAGAACACCAAGAATTTATCCTGGTTCGGTCAATGTGACCTACTCCAGTCCCAAGGAACACCTTTCCTTGGATTTCACTATGAAATAAACACCTTACAACAAGAGCCAATCTTGATTCTTGGTTATACACCAATCCTATTCAAGACTTGGATAATCACCTTTTAAGCAACTCTTAGTTGTAACTCCTCTACAACCTATTGATATAACCTTATAAATATGGCTAATCAATCTTACAAATGAAGCTCAAGAGGCTTGTAGCTCATCACAATACAACAAGAACACCTTTGCTACAATGACTAAAATAATAACAACAAGAAGATGAAGATGAAAGATAGACAATTCAACAAATGCTTGTGAGCTTCAAGTATGTTTCATCTTCTTCACCATTGCCTCTATTTATAGTGTGATTTGAGCCTTGAAGATAAGAATGCCAATGTGTCATCATCTTCATCATCAACTCCAAATGTCTTCTCATCATTGGTTGGCTTTGTACACTTGGCAAAATAATACACAATGATTGGTCCACCTTGACAACTTTATGTGGCCGAAAATTCCAACTAAAAAGTGACTTGGAATTGTCTTGAATTATCCTTAACAAGAATAGATAATAAGGAGAAGATAATGCACCAAAATAACCTTAAATCTTTGCTTGAGAATAGGCATGTGGACTTGAACATTTCAAACTTAAAATTCAGCTCCAATTTGAATGTAGTAGCCGTTGGTTACTACAACATTTTCCAAAAATATTTCTTGATTTTCTTAAATAAAATAAGAAAGGATAATATCACCAAATTATCCCCAACTTCAAGCACCATAATAGGACATGTGAGGTCTTCATTTGAATTCAAAAATCTACTGAAAATACACCAAGAAAGGCACATAAACCGTTGGGTATATTTTTGAAATATCCAAGTTGGCATTTTTGCCAACTAGCTCCTTTTTGGTTGGTCCACTTGACTCCAACTTATAAAATGAACTCCACATCATATCCACCTTATCAATCATGTTTTTTCACATATATATAAGTGTTAGCAACTCAGATTTTTGAAGAAGAAAGAAATAGATAACACTAGACAAGATTATGTCAACGTGTAACACCGAAATTCCCCAATATTTCTTCTTATATGTTGAGATCATTTCCACACCTTTGATACCTTTAACATCTCTGAAAAATGATGATAAATGTTCTCTTATAACATATATAAGAGGGTCTTCGAGAAAAAATAGAACGTGACATCTCAAATCGTCACATATCCAGCTATAGTCAATAATACCATCGGTTGAGAGAATAAGATATAAGATCACCATATTATCTTCAAAGTAACAATAACACAGCTCCAGAATGAAGATAATAATATTCTCAAGAGATTCCTTGAGTGAAAATACCAAAAATGCCTTCGGGGGTGAAATGACCAAAATACCCCTGGTATATGAAAACTCCAGAAATGACCCGGATGGTCATAAATAATCATGATATCAACTTTGTCATGATAAATAGCATAAGAATATGCTCTTGAAATATTTCCACCATATCATGTTCCTACAAAACTCAAAATACCAATTTTGCCTTTTTTGGTAAGTTGTAGAAACTTCCAAGGCATGTTAGTCACAAGACAATAATAATCACCAAAAACACATGATGATCATATAATAAACATGTATAAATCATATACAAATGAAAACAACCATTTTATCACATTTTCGAAAAATGTTTCTAAAAACCTTAGACGTCGATCGATCGAAGTGCCTCAGCTTCAGAGATCGATGTCTCACAGAAAGGTTCAGGTTTTGTCTCTGACCTATATCGATTGATCGAAGTGAGAGTTCGATGTACATCGATCAATCGATGTGTCTCAGGTTTAGAGATCGATGTCTCACAGAAAGGTCTTAAACTTTTCTGTCTTACATAGATCGATCGATGTGAGAGATCTATGTACATAGATCGATCGATGTGCAACAACCTGAGAGATCGATGTCAACTTTTAATCACATATAACACCATGTGTGACATTTTTAAGTATTCACCACTTAAAATCATGACTTTGAAAATTATCCAAACATATTTCTCAACATTCTCCCCCTTTTGGATGATTTTCAAAATAACCTAACATGATTTTAATGTCACAACTTATAACCAAAAGTTTATAACCAAAAATTTAACCAAATGTTTCCAACTTTTAAATAGTATGTTGCTCCCCCACAACTCCTACTCTCCCCCTTAACCTATGCTCCAAAATTTATACCAATTAAAACTTAGCATATGATTCATCATGACTTACCAACTAAAATCATTACTTACCAACTAAAATCATGTGCTTATTCTATCTCCCTCTTTATTTTGTAAATCATGCAAAACATAGAACTATGCAATGGTATCGTAAGTCATCATTCCTAATTTGGCTCGTAAGTTTTCAAAAGTGGCTTGATTAAGGGGTTTGGTGAAGATGTCAGCAATTTGATGATCAGTTCTTATATGGTTTATCACTATATCCTCATTTTGAACATGATCGCGAAGAAAGTGGTATCACACCTTAATGTGTTTGGCCTTAGAATGAAGCACTGGATTCTGGGAAAGATTGATTGCACTGGTGCTGTCGCAAAAAATTGGAATCTTTTTCATTTTAATGCTAAAATCACTAAGTTGTTGTTTAAGCCAAAGTATTTGGGTTGTACATAAACTCAAAACGATATACTCGGCTTCAGTGGTAGAAAGAGCTACACTAGCTTGCTTTTTAGAAAACCAAGAAATCAGGTTGGTTCCTATGAATTGACAAGTACCGCTAGTGGATTTTCTATCTAACTTACAACCACCATAATCAGCATCACTATATGTGTGTAATTCCAACTTAGCGTTTCTATCATACCACAGTCCTAAGTGAGGTGTATGCTTAAGATATATAAAGATCTTTTCACTGCATTGTAATGTGATACCTTAGGACAAGATTGAAACCTAGCACACATACATACACTAAACATGATGTCAGGTTTTGATGCAGTTAAGTATAACAGTGATCCAATCATAGACTTATAGAGTGTGTCATCAAAAGGTTTACCATTTTCATCCTTATCAAGTTTGGTACTAACACTCATAGGGGTAGTTGTAGGTTTCAACTCTTCAAAACCAAACTTCTTAATCATATCATTGACATACTTAAGTTGGCTAATATGAATTCCTTGAGGGGTTTGTTTAATTTGAAGTCATAAGAAATAATTCAACTCTCCTACCATTGACATTTCAAACTCTGACTTCATACACTCTTCAAAATCTTTTACTAAGGTAGGGTTGGTTGAACCAAAGATGATATCGTCAACGTATATTTGAACTATTAACAAATCATTACCTTTTGTTTTTAGGAATAATGTGTTGTCTATAGTTCCCCTTTGATAATTATTTGCAATAAGAAAGTTTGCAAATCTATCATACCAAGCTCTTGGAGCTTGTTTTAAACCATATAAAGCTTTCTTAAGCTTGTAAACATGGTTAGGATTCTTTGGATCTTCGAATCCAGGGGGTTGTTTGACAAACACCTCTTCTTGGATGTATCCATTCAAGAAAGCACTCTTGACATCCATTTGGAAGAGTTTAATGTTACTTAGACTTGCAATCGCAAGTAATAATCTAATTTCTTCTAGTCGTGCAACGGATGCAAAGGTTTCTTCATAATCTATACCTTCTTGTTGATTATAACCTTGTGCGACTAGTCTAGCCTTATTTCTTGTAATGTTTCCTTGTTCGTCCATCTTATTCCTAAACACCCATTTAGTTCCTATGATAGACTTGTTTTCGGGTTTAGTTACTAAGTCTCACACGTTGTTCTTTGTGAATTGATTTAACTCCTCATGCATAGCATCTATCCAAGATATATCACCTAAGGCTTATTTTACATTCTTAGGTTCTAATTGTGAGATTAAGCTATGTCCTTCATGTTGACTTATATTTCTACGTGTTCTAACCCCAACACTTGGATCCCCAATGATTAATTCTCTAGGATGCCACAAATTCCTAAATTGACTAGGTTCACCCTCATCTTGTTCAAATGTGTCATTAGTGTGAACATTATCATATGTAATTAGATCATTAGTTACATTATCTTCCAATTGCAAAGTTTCTTCATTTATATCATCTAAGGATTCATGCATGTCTTGTACAGGGTAAGTTGGTTCTCGATGATCAAGTACAGGCTCAAGTAATATATCATCATCAAACATATTTTCAACATTTATTTCTTGTTGATGTTTATCACTAAATTCAAAGCATGCATTTTCATTGAATTTAACATGTATGGATTCAATTATCTTTCTAGATGCAGGATTATAACACCTATATGCTCTTGAGTTAGTTGAATACCCAACAAATATGCATTCAATAGACTTTTGTTCAAATTTATCTAGATTATCCTTAGTGTTTAGTACAAAACATTTACATCCAAATACTTTAAGATAATCTATCTTAGGTTGTCTATTGTTTAGCAATTCATAAGTCGTTTTATTTAATTTCTTTCTAATAGTAAGCCTATTTATAATATAGCATGCACAACTAACAGCTTCAACCCATAAATATTTAGGTAATTTATTTTCACACAGCATTGTCCTAGCAACTTCTTGAATTGTTCTATTTTTACGTTCAACAACTCCATTGAGTTGTGGTGTTCTAGGTGGTGAGAATTCATGTTTGATTCCATATAATTCGTAAAATTTGATTACGTCTTTGTTTTTAAATTCTCCACCTCTATCACTTCTAATTCTCTTAACGTTTTCTTTACAAATATTTTCAAGTTGCTTAATAAGATTTTTGATTGCTAATAGAGCATCGTCTTTGTGTGTTAAGAACAATGTCCATGTGTAGCGTGAGTAATCATCTACTATGACACACATATAGTAGTGTCCAACTAGATTTCTTGTCCTACTTGGACCAAATAAGTCTAAGTGAAGCAATTTTAGTACATGATTAGTACTCACTTCATGTTTCGTTTTAATGTTCTTTAATGTGTTTTCCTTTAATACATGTTTCACACATTTGAAAATTATCTAAGTCTAACTTAGGCATTCCTCTAATTAAATTCTTCTTAGATAATTTCTTGATGGTTGAAATTCCTATATGGCCTAATCTTCTATGCCATAAATTCACATCTAAGTCATGTGATATTAGACACTTAATCTTAGCATCTATCATGTTATCTAAGGTAAGAGTATAAATGTTACCATCTCTGTTTTCTTTTAATACTATTTCTCCTTTTTCATTTATTATATCATAAGAATTGGGAAGAAAAGAGACATTATAACCACAATCTATAAGTTGAGAATACGAAGTAAATTATGAGAGAGATTGCTTACTAACAACACATTTCGTATTTGAAATATGTTAGGGTCCCCAATTGTTCCTTTTTCAACAACTTGTCCTTTGTTGTTGTCACCGAATATTACTTTCCTCTATTCTTGATTTGTTCCAACTCGGTCAATAGTTTGGGGTTTTTCCGTCATATGTCTCGAACATCCAATATCTAAAAGCCATTTGTTTTTTAGATTCTTTGACTTTGCCTCCTTCTTGCATTCCTTGCGTTTGTCCTACAACAGAGACAAAGTTTTAGGTACCCTTTATTTGGGTCCTTGAATGTTAGGGGCACTATTCTTTTTTAGATATCCCTTAGGTATCCAAACTTGAACATACCTTCTAGGCACATTTTTTACATAGATATCCCTTAGGTATCCTACAATGGAGACAAAGTTTTAGGTACCCTTTATTTGGGTCCTTGAATGTTAGGGGCATTATTCTTGTTTAGATAACCCTTAGGTATCGAAACTTGAACATACCTTTTAGGCACATTTTTAGCATGGTTAAAATAAGAAGGATAAGCATATAGATGATTATTCCACATAAGTGAAGATGCATTGTTATACATGTTGCGCCGTGGTTGATAATCGTTATAGAATGGCCGAGATTTATGATGTATATAAGGCATGTGAATTTGTTTCTTATATGGCGCAGTATAAGTGTGTTCATAGGCATTTCTATAAGACTTATAAGAGTGTTGCCCATATTTAGGTTCATAATAAGTTGTATGCATTTTATTCGGTCTAGATGCATTTGTATACATGTAGGCATAGTTTCTAGGTTGTCTAGATGCAAAATTTGGCCTAGATGTATGTTTATGCGTGTGTGCTTTTATGGGTGTATGTTGCATTTTTGCCTTGATATTAGTAGAAGAAGGTGTAGAAGAAAATGTAGCAGGCAAAGTTGATTTTATTGTATTATATGGCAGCTTTGTACTAGATGAAACAAACTTAGTCTTTTTATTCACTTTTTCATTTTCTTCTTTATAGCCTAAGCCGGTTTTATCATTTCCATACTTTTGTGAAGAGATGAGTGTGTCTAACATGTTTGCACCAGATTTAAATTGTTCTATCATTTTTTCTAAGGTAAATTTAGAAGACTTAAGTTGCCCTATTTCATTTTCACAACTTTCTAGCTTGGATTTTAACATTTTATTTTCCATTTGTAACTTTTGTTCATCTTTCCTATATGATTCAATTTTATTCTCTAAAGAATCAAGAGTATTTGAAGACTCTTGTTTAAGAGATTCTAGTTGATCGGAAAATTCCAAGTTGGACGTCTTCAACTTGTCATTTTCTTCAACTAGTTTCTTCTTTTCTTTAGAAAGCCTCTTACAGTGAGCATGCATTCTTAGGAATTCTTCATACATTTCATCAAATGTCATGTCACTATCATAATCACTATCAGAAGAAGAACATACCTCGTTGGATACGAAGCAGACTTGAGCTTCCTCAGTTTCGGATTCTGAGTCGGATGAGTCACTCCATGTGCTTACCTTCATTGCTCGTTTCCCTTTTCTTGCCTTAGACTCCTTTGTCTTTGTTGTTTGTGCCTCCTTTTCCTTGGCTTGTTTATTATTGTTGTTGTTATTATTATTTTTCTTCGTGGGACAGTCATATGAAATATGTCCTTTTTGACCGCATTCATAACACTTTAATTCTTTGTTATACCATTTATTTGTGTTATTTTTCCTACGTTGAGAAGAAGAAGAAGAAGAATTACGTTGTCTATTCCTATTTGGACGTTTGAAAAACTTTCTAAGTTTTCTAGCTATCAATATCAAGTCATCATCTAATTCAGTATCACTATTGCTATCATCGTTACTAGCATGTGTTTCGGTTGTTTTGAAAGCTATAGACTTACCGGATGACTTAGACGATTCGGACTTTCGTTGGTTTAATTTAACCTCGTAGACTTTAAGAGACCCGATCAATTCATCCATCTTAGTGATTGACTTTGTCTCCTCGATTGCAGTCACCTTCGGATCCCATTCAGCAGGGAGGCTTCGTAGCACCTTTTGAACCTTTTCACTGTTTGAAAATGACTTCCCTAAAGCTTCAAGGGCATTGAAAATATTAGTAATCCTCAAATCCATAGATGTTATGGATTCGTTTGGCAACATTTTGAAACTCTCTAATTCAGTCATAAGCATGTTTATTTTTGACTCTTTTACACCACTAGTACCTTCATGCTTTAATACAAGTGATTTCCACATGTCGTGTGCGCTTGTGCAATTTGACACATGCCCTGCTTCAGAAGTTGTAAGTCCATTTAAAAGTAATTGCATAGCTTTAGCATTCATGTACATTTTCTTTTTATCATCCGATGACCATTCACTTTTATATTTTTCAACTTCTTGAGTGACTCCACTAAGTTGTATAACTTTCATTGGAATGTACGGGCCATCTTCAACTATAAACCATAAATCAATGTCTATAGCCATTAAGAATAGCCTCATTCTTAGTTTCTAATGAACAAAATTATTGCCATCAAAAAGAGGAGGGCGTTGTGTAGACATACCTTCCAACTCACCTTTGTGAGAAACAATAGCCATAGTATGTACCTTGGATTTGAGACAAGCAGTATATAAAGAATTGTTGTTTCTTGGCCTTGTATTGTACGTACGGTGTTGAATCTTGCTTCTTTTGAGTGGTGTTGGTCTGGCTCTGATACCAAATATTGGACTGTGCACCTGCAATAAACACCACTAGAGGGGGTGAATAGTGGTTAGCGGAAATCACACTACAACCCTTTGCTAAAATCCCCTTTGAAAACAGAATCTGAGACCACCTCATATTCAGAACCCGTTTTTCAAAAATTCACAAATAATTGTTCACAACTCCAAAAATTATGAAACTTTCCAGAATTAAACTTCAATGATTTAGAAAGACTCTGTCCAAAAATCAGACAAAAATAAGATTGTTTGACCCTTCAAACAAATAAAAAGATTCAGATGGTCAATCTGGGCAGAATTGGACAAAATGTTGCTGATTTTGCAAAACGTGTTTCTCTTTGAATACTCAACCAAAAAGGTTGATCTTTATATCAAAACAATCCTTAGGATGTGTAGATAAAGTTTCCAAAAATCCCTGACCTTAAACAATTCTTGAAAAATACAGAATTTATGTTTTATCAAAACTGGTCAGATTGCAGCCAGATTGGAGCAGTTATCTTGCAAAGACTGAAAGACTAAATTTCCCTTGTCAAATCAAGTGATTCTTGTTGCAAATGAAAGATAACAGTCTGAAGTATAACTCCACCAAAAATCACGAATTTTGAAAATTTTTAGCTATTTTTTCAAATTGTGTGAAGTTGGGTGAAAATTGCAGTCAAAAACGGGCAGAAAACAGAAATAAAGAAACAAGAAAAGAACACCAAGAATTTATCCTGGTTCGGTCAATGTGACCTACTCCAGTCCCAAGGAACACCTTTCCTTGGATTTCACTATGAAATAAACACCTTACAACAAGAGCCAATCTTGATTCTTGGGTTATACACCAATCCTATTCAAGACTTGGATAATCACCTTTTAAGCAACTCTTAGTTGTAACTCCTCTACAACCTATTGATGTAGCCTTATAAACATGGCTAATCAATCTTACAAATGAAGCTCAAGAGGCTTGTAGCTCACCACAATATAACAAGAACACCTTTGCTACAATGACTAAAATAATAACAACAAGAAGATGAAGATGAAAGATAGACAATTCAACAAATGCTTGTGAGCTTCAAGTATGTTTCATCTTCTTCACCATTGCCTCTATTTATAGTGTGATTTGAGCCTTGAAGATAAGAATGCCAATGTATCATCATCTTCATCATCAACTCCAAATGTCTTCTCATCATTGGTTGGCTTTGTACACTTGGCAAAATAATACACAATGATTGGTCCACCTTGACAACTTTATGCGGCCGAAAATTCCAACTAAAAAGTGACTTGGAATTGTCTTGAATTATCCTTAACAAGAATAGATAATAAGGAGAATATAATGCACCAAAATAACCTCAAATCTTTGCTTGAGAATAGGCATGTGGACTTGAACATTTCAAACTTAAAATTCAGCTCCAATTTGAATGTAGTAGCCATTGGTTACTACAACATTTTCCAAAAATATTTCTTGATTTTCTTAAATAAAATAAGAAAGGATAATATCACCAAATTATCCCCAACTTCAAGCACCATAATAGGACATGTGAAGTCTTCATTTGACTTCAAAAATCTGCTGAAAATACACCATGAAAGGCACATAACCGTTGGGTATATTTTTGAAATATCCAAGTTGGCATTTTTGCCAACTAGCTCCTTTTTGGTTGGTCCACTTGTCTCCAACTTATAAAATGAACTCCACATCATATCCACCTTATCAATCACGTTTTTTCACATATATATAAGTGTAGCAACTCAGATTTTTGAAGAAGAAATAAATAGATAACACTAGACAAGATTATATCAACGTGTAACACCGAAATTCCCCAATATTTCTTCTTATATGTTGAGATCATTTCCACACCTTTGATACCTTTAACATCTCTGAAAAATGATTATAAATGTTCTCTTATAACATATATTGAGGGTCTTCGAGAAAAAAATGGAATGTGACATCTCAAATCGTCACATATCCAGCTATAGTCAATAATACCATCGGTTGATAGAATAAGATATAAGATCACCATATTATCTTCAAAATAACAATAACACAGCTCCAGAATGAAGATAATAATATTCTCAAGAGATTCCTTGAGTGAAAATACCAAAAATGCCTTCGGGGGTGAAATGACCAAAATACCCTTGGTATATGAAAACTCCAGAAATGACCCGGATGGTCATAAATAATCATGATATCAACTTTTTCATGATAAATAGTATAAGAATATGCACTTGAAATATTTCCACCATATCATGTTCCTATAAAACTCAAAATACCAATTTTGCCCTTTTTGGTAAGTTGTAGAAACTTCAAAGGCATGTTAGTCACAAGACAATAATAATCACCAAAAACACATGATAATCATATAATAAGCATGTATAAATCATATACAAATGAAAACAACCATTTTATCACATTTTAAAAAAATGTTTCTAAAAACCCTAGACGTCGATCGATCGAAGTGCCTCAGCTTCAGAGATCGATATCTTACAGAAAGGTTCAGGTTTTGTCTCTGACCTATATCGATCGATCGAAGTGAGAGTTCGATGTACATCGATCGATCGATGTGTCTCAGGTTTAGAGATCGATGTCTCACAGAAAGGTCTTAAACTTTTCTGCCTTACATAGATCGATCGATGTGCAACAACCTGAGAGATCGATGTCAACTTTTTCAACTTTTAATCACATATAACACCATGTGTGACATTTTTAAGTATTCACCACTTAAAATCATGACTTTCAAAATTATCCAAACATATTTCTCAACAGTAATCTCTATGTTTTCTAGAGCTAAAGATTTATGAATCTCTAAGGTGACCTGATACTTTTGATAAAGCAAAGTAAAACAAGCATGCAAATTTTCTTTTTCTAATTTACATAACCTAATTTCCTCTTTAGCGTGCTTGTATTTTAAACCAAGATTTTCGAATTCCTCAGTAAAAAAATATACTCATCTTGTAATTTATCAAATGAGGAAGTTGAAATAAACATCTCTTTGTCATCTTCAAAAGCTGTAAGACACATTGCTTGTCTATCATCATGATCATCTTCATCTATGTTTGATGAATGCCTATCACTTGCTAACTCCTCAAGCTTCTTCGATGTCTCATGTGGAGAGAATATGTCTTAAACCTTTATTAGCTCTTTGTGTGAGAGAATAGATAAAAAAATTTCAAAAGCTTTCACTTCTAACTCAAATGTCTTCTTATCCTGATCATTGTAGTCATCCAACGACTTCATTACCAACCTTCTATTTTCATCCAACCTAGTTGATAGAGGTATTCTCCTTATAACAGTTCTCCATATGTCATAACCACATCCACTCAAATATGCACTTATCATAAATTTCGATAAAGAATAATTATATGCATCAAATGGAGGTGGTATAGAAAAGGATATATCGTATGAGCTATGTGTATCCTTTGAATTCATTACTAGTGGATCTTTAGATCTTGCTACTTGCAATTATTTACCAAGCACTCAGAGCTAACCTCTGATACCATTTTTAAGTTTGTAATAAACACTCTAGAAATAGGTAAATATAATGTTAGACAATTTTGCGTTTTTCTCGATTTAGCTCACACCAACTCCCAATATTCACCAAAATAAAAAGAGAAAAATGAGAAATAATGAATTGGAGATACACAATTTAGAGAGGTTTGAATCTCCTTGATTTTATTCCACTACCACTTCGTACAAAGTAGATTTTCAATATCAACTTTCTTATTACCTTCAACAAGGAATAAGAACTACAACAACAACTATTGCAAAAATAAGAACTTGTACAAAATCAACTACTAGCACAACTATTGTAGCAACAACTTATGCAACAACAACTCCTACAATAGCTACAAGCAAGAGCCTTAGAGCTTTTCTACTTGCTTTTCCACTACTTCAATAAAGTTCTAAGTAAGAGCTTTCACCAAATGGTATTAGAGAGAAAAAGTGAAATGGCACTTTCAAAATAAGTCTAAATTAGAAGCAATGGATCAAATATGTTTAGTTCTTCTCGTGTTAGACTTTAATGTTCTCACAATACAACAATGAAAATCAAGCAACAAGTGCTTAATGGGCTTTAAGCTTGTTTGCACTTGAGAGCTTTTGACATTAGTGGAGGATGAAGTTTGAAGAGGGTGAAAGTGTGTAATTACCTCTTATGTGTTTCCTTAACATATAGAAGTGATAAAATTCATTTTACAGCCTATATAGAAGTCTAACACTGCATTAATTGCTTTGGAGAAGTTAAACTTATCTTCAACCATCCTACTATTTAATTTGTTGAATCATAGCCACCCTCGAAGGACTTATATAGGTGTACAATAGTGAAAATGTATGATGTTAGTCATAGAGGAACAATCAATTTGCGAAAGATTGTAGAGATTAAACACTTTAAATCTGTCGTAGATCTGTTTTCAATTTGACATGACGTTGATTGACCGAAGTAGAGATCTACATTATATCGATCTCTATTTAGATTTCTATGTCAAGAATCTACTTGACATGAATCGATGGATGTATAGATCTACGTAGGACAATATTCTCTAGTTTTGGCGAAAACTTACATTGATCGATCGATGTATATGTTTTAAAGATTTATGTCGTGTTGATTAGTTGACGTAGACATCGATATGCCCTATATTTTAAGCCTTTGTTATTTCCAAGTTTAAATCAATCTTTTCAATTCATTTTCAAACATACAAATCTTTTAAATTCATCGAAACATTCATGTTCCAACTTCTAATGTTGCTGATCCTTGCAGGTTTAGTAAAAATTCACCACTCTTCTATCTGGATCATCCTTTCGATCCAAAGGGCGACCAACATGGTCATGACCCATTATGGAATATTAACACCTCAACTTAGCAAAAGCCAATCCAAAACCTATGGAAAATATAAACCTCTTGCTCCAATTTTACATACCAAAAAGCTTCGAGTGGAAGGTGTTAAAATCACATGGATTGTTAGTGTTGGAAGAGGAGCAAGTGACATGGTTGTTGGATTTGATGATATAGGGGTAGAAGGGGGTGGGGTAGAGGGATGAAGCAAAGGTGTGAAGGTAAAAGGGGAGGATGGCGAAGGAGATGGTGGAAAGAGGTTGGGATCTGCTGACCTAACCTTTGCTGATTCGCCGCTGACTGTCAATCCAAGTAAAAAAAGTTTTAAGCCGAGGTGCCGGCATGACACTCTTTGATTGGCGGTCAGTGCCGCCTGTCAGAGAGTACTGGTCAGAGGATTCAGCTTGAGTGGGAAACGTGGATGGACAAGTAATGCAATGGCTAATTTGTTTTATAAAAGTTAAGGAAGAGTATGAGTTATAGTAGGGGTATTTTAGTCTAAACATATACTTTTTGATCAAAATCATTGACCAGCTGCGACAGGAGCACATGTTGCTCACTCTCGATGGAAATGGTTAGGGGGCGTATGGTTAGTTGGTTTCAGAATCAATGAATGTCGTTGAGAAAAATAGTTTGAGTGATTCACAAAATGCATGATTTAAATCGTTCGTTCGTTCGGACCCAGTATATCCCAACGACAGCAAAAGCTATCGTTAGGGTCTGGGGAGGGTAAGTGGTAGGCAGACAATACCTCTATCACAAGGGATAGAGAGCCTGCTTCTAGTGAGACCCCCGGCTCTATATGTACCTGCATAAATGACATAATAATAATAAAGATATTCTGTGCTAGTGTGCTAGTGAGGAAATTCAAGGAATAAAAAATAAAAAATAATATAATAATAAAAATAAAAAAAAGACTTTCGATATTAAAATACACATCACGTGTATATGTACATGTAATGTAAAACAACGATATAAAATGCATGATTTAAATAACGTGTGTTAAAAAAATGCATGACACAATTTATTACTTGACACGTTTTTGTGACAAACTTGCCTTATATACTTTATATATAATGTTGCCGTACTAACAAGCTATGAAGCTTTAAAGCTTACATCAAATAGCAAACATTTGTTGTGGGTGAACTATTTTCAGGTGCCACCATTAATGAACTAAACTAGTTCATTAAGTGAAGTACTTAGTTAAATGAACTAAGTAGTTCATTATATGAAGATATATTTGGAGAAGGCATGATGGCAACAAACATGGAAAGTCTCCTCCCACTCTAATCACACGTTTATATATATATATATATATATATATATATATATAATATTAAGATTTTTTAAAAAAGACACAATACACATATATTCTAACGTAATACCGACACATTATATATATTACAAACATACGTCAACGTCACACCATAATACTTACCTCATATTTATGAGTATATTAAGGTCTTATATCATATGGTATAAGTCATGATGATGACAAAATTATAACGACACTTTACAAGGTTTTAAACCAAAAATTGTCGTATGGGGTGACTATCGAAACTTCGCTAACGTGTCATGTACTTGCCATATACAGATGGCCAGCCCCTACACTTCAAAAATGGCCACAAATTTCGTGGCTAACATGGTACGCTCATACATACAATCATTCCATGTTAGCACGCACAAATCACCCCCAATTAAGGCCAAATTGTGGAGATTCCAAATTCACTTTTTAAGCACATGTAGGCGCCAACTTTAATCAGCCACTAGAGCTGAATATTCAAATTATTTTATGTATATTATGTGTGAGATAATATATATAACATGTGCAAAAAATTGGAATTTAATCGGAGAAAAATCAAGTAATCGACAAAAGTCGAAAATTCGGTTTTCTACGAACACAACACATGGAACATTTTTGGCATGACATGTAACATGTATCTAGACACATTTTACATATTTGATACATACTAAAGTGTTCTAGAATATTCAAATTAGGACTGATTGAAATATACTATATCTGTATAATTATTGTGCACTATTTTACAAAGTTTACAAAAATAAATTCAGCACATGTTCAAGATGCATATACACGCCTACTCAGCCTTGGTGGAGCTTATGTGGAGCTTAGTTGGCATCTCAATTGGTGGAGAATAAGTCACACAAGGTTAGTGACATAATGGAGGAAGCTACACAAGGTAATATTTCAAACTTTGTTACAAATGTAACACATGCTGAAAATTCAGCATGTGTGAATTGAGGTGGACGTTTTATTGTCTTCAATGTGATCAACTTGCTTCTCCATATTCAAGGGATTGATGTGTAGTAATATGGTAACATTTCAAAGTCTTGAGAATATAGCACATGCTGAAAATTTCAGCATGTGAGAATAAGGTGCTGGCCGTTTTTTAGTCTTAATGAAGATCAAAAATTACTTCCAAATTTGAGGGGATTAATTGTATAATTTTTGGCAATGTTTTGAACTTCAATTTAGCACATGTTTTACATTTTATCTCAGATTTTTTCAGCCATTAAGTGACGACACAACTCATCCAATCAAGGAGTGCTAAGTATGCAAGACCAAGACAATCATCCAATCAAGTTGTGCCAAGTAAGCAAGATGAAGGCATTCTTCCAAGGACTTAAAAGAGAATTCTCAAAATGGAGATGATGCCCTAGGGCGCGACCACTTTCAAATAAAAAGAGGAGAAGAAGAGCAAACAAATGTAAGACAAGTCTCATATTTTCCAAAGTGCAAAAGACTTTCCAAAGTGCAAAAGACTCTCTACTCTCTTCTTCTACATTTCTTTCTTCTCCTTCTCTCTCAAGCCTATTGTATCTATATTCAAACATATTGGATAGGCTTTATTCATACCATCATACACGCATCATTGTTGTAAAAGGTTGATCAACGTGTGATCAAACCTTCATCCGCTCGGTGGTGGTGCTCGTGATAGTTATGATTGCTTGCATCATTTGTAAAGGGTTGGAGTTGGTGTGTAACTACTGCCACCATTGTGGTAAGGTGTTAATTTTGTTTAGTGATAACCGAGGAAGGTGTTCTCGAAGACTGGAGTATGTTGATTTTGTTGGACCGTGCACCTGCAATAAATACCACTAGAGGGGGGGTGAATAGTGGTTAGAGGAAATTACACTACAACCCCTTTATAAAAATCCCCTTTGAAAACAGAATCTAAGACCACCTCAGATTCAGAACCCATTTTTGAAAAATTCAAAAATAATTGTACACAACTCCAAAAACCATCAGAATTTAACTTCAATGTGTTAACAAGACTCTGTCCAAAAATCAGACAAAAATAAGATCGTTTGTCCCTTCAAACAAATAAAAAGATTCAGATGGTCAATCTGGACAGAATTGGACAGAATGTTGCTGATTTTGAAAAACGTGTTTCTCTTTGAATAATCAACCAAAAAGGTTGATCTTTATCTCAAAACACTCCTTAGGATGTGTAGATGATGTTTCCTAAAGGCCTTGACCTTGAAAAATTCTTGATAAATACAGAATTTAAGTTTTCTCAAAACTGGTCAGATTGTAGCCAGATTGGAGCAGTTATCTTGCAAAGACTGAAAGACTAACTTTCCCTTGCTCAAATCAAGTGATTCTTGTTGCAAATGAAATCTAACAGTTTGAAGTATACATCCACCAAAAATCACGAATTTTGAAAGTGTTTACCTATTTTTTCAAATAGTGAGAAGTTGTGTGAAAATTGCAGTAAAAACGAACAAAAAACAGAAATGAAGAAACAAGACAAGAACACCGAGAATTTATCCTGGTTCGGTCAATGTGACCTACTCCAGTCCCAAGGAACACCTTTCCTTGGATTTCACTATGAAATGAATCACCTTACAATAAGAACCAAGCTTGATCTTTGGGTTATACACCAACCGTATTCAAGACTTGGATAATCACCTTCTATACAACACTTAGTTGCAACACCTCTACCACCTATTGATATAGCCTTATAGAAATGGCTAATCAATATTACAAATGAAGCTCAAGAGGCTTGTAGCTCAACAAACACAACAAGAACACCTTTGATACAAAGAATGGAACAAGAACAACAACAACAAGAAGATGATAGCTAGACAATTTCAACATATGCTTATGAGATTCAATTGTGTTTCATCTTCTTCACCATTGCCTCTATTTATAGTGTGATTTGAGCATTGGAGATAAGAATGCACATATGTCACCATCTTCATCATCAAGTCCAAATATCTTCTCATCTTTGTACACTTGACAAAATAAGACAACATAATTGGTCCACCTTGGATAATCACCTTGGCCGAATTTTTCACTAAAAATTGTCTTGATTATCCTTTGCCAAAAATGAAGATAATTAGAGGGATAATACTCCACTATTCCCTCAACTCCTTGGCTTGAGAATAGGCATGTGGGAGTTTACAATTTCAAACTCAAAAATTCAGCTCCAAAATGTCCAAGTAGCCGTTGGCTACATTCAAAATAATAACCTTAATAATCCTTTGTAAATTGTAGATAATAAGAGGGGATAATACCACTAAAATACCCTCAAATCCAAGCACAAGAATAGGGCATGTGAAGTCTTCATTTTGACTTGAAAAATTCTGATCACAACAGCCTAGTAGCCGTTGGCTACCATTTTGAAAATTCCAAGTTGGCAATTTTTGCCAACTAGCTCCTTTTTGATTGGTCCACTTGTCACCAAGCCATAAAATGAATTACACATCATATCCAACTGCATATGCACGTTTTTCAACATATATATATATATATATATATATATATATATATATATATATATATATATATGTGTGTGTGTGTGTGTGTGTGTGTATGTGTAGCAACTCAGATTTTTGAAGAAGAAATTAATAGATAATAGTTGACAAGATTATGTCAACGTGTAACACCGAAATTCTCAATATTTCTTCTTTTATGTCGTGACCATTTCCATACCTTTACCACCTTGACAACCTCTGAAAAATGATGAATAATAACCTCCAACAACATATAAAATAGAGTCTTCAAGATAGAAATAGAATGTGACATCTCAAATCGTCACATATCCAGCTATAGTCATTAATACCATCAAAAGAGAGAAATGATATAAGATGACCATATAATCTTCAAAATAATAATAGCTCAACTCCAGAATGAAGATAATAATATGCTCAAGAGAATCCTTGAATGAAAATACCAAAAATATCCTTGGGGTGAAATGACCAAAATATCCCTGGTATGAGAAAACTCCAGAAATGACCCGGATGGTCAGAAATAATCATGATATCACCTTTGTCATGATAAATAGTATAATAATACATCCTTGAAATATTTTCACAATGTGATGTTCCTACAAAACTCAAAATACCAATTTTGCCCTTTTAGGTAAGTTGTAGAAACTTCCAAGGCACGTTAGTCACAAGACATTTAAAATCACCAAAACCACATAATATACACATAATGAACATGTATAAATCATATACAACTAAAAACAACCATTTTATCACATTTTAGAAAAATATTTATAAAAACCCTAGACATCGATCGATCGAAGTGTCTCAGCTTCAGAGATCGATGTCTCACAGTAAGGTTCAAAATTTGTTTCTGACCTACATCGATCGATCGAAGTGAAGGATCGATGTGTCTCAAGTTCAGAGATCGATGTCTCACCGTAAGGTCTTGAACTTTCACTGCCTTACATAGATCGACCGATGTGAGGGATCTATGTACATAGATCGATCGATGTGCAACAACCTAAGAGATCTATGTCAACTTTTTCAACCTTTTCAACTTTTAACCACATATAACACCATGTGTGATATTTTTAAGTATTCACCACTTAAGATCATGACTTTAAAAATTATCCAAACATATTTCTCAACATTCTCCCCCTTTTGGATGATTTTCAAAATAACCTAACATGATTTTAATGTCACAACTTATAACCAATTGTTTATCATAAATCTATCAATTGTTTCACCAAATTTGTACCAATTGCTTTAGAAACTAACCTTCAACCAATTACCAATTGTTTTCACGTTGTTTTTAAATTTTCAACTCTCATGTATTCATATGCTCATGTACTCCCCCTCAAATTATACTCTCCCCCTTAACATATGCTCAACTTACACCAATTTATACCAATTGAAACTTAGCTTACACCAATTGAAACTTAGCATATTATTCAACAAATTATGACTTAACAACTAAAATCATGTTCTTATTCTATCTCCTCCTTTATTTTGCAAATCATGCAAAAGATAGAACTATGCAATGGTATCGTAAGTCATCATACCTAGCTTGGCTCGTAAGTTTTCAAAAGTTGCTTGACTAAGGAGTTTGATAAAGATATCAGCTATTTGGTGATCAGTTCTTATATGGTTTATAATAATATCCTCATTTTGAACATGATCTCGAAGGAAGTGGTATCGCAACTCAATGTGTTTGGCCTTAGAATGAAGCACCGGATTCCGAGAAAGATTGATTGCACTTGTGCTATCGCAGAAAATTGAAATCTTTTTCATTTTAATGCCAAAATCACTAAGTTGTTGTTTAAGCCAAAGTATTTGGGTAGTATATAAACTTAAGGCTATATACTCAGCTCCGGTGGTAGAAAGAGCTACCCTAGCTTGCTTTTTAGAAAACCAAGAGATCAAGTTGGTTCCTATGAATTGACACGTACCGCTAGTGGATTTTCTATCTAATTTACAACCACCATAATCAGCATCACTATATGCGTGTAATTCCAACTTGTCGTTTCTATCATACCAAAGTCCTAAGGTTTACCATTTTATCGAAAGGTTTACCATTTTCATCCTTATCTAGTTTGGTGCTAACACTCATGGGGGTAGTTGTTGGTTTCAACTCTTCAAAGCCAAATTTCTTAATCATATCATTGACATACTTAAGTTGGCTAATGATTACCTTGAGGGCTTAGTTTGATTTGAAGTCCTAAGAAATAGTTCAATTCTCCTACCATTGACATTTCAAATTCTGACTTCATACACTCTTCGAAGTCTTTTACTAAGGTAGGGTTGGTTGAACCAAAGATGATATCGTCAACGTATATTTGAACTATTAACAAATCATTACCTTTTATTTTTAGGAATAATGTGTTGTCTATAGTTCCCCTTTGATAATTATTTGCAATAAGAAAGTTTGCAAATCTATCATACCAAGCTCTTGGAGCTTGTTTTAAACCATATAAAGCTTTCTTAAGCTTGTAAACATGGTTAGGATTATTTGGATCTTCGAATCCAGGGGGTTGTTTGACAAACACCTCTTCTTGGATGTATCTATTCAAGAAAGCACTCTTGACATCCATTTGGAAGAGTTTAATGTTACTTAGACTTGCAATCGCAAGTAAGAATCTAATTTCTTCTAGTCGTGCAACGGGTGCAAAGGTTTCTTCATAATCTATACCTTCTTGTTGATTATAACCTTGTGCGACTAGTCTAGCCTTATTTCTTGTAATGTTTCCTTGTTCGTCCATCTTATTCCTAAACACCCATTTAGTTCCTATGATAGACTTGTTTTCGGGTTTAGGTACTAAGTCCCACACGTTGTTCTTTGTGAATTGATTTAACTCCTCATGCATAGCATCTATCCAAGATATATCACCTAAGGCTTATTTTACATTCTTAGGTTCTAATTGTGAGATTAAGCTATGTCCTTCAAGTTGACTTATATTTCTACGTGTTCTAACCCCAGCACTTGGATCCCCAATGATTAATTCTCTAGGATGCCACAAATTCCTAAATTGACTAGGTTCACCCTCATCTTGTTCAAATGTTTCATTAGTGTAAACATTATCATATATAATTTGATCATTAGTTGTATTATCTTCTAATTGAAGAGTTTCTTAATTTATTTCATCTAAGGATTCATGCATGTCTTGTTCAGGGGGAGTTGGATCTAGATGATCAATTACAGGCTCAAGCAACACATCATCATCAAACATATTTTCAACATTAGTTTCTTATTTATGTTGATGTTTATCACTAACTTCAAAGCATGCATTTTCATTGAATTTCACATGTATAGATTCAATTATTCTTCTAGATGCAGGATTATAACATTTATATGCTCTAGAATTAGTTGAATAACCAACAAGTATACATTCAATAGACTTTTGCTCAAATTTGTCTAGATTATCCTTAGTGTTCAACACAAAACACTTACATCCAAATACTCTAAGATAATCTATTTTATGTTGTCTATTTTTAACAACTCATAAGGTGTTTTATTTAATTTCTTTCTAATAGAAATCCTATTTATAATATAGCATGCACAACTAACAGCTTCAGCCCATAAATATTTAGGTAATATATTTTCACATAGCATAGTTCTAGCAACTTCTTGAATTGTTTCTATTTTTACGTTCAACGACTCCATTGAGTTGTGGTGTTCTAGGTGGTGAGAATTCATGTTTAATTTCATGTAGTTCACAAAATTTGATTACGTCTTTGTTTTTAAATTCTCCACCTCTATCACTTCTAATTCTCTTAACGTTTTCTTTACAAATATTTTCAAGTTGCTTAATAAGAGTTTCGATTGCTAATGGAGCATCGTCTTTGTGTGTTAAGAACAATGTCCATGTGTAGCGTGAGTAATCATCTACTATGACACACATATAGTAGTGTCCAACTAGATTTCTTGTCCTACTTGGACCAAATAAGTCTAAGTGAAGCAATTTTAGTACATGACTAGTACTCACTTCATGTTTCGTTTTAATGTTTCTTTAATGTGTTTTCCTTTAATACATGTTTCACACATTTGAAAATTATCTAAGTCTAACTTAGGCATTCCTCTAATTAAATTCTTCTTAGATAATTTCTTGATGGTTGAAATTCCTATATGGCCTAATCTTCTATGCCATAAATTCACATCTAAGTCATGTGATATTAGACACTTAATCTTAGCATCTATCATGTTATCTAAGGTAAGAGTATAAATGTTACCATCTCTATTTTCTTTTAATACTATTTCTCCTTTTTCATTTATTATATCATAAGAATTGGGAAGAAAAGAGACATTATAACCACAATCTATAAGTTGAGAATACGAAGTAAATTATGAGAGAGATTGCTTACTAACAACACATTTCGTATTTGAAATATGTTAGGGTCCCCAATTGTTCCTTTTTCAACAACTTGTCCTTTGTTGTTGTCACCGAATATTACTTTTCCTCTATTCTTGATTTGTTCCAACTCGGTCAATAGTTTGGGGTTTTCCGTCATATGTCTCGAACATCCACTATCTAAAAGCCATTTGTTTTTTAGATTCTTTGACTTTGCCTCCTTCTTGCATTCCTTGCGTTTGTCCTACAACAGAGACAAAGTTTTAGGTACCCTTTATTTGGGTCCTTGAATGTTAGGGGCACTATTCTTTTTTAGATATCCCTTAGGTATCCAAACTTGAACATACCTTCTAGGCACATTTTTGACATAGATTGAATATAAAGGATTAACATATGTTTGACCATTCCAAAAAGATGTTGCATTGTCATACATGTTATACCTTTGTTGATAAGTACTATGTCTTGGCCGATTTTGCTAGTGTGTATAAGGCATGCGATTTTGTTTCTTGAATGGCGCTATATAAGTGTGTTCATAGGCATTTCTATAAGACTTATATGAGTATTGTCTATACATAGGTTCATAATAAGTTGTATGCATTTATTCGGTCTAGTTGCATTTGTATACATGTAGGCATAATTTCTAGATTGTCTAGATGCAAAGTTTTGCCTAGATGTACGTTGATATGTATGTGTAGGTTGTATTTTTGCCTTGATATAAGTAGAAGAATGTGTAGAAGAAGATGTTATAGGCAAAGTTGATTTTGTTTTATTATATGCAACTTTGTACTAGATGAGACAAATTTAGTCTTTTTTTCTATTTTTACATTTTCTTCTTTATAGCCTAAGCCGTTTTTATCATTTTCATACTTTTGTGATGATATAAATGTATCTAACATATTTGCACCAGATTTAAATTGTTCTAACATTTTTTCTAAGGTAAGTTTTGAAGACTTAAGTTGTATTATCTCATTGTTACAACTTTCTAACTTAGATTGTAGCATACTATTTTCCGTTTTTAACTTTTGTTCATTTTTCCTAAGTGATTCAATTTTATTCTCTAAAGAATCAAGAGTATTAGTAGACTCTTGTTTAAAAGATTCTAATTGATCGGAAAATTCCAAGTTGGATGTCTTCAACTTGTCATTTTCTTCAATTAGTTTCTTCTTTTCCTTAGAGATCCTCTTACAGTGAGCATGCATTTTTAAAAATTCTTTATACATTTCATCAAATGTCATTTCATTTTGAGAATCACTATCAGCTGAAGAACTTACCTCATTTGATACGAAGCAAATTTGAGCTTCCTCTGTGTCAGATTCGGAATCGGATGAGTCGCTCCATGTGCTCACCTTCATTGCTCGTTTGCCTTTCTTTGACTTAGAATCCTTTGTCTTTTGTGCCTCCTTGTCCTTGGCTTGTTTGTTATTGTTGTTATTATTATTATTTTTCTTTGTTGGACAGTCATATGAAATATGTCCTTTTTGACCACACTCGTAGCACTTTAATTCTTTATTATACAATTTACTGTTGTTAGAGTTATTTTTCTTAGATTGAGAAAAAGAAGAAGAAGTAGAAGTATGTTGTCTATTCCTATTTGGACGTTTGAAAAACTCTCTAAGTTTTCTAGCTATCAATATCAAGTCATCGTCTAATTCATTATCACTTTGACTATCATCATTACTAGCATATGTCACAGTTGTTTTAAAAGCTATTGACTTACCGGATGACTTAGACGATTCAGACTTTCGTTGGTTTAATTTAACCTCGTATACTCTGAGTGAGCCTACCAATTCGTCCATTTTTCTGATAGATTACGTCTCTTCAATTGTCATGACCTTTGGATCCCATTCAGCAGGAAGGCTTCGCAACACCTTTTGAACCTTTTCATTGTTTGTGAACGATTTGTCTAAAGCTTCAAGAGCATTGAAAATGTTAGTAATTCTTCCAAGGACTTAAAAGAGAATTCTCAAGATGGAGATGATGCCCTAGGGGGCGGCCACTTTCAAATAAAAGGAGGAGAAGAAGAGCAAACAAATGCAAGACAAGTCTCATATTTTCCAAAGTGCAAAAGACTCTCTACTCTTTTCTTCTACATTTCTTTCTTCTCCGTATCTCTCAAGTCTATTGTATCTATATTCAAACATATTGAATAGGCTTTATTCATACCACCATACGTGCATAATTTTTGTAATAGGTTGATCAAGGTGTGATCAAACCTTCATCCGCTCGGTGGTGGTGTTTATGATAGTTGTGATTGCTTGCATCGTTTGTAAAGGGTTGGAGTTGGTGTGTAACTCCAGCAACCCTTGTGGTAAGGTGTTAATTTTGTTTAGTGATAACCGAGGAAGGTGTCCTCGAAGACTAAAGTAGGTTGATTTAACCGAACCAGTATAAAATTCCTTGTGTTCTTTACTTTACTGCACATTATTTTCAGTTTCCAGCATTGTGTATCCATTTCGTTGCAATCTTAAAAATAGAAAACGAATTTCAAAAATTGTAAAATTTTGCAGAAACATATCAACACCTCGTAAGTTTCATTTGGCGCAAGTTTCAACCCATTTGGACAAGTATAAGTCATTCAAACGTTAATAGTTCTAAGACTAGTGCAATCTGATTTTCAGACTTGCAAATGTTGAGAACTTGAACGTATTTGACATACTTCCCAAAGGAATTTTTCAAAACTGTTTCAACCTATTTAAATACATATAGTAAGGGGCTTGTCATTAAATTTTCAGACCATTTGGAGTTACATATTAATCGGAATAAATTTTTTAAATCAGACTACTGTTTCTGACAGATTTGCGCAATCTGACCACAAACGATTTTTCAAGGGGTTAGAGGTTGAGTTTTGATCTGAAATTTTTAGGAGATACTCAGAACATCTGATAGTAGAATCTCTCCAAATTTCAGAATTTTTGAAGGCCTGTAACCTAGTTTTTCAAACGTTTCAAAACAGAATCTGAAAACAGAAATTGTTTTAGAAGTTGAGTTTTTGGGTTAAAATATTTTAAAAACCAAATTTTCCGCACTCACTATTCAATCGCGCCCTTCTATTGGTGCATTACAAGTCCTTCAAATGTGTATCAAAGAAATGATACCCATTGCTTGTGTTTGTTTGACGGGTATGTGAATCAATCTATGGTTTTCACTTGGGTATCAAACCCATAGATTGATACTTGAGTGAGACCGTGTGTTTTACTCGGGTATCAAAATCTATTCCTCCATTTCGATGCGCCATAGTGTGCTGCCATCGCCGCCACCCCGTCACTGTGCCGCCTAGCGGCCACCTTGACGCCCGCCACCCTATCCCACCCTGCTGCCACCACTCTGCCACCACCGCACCGTCACCATGCCACCATGCACTTAGTTCTCATTCCTTCTCAAATGTATTCCAAACAGCATGTATAGTATAACATTAGTTCTAGCTTCTATACCAAATGTATATGTGTTTATAACTCAAACTTATTCCGGCTCTAGCATCTATCATTTTGATTCTGATAGTAATACCCAAGTTCAGACCAAACGGCTTTGATTGTACTTTAAAACGTTAGGTCTATTTGGCTAATTCAACAAAAGCATGGGGTGTTTTTGACCTGTAACCTTAATTAAATTACATCAAATGAGCAAATGACTTGGTTTCTTCTCGTCTTTTTGCTGCGTTGAATTACTCTTGCACTCTCACCTCGGTCATCTCCCAAAAGTTCCACTCGACTTCCCCTAGGCATCCTAAGAATATTCCAGACATTGCTCAGATATTTTCCGGTTCACAGCCAATTTCCTTTCCCGGCGGCGAAATTCTCCATCGGTTCTATTTTTTATGTGTTTTTGTATCTTTCCATGGGATTGTTTCGAAGACTAGCCGGTTTATTAGGGTTGAATAAGGACGACGCCGGCGATTCAAAAGACGATGACCACCAAGACGACGGAGTTTCTTCACCTGCTCCAGTTCCGCAGCATTATGGTCCGCGTAGGGGTTTTAGTGTGCCTGTACAAGTAGCTGTTGATAGACCTACTGTAGGCCCCGTCCTTGTTCCTTGTGCTTCCGGCGACGGCGGCGTGCAGGTAATTTGGATCCTGGATGTTTAAACTAGTTCAATTTGATGTATATTCTTGTCGTTGGCTGTTACTTGGTCTTTTCGTCCATTTCTTTTATTTTTAGCGACCTATTGCTTTATTGTTTGAGTAAGTGTGACGTTGCGCGTTTTGAACTGGAAACGCTAAGAAAGTATTTCATTTATTTCTTCACTGGATTAGCATAAATTTTGCTATTTGCTTTCTCTTGGCCCAATTAAGAAGAGTGTAATGTTTCAATAGCCATCATGCTATTCTGAGATGCATTATTTAATGGTCTAGCACAAGTCTTCAGTAACAGAGCCCTTAGGTGAACATATTTTGATCTTCTCAAAATTCTATATATGCATAAGTTTATGGGAATGCATCACTGGATCAAGAATTAGACTATACATTTTAGTTGTGGGCAAAATAATTAAGTGTTTTATCGCAATTTCCTTTTTCTCCTACTGAGAAGTAAAAAAAAAAAGGCTCTGTAAATGTGAATAGGAATCACTTTCTTGTATCCTTTAATCAGAGAGTGAAGCTTTTTCCTGTTTTCTGTCAATGTGAATCGCTTACCAGGCTTTTGAAAATATCAAATTGCTATGGGCATCAAAATAACCATCTTGTCACGCACGTAGTCCATGCTTTAGTTGATGTTTTCTTTTCTAATGTCTTTATTGCGGTGTTTAAGATTGTGTCTTGAGTAATTCTTCAAGTCGTTATGTCTAGAGACCAAACTCATCTTGAAAGACATCTTTTGTTTGGATGGTGATATTTTTGCAACTTTGGACAGTAACATTTGATGTAAGGAAAGGAAAAAATGAGTCTAGCTATTACAAACTACGTAACCTGGTACTAATATTCATCCTTTCAATCTGTTTGACTATTTGAATTTCTGTAATGAGATTATTATTCTGTGTAATTGCATTTTTTATATCTTAATATTTTAAGGGAGAGAAAGCTCTTTTGCAAATTCTTAATGAAAAAAAAAAACGATTTTGGATAATTTTTATGGAAGGTAGAGAATTCTAAAATTATTGATCAGAGAAGTTGACCGGTATCCAAAAAATACAACTTGGAGGCCTTATCTGTGCTAAGGCATCTTAGTTTAAGGCTTTCTCTTAATTTGCGGATTTGGATCTAGTTTTCTTGTAAGTTTGTACATCAAGATATGAATTATTTTACTGAACTCGTAACTTTTGGTTGCAATGTGCGTAACATGCCCAATATATCTATGTCATGGCATGAATGCTAATCGGTAATTAGTCCAGTAATTTAGCTTCAGGCTACTAGTTATGTGCCCATAACATTTGTCTCACAGGTTAGAGGCAAGATTGCTTTGTATTGGTTAATTGTGATTGATCAGCTTAATATTTAACTTTGACGTACTGGAAGGATCTTCAAGCCGTTTAAGTGTACAGTATTCCGAGAAAGTGGATCTCCTGATGACTGCGAACAGTTAATCCTTGTTAGCTAGGTAAAATCTGAATAATTAGCTTTGAAGCTGGTCTTGATTTGCTACAGTTCCCCCAAGTTAAGCTAATATTTTGCATGGAGGAAGTTGGAGTAACATTAAAATCAATTTGGGGTGAAAATTTGCTTCCAAGGATTTTCTATGTTGACGACGTCCATCTTCATTGTTTTGACCTATTTACTGATGGAAATGCAGTGTGTATATGACGAAAAAGTTGTTACGCGATGTGACCAACTCAAAACTTTTTATCTTATTCCTGATAATTGTTTACAGTGTCGTACTTCCAGCTGAACTTGAAGGATGTAGAGCAAAAGTTTTAGTCTCTAAGATCTTGGATTCAAGTGGTGGTATAAGATTGGGGGTTCCTGGTTGCTGATTACGGCGGGATCTAAAGGTCTATTGGTGGAATGTTGCGTTTTGTTTTTGAGGCAGAAGGTTGGAAACTTTGGCCATGGCTATCAGGGACTTATTGGTACATCATTATTCAAAATTCCTCCTAGGTGATGGAGGTTGCTGCGAAACTAGGTTTCTAATCTAGCACAGAAATTAGCCCGCATTTTTGTTCATTAGGATCGGAAAAAGATGGCTGCTGGCATGCTTGACATTTATAGTGGCAGTTTTCTATTTCTGCGGTTCTGCCTTCTTAGGCAAGAGTGCAGAAGAAGAACACTGAAAAGCTCAGAAGCATCCATCAAAGTTGTTGAACCCACCCTGACCTTATGTTTTAGCCAAATAGATTTAGTGGAACTGAAGATGTCTGCAGAAAATTACTCTATAAAGAAAGATTTGAGCGGCTAATTGCAGCAAATGCGCCTCAACCCCTGGGCTACTTCTTGAGGGCATTCTTCCTAGAAAAAGGGCTCGAGCTCGACAATCAGGGATCCTAATTTTTTCCGACTCCCCCCCCTTTTTTCCCTCTGATTATCAGGAGTTTTTCATTCAAATTGATATGTTTAATCACTTTATTGAACATTTCCCAATAAGGAAGCAATAAGCTTCTTGTCCCTGATTTGTCATCTGAAAGGAAGATATCCGCTCTGTAGAGGCATGGTACATGTTCTTAGATTTCGTGTCCTGACCTTATGCTTTTAATCCATTCGTGAATGGGTTCTTTCCTTTCTCTGCTTGACTGGGAGACTTATCACCTTTGCTAACCGGATGCAACTTCAGCGAAAAACATGATGCTAAATTAGTACTTTCCTATCATGTGATTGTTGAACTCTTGGAAAAAGCCTTCAATTTTGTTGGTTAACCAACATTTCTGCGCTCGCTGTACGAATTTCCTAACTACCTTGGAATGGAAGACTGACTTGCACTATGGAAAGGGCTCATAGGTATCACGAATATCATACTAATATAGCGTTTAATATCCTGATTGGTGTAGGCTGATGCAAGGGTTGATGCCCATTCAACTGATTTAGCTTGGTGAAACGTGTCTTGATGTGAGATGATGCCTATGAATTGTGAGAAGCTTCAAAAGAAAAGTTTGGGAATTTATTTGGAGCTATTTATACTGAATGTATTGGCTGAATTGCTCTATAATTTTTGCCTATGGTATTAAGAATGGTCCTCCATCCCTGCGTTGAAGAACATGAAAAAGATGAAAGATATTCCACACGGCAGATAAGATGTGTTACTGCAAATTGGCACGTTCACACACGCTCAGACAGACAGACAGAAGATTGTTATCCTGACATTTTCTCACCACTTGTTCCAGGCAGATTTGCATAAATTTTCAGTATAACAAATCATTTAGCACTTAGAGAAAGGAAATCTGGGCGTAAATGCTTCGCTTGGCAGATTATATTCGGTTGTTCACAGTTATGTGGTCACATAATGGAAACGGATGTACGTGATAATAACAAGTGTATAACCCCCTGCAGTCAATCATGCTGAACAATGTTTTCTTCCATGGTGCAGGGTGTCAGATGGTTTGCGAAGAGACTTAGAACCGACAAAGATGGAGATATTGCTGATGAATTCCTTGATGAGATTCCAACAGAAATATCGTTAAGCTGTCGAGATCAGCACCAGCCGTTGCCTATGTTTGAAATTAATCGCAGCATCAAACCTGCAAATGTGAGGGACCCTATTCGCTATGTAGATGGACATATTCAACTAGAACTCCAAGGTAGACTGCAATGAGTGCAAAGGATTCCATCCGTTGACGAAACACTTGTTTTGGCTGCATGTTTGAATAGTGTATGAGACACATCTTGATGCAATTGTGATTATGTATCATCGGGAAACAACTTCTTTGTGTTTCTAACATATGGGTATGGTTATGTACATCCGACCGCTTCATATTCCGTCATAGACAGGAGCTTCTGAAGCAATGAGGTAATGTTGTTTGAATAGTGTATGAAAGACCGTATTTTCCATTTTCCTTCTTTCGTTCCTATTATATAGATCTGAAGTTCCCTTAGGGGAATGATGCTTATTCCTCTCACAATTTGAGCACATTTTTTGTAGAGAAGCTAGAAGGACGTAAATGAATGTTACTTCAATGCTTCTGCCACTTGAAGAGAACCACACACGCATGAATGATTTTCTTTCTGCCCCTTGGGGCATATACAGTTTTTGCAGCTACGCGGACCTTCTAGTTTAATGATCCACTTTAAATTACACAAGGAAATCATGAGGTACTTATGAAATGAAAAAAGGAAAAAAAAAAAACATACATAAAATCATCAGCGTCTCATAACTTTCTATTAAAAACATAAAAGTAAAAACAAAAACAAAAACATCAGCTTCTAGATAATAGTCCACTTTCTTTTAGGAATCTATCAAACAGAGTTGAGAGATTGCTCCTAAGTTACTATATATCATCGAAAAACTACACAAGTATTTTAACTATAACACATTATGCATATATCTCATATATACAATAAATACGGCTATGAAACATATATCTATTCATATCGTTTCAACCTGATCTCTACATTTATGGTATACCAGACTCTTTCGTCTCTCACCTCTTTGATTCCACGTCTTTTCATCTTCAATATATATACATCTCGTCTCAGCCCTGTACCGTCTCCACTATCAACCTTAATTTTTTTGACATAATAATATAAAAAAATTGAACATGTCCTACCTTGACGATTTTGAGCTAATGTTTGGGTCGGCATGAACGTATGAGAAATTACGATACTTCATATAGAGCTTTGAGAACGTTTTTGAAGTATGAACACCCTAGCTATTATTTCAAATACAAGAAGACCAGCAACAAAGGTTTGGTTTTACACGTCTACCATGCCCACTGATGAGACCAGCATTGCTCACCAAGTGAATCAGAGATGACCCGAGTTTGTGTGCCGTTAATCTTCTGTCCAAATCCTTCAACGGAACCTGAGAAGGAAGAGAAACGTTAGAGGTCCCAGGACGCTGCCCCGGGAAAAACCCTCCAACACTTAAGTCAGTTATGTGTGTTTTGAGTAGGCAATTTATGCTGGAATAGAAGGTTTAGACAAAACCTGTAAAAGATCTCATTGAGTTCATGAGTTTTTTTGCTTTGGCCGAGATGGAGTTATGGAAGAATGCTCCAGAAGTTCTCCAAAATTCGGATCCTCTTCCCCGTCTAGATAGAAGAGTATTTATACTTGAGATTGTGGAGGTCTGACCCCCTGCCTGATTGACGAGACAATGATGTGGCTGAGATGGCGGTCTAGTCCATTGCAGAGCTGCAATGTGATGGGACTAAAGCCTGAAACCGTAGCTGTTGTGTAGGTCGGCTTGTAATGATGACCTTGTCCTAAACCAATCATCGCTTGACATCTGTAAAGTATTCTGCAGAGTTACTTGATGGTTCCCAGACTGTAGCAAATAATATCTTCTTTTGACCTTATCTGATATTGTAGAGTAGCAAAACCAACACGGGGCCGAGGCTGATGCAATCTGAGGCCGAAATAAACAAGTACCCCTCATCTGTCGAGGTCAACTATTGCATTGCCGAGCCGAGATGCGATAAGTCGAAGTATCATGTAAGATTTCGTTTTAACAGTTCTTAATCTTTAGGTAGAGGCACGCGATGGCTGAGCAGAAGTGCATTCCTGCCGAGTAGAAGTTAAAGTTCAAGCTTGCTTCCGAGGTGAAAACCTTAATATATTCTTTGTTAAGAAGGCGAATAATGTGGGGGAGTATAGCCGAAGTGCAGCATGGCCGAGCAGCGATGTATTTGTGCTGAACTGCAAGAGTTGTACCCTTTATGCACAAGTTCTGCCATTGACCGTCATTGACTAACAGATATTTATTTCTGGCTCATCATTTGCCCCCAGATTAGTTTGGCCGATCTGACCCGAGAGGGCAGGCTAATTAATTCAGAGCCTTTAATGAGCTGTCCTCTCAGTTATGACGTGTCGGCCTCTTATTGGGCTACTCTGCACATTTACTGTTTGCGCAGAGTACGAGGCGTTAGTTACACCTTTTCGCATTCAGCGGTTACAGAGATTGAGGACGATAACATCGAGGTGACCCTTGGGTTGCCGAGATGAAGGCCTATAAATAGGGCCCTTCATAATCACTTGAACCTTTTATCACTCCTGCCTTCTGCTCTTGCGCTATGCTTTTTCCTCCGGCATCCCCTTCAGACTCCGGCCAGTCAGTCTCTTTTCAGCCTTTCTCAGGTCTTCTCCTTTTCCTCAATTTTCTGTAAGTCTTCTTCTACAATTCTTCATTATGTCTTCTTCTTCCAAAGATTCCCAGAATTTTTCTCAGGGTGCCTCTTACGCCGCCGGTGATGGAGAGAACTCCAGCTCTCCATCTCTGTCCGTTAGATCAGCCTCTGCTGATGATCTTCTCATCAGTAATGTAGCGCCCCACTCCCGAGCCCTAGCATCGGGAACAGTGCACCTGCTGTATCTCACTAAGGAGAATACAAGGCGTCGAATAAATCTCTTACATGTGAGAAATGACGTAGAAATTTTTCTCGCAGAAACGTAAATCATAACATAAATTAAACTCCAATAATCGTCATCACATTACTGAATAGAAATTCTGATAACAAAAGTAATAAAGAAGTCTGTGAAATCCCCAAAAGATAACTACGAAAAATCAGCTGCAGAGTTCCCCTCGTATCCTAGCTGCAGCTATCAACCAGCCCACTCAGCTATGCCCGTCCGGCCCTCAACAAAGATATGCTCGTAGTCCTCATCCAGCTCACCTGGGAAGTAGGGGTGAGTGACAGAAATCATCCAGTAGATGCCCGCCTCAAACCAATACAAAACATGCATACCGAAATGATATAGCCACATAGCACATAGATATGATATAACCCATATCACATAAAGATAAGATAACATGCATAAGATAAAGTAAATGCGGTAAGTAAAGCACTCCACATAAAAATGCGCAAGTACGTGATGCATGCTCAATCAACGTGTCACACGCAACAAGAATCATGTCATGCAATATGTCCTTAGACCTATATGCAATGCATGATCCCGGGATTGACTGGATGCCTGTAGCCCGTACACTACAATCCACCCTTACGGATGCCCGTGACCCGTACACCACGATCCACCCCAACCGATGCCCGTGTCCCGTACACCACGATCCACCATAACCAAGTATCCATGGCCCGTACACCATGATCCATCATAACCACATACTCATGGCACGTAGACCATGGTCCACTCCACTCGAGCGTCTGAGACCCGTACATCTCAGCCCACTCCAAATGCAATGCACGTGCCATGAATGCAACAACAAAAATCGCCTGGGGCCCGTACGCCCATCCTCACCAACTCTAGCACTCAACAACAAAGTCGCCTGGGGTCCGTACGCCCATCCCCACCATCTCCGGCACTCAATATTTGGTTTCATAAATTTTACGAATATTGGAAAGTTGTTATTTAGCATCCCCTTATTTTTCCTTAGCTTGTATTAATTTACTAGAATTTTATACTAATTCCTCCTATGTTTCCATTACTTACTTCTATCTATTATTATTAATTTTTAATTACTTAAATTTACCAAACTTCAGAAATTAAGTGAAAATAATTTAATTTTAACCTTTTATATTTCTTGAATTTATTTGAATTCTTATTGATATTTAATTATATTTTCCTGGCCTGATCCGCCAGACCCGATACATTTTTTTTGAGAGATTAATGGGCCGCCTTCGGTCCAACCCGCTGGCCAGTCGACCCGGTCCGTTGGCTGACCTATTCTCCGTCTTACTTTAATTAATTATTTATTTGTTTAATGGCTGCTCCACCAGTGACAACCTGCGCTGTGATTTGTTTTTCGATCTCAACCCCCATTTTCTCCTATTTCCAGTCTATAGGAACCTATTAAAAGGCCAAAACACAACTTTTTAAAGGATCCTAATGTAAAAGTTCCCTTTTTTTCCCCCAATTCTTTAAGGGTATTTTGTTTTCGATTCAATCATACCACCAATTTCACACACATACACGCACATAGCAGACATAAACAATATATCTCATGCTTTCCAACATATACAAAATTTACAACTTAAACAAATAAAAACAACGAAACAAAATTTACAACTTAAACAATTAAACAACGAAACACATTAGTATACCATCAAAGCATGCATGAATCATATCCGTTTGAGGGGGGAAGAGGCACCTACCTTTTTGACGAATTAACTTCCTTCTCCTCTAGGCTCGAATCTAAACAATTGTAGTATAAACATCAATATCTAATAATAAAGGTTAATTTGACTTACTTAAAATAATTCGTTCATAGCTTTCTATTTTTTTCGCTCTTGTAACGGTGAATTTCAAAAGATATGCAATGCACGATTTCCAAATCAATTTTCAAATGTTCGATAATTTTCCAGATGTCAAAAGTTAGCCAAAATTACAAAAGGACCAAAATTACCAACAAAAAAAATACCAAAACCATCACTCTCAACCGTATATGCAAACACGTATTTATGTACATGCTACTCCCTCAAATTCAACATATTTTTCGGCCATTAGACACACCACAATTACGAAAAACAATTGTATATTTATATCTACAATATAATATATATACTGCCATATATATATATATATATATATATATATATATATATATATATATATATATTTATCAAGTACTCGTCTTTTAAACCTCAGGAAAGTATGCATGAATATTATATTTTAGCCACTGTCAAATTTACTTTGTCCAAGAATCTTCAATTCTTTTAGCCCTTTTTTTATTTTATTTCAATAACAGCACAAATGAATTTCAAAACAAAAGCTCCATATGTTCATTTATATGGATACGTACTCAGCATATATGTATATTCTTCTTGATCAAATTTTCACACAAGATAATGCGTGCAACTTCATATATAAACTTTTCTTAGGAAACCTTATCAAGATGTTACCTAAATTTCCTAAACAATTTCCATCCCACATCGGCAAGTGAGTGGGTGCTGTTAATTTGCACCCACTGAATCCATCAATTTCCCTGGACCTATCAATTTTCCCCTACACACCACTACAGGGGTTATCGCATATATATATATATATATATATATATATATATATATATATATATATATATATATATATATATTGGAACATGCACCTCATACAACTTCATATATATATATATATATATATATATATATTTATGTATGCATTAAATCGATACATTCAAGTAGGCATATACACATATATATCAACCGTCTATGCAAACACAAATATGAACATGCATGATCCGATCTTACTATGAATATATAGTCATAAGATTTGCAAAAACAAAGCAAATATAGGAATGGTATTTACCTCGTACGATTATACTATACCGTAATTGCAAGTTGGGTTGGACGTGTGACAAAATTTCCTTCCTTTTGCCAAATGGGTGCTGGCCGAATGGAGCTTCACCCCAAACAATATGCTGACATTGGGGTTTTTTTCTTGATTTCGGCTGGGTGGCCAAATGCTAAGGGATTGGGTGATTTTTGTTTTTCTTTCTTCTGCTGGGGGCGGCCGGGTAGGTGTTTAGGGTTTGTTTCTTTTTATTTTTCGTTGTGTAAGCTAACTACATGTATATATTTATAGATAAATATTGATTGGATTTCTTATAAGGTATGAGTAGTGTAGGTAATGTATATCTTGTGAGAAGTTAAATCTATATTCATATCTTAAATTTCAATCCCGTATACTAAGATATCTACTATCTATATTTATAATTGTTGTTTTCCTTTTACTCCTATTTATTTATTTATTTTTTTTCCACTTTTTTTTATGCCCGTAGGACCGGATCATAACATTCCTCTCCCCTTACAATAAGTTTCGTCCTCGAAACTTGCGTATTATGTAATCACCAACTTAGTGTAGTTCTACTTAATCCATTCTCCTAGATAGCGACCAACTAAATATCCATTGTCTTTCGCTTATTAAATTCATAGCCTACACTTTCTATAACTTTAGTATCAAACTTAAGGGTATTATCACCGTACTGAGGATTGAACAATCTAGTCGGCTGTCTATATCGTACCTATATCTACTGTCATCGACAACCTACTATAATCGATACTTATGTGTACTACAACCTTAACTTAACGTCTTGTTCACAAGACTCATCCTTTAGACCATATATATTTTCAGAACCCATTTTATTCTATGGTAGATTCAACTTAGTCATCACTAACATCTCACAAGATGTTCTAGTCTCTATAGAGTTCAATCCTTAGCTTAGTCCTCCATATATATTCATAACTTAGGAGATCTCACTATACCATCGCACATATTCAAGCATGCTTGTCTCTATAGATCTTTATTCTTAGTACTTTATCACTACTTATCGGTTCAATGCTTAATCATAACTTATCTCCGCTCGTTCTATATTCTATAATTTAATTAACTTAGCCATCTTGAGGGATACTAATCCACCACGCTTCCGCGCGTCACTATTAACTTGGTTATTTCAACCGCTAGTTTCTAATTTAGTTAGATCTTACCTTCAATGCACTCATTACTTGTTCATGCTTACTCTATTTTAGTTCAAGCCTACTCGATGCATCAATACTTATGTACTCCTATGAATCAACACCAAATTCATAATTCTTTGTTATTCCATTGTACTCATTCTAGTAATGCTCATTTATCACTAACAACCAATATCTCTAGTAGGGATAATATCTTCAGCTTATTTGATATTCTAAAATTCAACATCTTAATCATAACTATAATCCCCCTTTATGCTATATTCTTTGCGAAACTCTACTGATCATAACGCTAATAAATCATTACTCATCCATTATCATTTTACTATAAATCATCTCTTAAGAACTAGGATCTCCACTTAAACCTAGTCGCGTTCTGACACTACTGTCGAGGTAGAAGCGTGAACCTGTTACATTTATCATAACGGTAACGGGTTTGCAAGGATCGGATCTAAAGAATTATTCAAATGATTATATAGCACTTATGCAAAGTAAATAATTTAGAGTCGTATGGAGTGCCATAGGTATAAGTAGGCATATCCCTTATCCGACCTTCACTTAGGTTTAATGTCATCACTTATTTCTAGAATCGATACTTGGTATCCTCATGTCTTGCGTCTAAAATCAATACCTATTTCTAAGTTCAATGCTTAGAATATAATCACATCTTATGACTAAGATCAGTGCTTATGTTTAAATCATCACCTGATGTTTAGACCACTACTTAATTTCTAGAGCGGGTATTCCATATCGTCATTCTTCAAATCTAGAATTGTAACTTACGGGAAAATCATCATTTAACTTCCAATATCACGTCTTATTTTCAAGTCATAATTAATATGTAATCAGTATTTATGACTAAAATCAATGCTTATGCTTAAATCATCCATGATGTTCAGATCACGGCTTACTTCTAGAGCCAATATTCCCTATCGTCATTTCTTAAATCTAAAATTGTAACCTATGGGCAAAGTCATCACTTAACTTCCAAAATCACATCTTATTTTCAAATCATACCTAGTATATAATCAACATTTATGTCTAAAATCGTGACTTACGAGCAGGATCATCACTTAATTTCTAGGGTCACGATTTATTTCCAATAACATGCCCAATATATAATCATTGCTTACGACTAAATATCGGTAATTATGTCTAGGATCGTGACTTAGGAGCAAAATCAAAACTTAATTTATAAGATCATAGCCTAAATTTATGCTTCCGACGTGGATCTAGAGCCATGCTCTGACAGATCACACTGTCGAACACGTAGTACTTCTTAAACTCATTTCGAAATTAGATCCAAGTGATCGGTGGTGTCAGTTGTGCTGCGCCATCACTCATCCGCATCTCCTTGTTGAAGAATCTCAGGTCCGAGTGCGATGGTAGTGGAGACGGTGCATGCTAGTTTAGCAGCTGGTGCTACTGTGCTAAGGTGTTGGTCATGGTGACTATGGCATCTTCGAGTGCTTGGGGATGATATCCTGATTCTGTTGGTTCTCACCATCGTTCCCAACTGGCTCACGTCGTGGAGGCATTTTCTGTTATCCAAGTTCATGAGGAGAAATCGGGTCAGTCAATATTAAGTTGAAAGGTTGAACGCCGAAAAATCGATATTAGACAAGGAAAGCTCACCATCGGCACACACCTCCCATAACCCGATCATAACCTAGGTCTAAGATCATATCTTAAGTCTACTTTGTTTATTAAGGGTAAAATCGAAATTTTATAAAAAATCGTAACTTATGTCTAAGTGATCTAATTAAGCCTGCGTTTCCGAGGCGGATCTGAAGCATCGGCTCTGATACCACCTGTAGCGCCCCGCTCCCGAGCCCTAGCATCGGGAACAGTGCACCCGCTGTATCTCACTAAGGAGAATACAAGGCGTCGAATAAATCTCTTACATGTCAGAAATGACGTAGAAATTTTTCTCGCGGAAACGTAAATCATAACTTAAATTAAACTCCAATAATCGTCATCACATTACTGAATAGAAATTCTGATAACAAAAGTAACAAAGAAGTCTGTGAAATCCCCAAAAGATAACTACGAAAAATCAGCTGCAGAGTTCCCTCGTATCCTAGCTGCAGCTATCAACCAGCCCACTCAGCTATGCCCGTCTGGCCCTCAACAAAGATATGCTCGTAGTCCTCATCCAGCTCACCTGGGAAGTAGGGGTGAGTGACAGAAATCACCCAGTAGATGCCCGCCTCAAACCAATACAAAACATGCATACCGAAATGATATAGCCACATAGCACATAGATATGATATAACCCATAGCACATAAAGATAAGATAACATGCATAAGATAAAGTAAATGCGGTAAGTAAAGCACTCCACATAAAAATACGCAAGTACGTGATGCATGCTCAATCAACGTGTCACACGCAACAAGAATCATGTCATGCAATATGTCCTTAGACCTATATGCAATGCATGATCCCGGGATTGACTGGATGCCTGTAGCCCGTACACTACAATCCACCCTTGCGGATGCCCGTGGCCCGTACACCACGATCCACCCCAACCGATGCCCGTGGCCCGTACACCACGATCCACCATAACCAAGTATCCATGGCCCGTACACCATGATCCATCATAACCACATACTCATGGCTCGTACACCATGGTCCACTCCACTCGAGCGTCTGAGACCCGTACATCTCAGCCCACTCCAAATGCAATGCACGTGCCATGAATGCAACAACAAAAATCGCCTGGGACCCGTACGCCCATCCTCACCAACTCCGGCACTCAACAACAAAGTCGCCTCGTTCCCGTACGCCCATCCTCACCATCTCCGGCACTCAATATTTGGTTTCATAAATTTTACGAATATTGGAAAGTTGTTATTTAGCATCCCCCTTATTTTTCCTTAGCTTGTATTAATTTACTAGAATTTTAAACTAATTCCTCCTATGTTTCCATTACTTACTTCTATCTATTATTATTAATTTTTAATTACTTAAATTTACCAAACTTTAGAAATTAAGTGAAAATAATTTAATTTTAACCTTTTATATTTCTTGAATTTATTTGAATTCTTATTGATATTTAATTATATTTTCCTGGCCTGATCCGCCAGACCCGATACATTTTTTTTGAGAGATTAATGGGCCGCCTTCGGTCCGACCCGCTGGCCGGTCGACCCGGTCCGTTGACTGGCCTATTCTCCGTCTTACTTTAATTAATTATTTATTTGTTTAATGGCTGCTCCACCAGTGACAACCCGCGCTGTGATTTGTTTTTCGATCCCAACCCCCATTTTCTCCTATTTCCAGTCTATAGGAACCTATTATAAGGCCAAAACACAACTTTTTAAAGGATTCTAATGTAAAAGTTCCCCTTTTTTTCCTTCAATTCTTTAAGGGTATTTTGTTTTTGATTCAATCATACCACCAATTTCACACACATACACGCACATAGCAGACATAAACAATATATCTCATGCTTTCTAACATATACAAAATTTACAACTTAAACAAATAAAAACAACGAAACAAAATTTACAACTTAAACAATTAAACAACAAAACACATTAGTATACCATCAAAGCATGCATGAATCATATCCGTTTGAGGGGGGGAAGAGGCACCTACCTTTTTGACGAATTAACTTCCTTCTCCTCTAGGCTCGAATCTAAACAATTGTAGTATAAACATCAATATCTAATAATAAAGGTTAATTTGACTTACTTAAAATAATTCGTTCATAGCTTTCTATTTTTTTCGCTCTTGTAACGGTGAATTTCCAAAGATATGCAATGCACGATTTCCAAATCAATTTTCAAATGTTCGATAATTTTCCAGATGTCAAAAGTTAGCCAAAATTACAAAAGGACCAAAATTACCAACAAAAAAAAATACCAAAACCATCACTCTCAACCGTATATGCAAACACGTATTTATGTACATGCTACTCCCTCAAATTCAACATATTTTTCGGCCATTAGACACACCACAATTACGAAAAACAATTGTATATTTATATCTACAATATAATATATATACTGCCATATATATATATATATATATATATATATATATATATATATATATTTATCAAGTACTCGTCTTTTAAACCTCAGGAAAGTATGCATGAATATTATATTTTAGCCACTGTCAAATTTACTTTGTCCAAGAATCTTCAATTCTTTTAGCCCTTTTTTTTATTTTATTTCAATAACAGCACAAATGAATTTCAAAAAAAAAGCTCCATATGTTCATTTATATGGATACGTACTCAGCATATATGTATATTCTTCTTGATCAAATTTTCACACAAGAGAATGCGTGCAACTTCATATATAAACTTTTCTTAGGAAACCTTATCAAGATGTTACCTAAATTTCCTAAACAATTTCCATCCCACATCGGCAAGTGAGTGGGTGCTGTTAATTTGCACCCACTGAATCCATCAATTTCCCTGAACCTATCAATTTTCCCCTACACAACACTACAGGGGTTAGCGCGCGCGCACACACACATATATATATTGGAACATGCACCTCATACAACTTCATATATATATATATATATATATAGATATATATATATATATTTATGTATGCATTAAATCGATACATTCAAGTAGGCATATACACATATATATCAACCGTCTATGCAAACACAAATATGAACATGCATGATCCGATCTTACTATGAATATATAGTCATAAGATTTGCAAAAACAAAGCAAATATAGGAATGGTATTTACCTCGTACGATTATACTATACCGTAATTGCAAGTTGGGTTGGACGTGTGACAAAATTTCCTTCCTTTTGCCAAATGGGTGCTGGCCGAATGGAGCTTCACCCCAAACAATATGCTGACATTGGGGTTTTTTTCTTGATTTCGGCTGGGTGGCCAAATGCTAAGGGATTGGGTGATTTTTGTTTTTCTTTCTTCTGCTGGGGGCGGCCGGGTAGGTGTTTAGGGTTTGTTTCTTTTTATTTTTCGTTGTGTAAGCTAACTACATGTATATATTTATAGATAAATATTGATTGGATTTCTTATAAGGTATGAGTAGTGTAGGTAATGTATATCTTGTGAGAAGTTAAATCTATATTCATATCTTAAATTTCAATCCCGTATACTAAGATATCTACTATCTATATTTATAATTGTTGTTTTCCTTTTACTCCTATTTATTTATTTATTTTTTTCCACTTTTTTTTATGCCCGTAGGACCGGGTCATAACAAGTAACCTGCGTCGGACCACTGGTGACACTGCTCAGTCCAGCAGAGCTATCACCGTGGTCAGCTCTTCGCCGGAGCAAGCAGGGATTGCTCCTGCTCCGGCATCTGTAAATCCCCTGGCCCCACTAAGGGGCCCATCTCTGTCCTCGGGGGTCATTGAGAGAGGTCTGCCATCTCTCCTTGTCCGAGAGTCTTTTTCCACCCTGTCCGAGGCCGACCTGGACAGGATCTGTGAATTTCATAAAATTGACCGAAATCGATTCGGTCCAATCCTTCCCTTGCCTGGTCAGACTGCTTACGATCCCCCTAGGGATTATAAAGCAGTCTACGAGGATTATTTCAAATCAGGATTTAATCTTCCCCGTTCCTGAGCCTCTTGTCCGTATTATGCGGGCTTATGGTCTCAGACTTCCTCAAATCCAACCCAACGGTCTGAAACTTATTCTTTGTTATCTTCTTTTCCTCAGAATAGCTGAGTTCCCTTTTAATGCCACTGTTTTCAGAGCCCTTTTTCTTGTCGGGCCTCGCATAGCTGGTATTATTTCAGCAAGCGAGCGTCTAATACAAACTTTTCCTTTGCCATTAATATTCCTACCTTCAATAAGAGATAGAAAGGTAGATTTTTCTACGTTAAGAAAGCTGAGCTGCCGAGCGGAAATATCTGGAAGTCTGGCAGAACTGACAACATGAAGCCGGGCTCAGAATACTGCGATGAGGCAGCTAGAATACGAACTTTCCCCATAGTCATTGATTGGAAAATGGTGGATTCCGAGATCTGGATAGCAGCCGACCTGAGTCACTCGGCTATGGGCCAGAATTACTTGTCTCTTTCTCCTGACAACTTAACCATTGTCCGAGGTCAGTCTTGTTGCATTTTCCTTTTAGCATTTTTCTTACTTTCAATATCTATCTGTTTTATCCTTGATGCAGGCGCAATTGCTGGACCTTCTACTCATTCCAGCAGATTGGCTGAAGCAGCAGCCAGGAAGAAAGCACGCAAAGAAAGAAGAGTAGATGCTCTTAGTACTGCTAGGGAGCTTCTACTTAAGCTCTGCCCCCAGTTCCTGCTGCTGTTACTGCTGAACCTATGCAGGCAGAGCCCGAACCAGGTAATAAGCTTTTTTCCAACCTCAAATCTTTCTAAGTGTTGAGTTATGTTTCTAACTTAATCTGTTACTTTTTGCAGCTCTGCCAATAGAGATTATCGATGACGAGCCTGAGGCCGAGATCCAGCCTCAGGCTATTGCTGAACCAGAACCCTCGACAGAAGGTGAAGGCTCAAGTCTTCGCCCCAGAAAAAGACAAAGGGGTGAAGGTTCCAGCAGCCGAGATCCAGGGCCGTCTCAACCTTCGGAGATAGTGCTGCTGAGCCGGCTGAGGAAATCCTGCCTCAGCCGACTGAATTTCATGACCCAATTCTTATTGGGTTTTCAGATAGCGATTCGGCTGTGGATCCAGCCATCGCCAGGAAATTGAACAAAGCGACGGTTCTTCCCCTGGACCAACAAAAGTTCAGAGCGACTTCTTGGGAGGAACTGAGGAACATTCTTCATTCCAACATTTCTTTGGTAAGCAAAACTTTTCTAAGTGCTTGCTTTGCTTTCATTACTTAGTCATTTTTCTAACTTTGCCCCCTGGCAGGTCCGAGCTCAAAAGTTGGAGATCTTACCTCGAGGAGAAGTGTTCTTTGAAGAACTTCAAGCTAAGTCTAAAGAGCTTGAAGAGGCCAATCAACAGAGAACTGTGCTGACTCAGCAAGTCAACACTCTGCAACCCAAGGTCTCCACTTTTCAGCAAAGGACTGAAGATGCTGAGATGAAGTTGGCCACCTCCAACTCAAAAGTGGATGAGTTAGAACATAAGGTGGCTGAATTGGAGCTGGCCTCCACTAAATCTCTGACTGAGATTGAGGTTCTGAAGAAGAGTGAAGCTGAGCTGTTGCAGAGGAGCAACACTTACAAAGAACAGCTAGACCGACTGCGTCAGCAATTGGCCGAGGCTGAGGTCAAGGCAATTGCTGAGTTCAGGAAGTCCAAGCTTTTTGAAGAGAATATGATCCTTCTGTAGAGCTCAGCCATGGAGGTCGGCTGGAAAGAGGCCATTGACATCTGCTCTGAGGTGCATCCTGCATTAAAAGAAAATCCCCGTCTGACCGAGATATACAATTCAGCTGCTTCTCAAGAGTTTGACACTCAGTTCCAACAATTCTTGGACGGGGCCGACTTGAGAGAAGATGAAGACTAGACTTAGGATTTTTCTTGTAACTTTGCTGAGTAGATGTCAGTTGTACTTCAAAATCCTTATCAATAAAAAACTTTCTAAGTTCTTTGCAATTTGCAGTTCTTCCCTCTGTTCTGCTTTTTCATTTCAGCTTTTCTGCTAAGTCTTAGCTTTCCAAACTTATTGTTGCCGAGGTCATATGTCGGCCTTAGCAATCTTAATCAGTTTAACTGAAAATAAGCTAAGTTATCAAGCTTTAAAATATTGAATAAACTTTTTATTCCGCCGAACCGAGACAATATCTATTCAAGAATGAATCCTGCCCGAGATAATAATCTGAACTGTCAGCCGAGATCCAATCTGAATAGTGCTTAGTAATAGCCTAAGTCTTTAATCAAACATGGCCGAGGTATGTTGGCTGAGATGAAATCTTTTGGCCCAACTTTCCTTGTAAAGGCCGAGATATATGAATAATTTTAACTTCTGCAGAGTTGATCTGGTCTCCAAGATCTGCTCTGCTTCAGACTTCTTAGCTTCCTCCAAGTATAAACTGTTAAGTCATGTTCTTATAAGACCGATCTGGTCTTCAGGATCTGCCTTATGTAATGTGGCCCAGGTTTCCCTTGTAGCGGCCGAGATGCTTATGTTCAGAAAATTAGAAATGAACTTTTGTAGAGCTGATCTGGTCTCCAGGATCTGTTCTACAAAAACTTTCTTGGATTCTTCCAAGTTTTGATTGATGAATAATAGGACCGAGCTGGCCTCCAAGGTCTGCCCTATTTTTTCAGCTCAGCAAAACTTTTAATCTGAGCTTTCACAAAGCTGATCTGGTCTCCAGGATCTGCTCTGTTGGATTCTTCTTGGATTCTTCCAAGTATTAAGACGAATGAGTTGTTTCTGTTCATATGTCTGATCTGGTCTGTCCCATATTATATGGCCCAAGTTTTTCCTTGTAATGGTCGAGGTGGTTATGTTCAATAAATTTAAACTGAACCGTTGTAGAGCTCCAAGATCTGCTCTGCTTAATCTTTCTTGGATTCTTCCAAGTTTTGATTGTTGAGTCGTTTCTCTTCATAGGACTGATCTGGACTCCAGGGTCTGTCCCCTATTATATGGCCCAAGTTTTTCCTTGTAATGGACGAGGTGAAGACCGATTTGGAGTCCAAGTTCTGTCCTACTGAGTTATGAAACTTGTCATTTTCAGTAGATATCCCCTTAGTTGAGCCCCCACATGGGAGGACATTTAGTCTGAATTGTGCCATGGTTGGGAAGATACCATATCACTTCCTTGACCTGCTAATCCATAAGAAAGAAGTCACCAAGATGGGGAAGCTTGTGTCCCTGGCCAATCTAGGAGTTTTAAGGCAGAAATTGGTTAAGCACGAATCTTGTTGGGTCCAATTCTGTTACAACTCGTAGAATGATCATCAGGGAAACACAGAACTTCTCGCCCAGTCTGGATGAATCTTTCCGTAAGAACCAGCCAGGAAGAAAATGAATATGCCCCCAACCCGAGATGAATAACCGTATGACAGAGCTGACCTGAACTGAACGTTGCCGAACAGAAAAGCCGAGCAGAGCTGGTTGAAGAACTTGATTGATATGATGAGAGTTTAAGCCTTATATTATAAAGCAATGCTTAATATATTGACCCTTCTCTTGGACATACCAAATTTGTAATAACAAAATGTATTCCATTCACGTTTGAGTACATGAGAATTTTGAATACAAATTTGGAAGTTGAAACATGATTCTTTTGTGGGCCTATGCTTTTAGGTCAGATGTATACTTTCAGAAACCCGCAATCTTTGCCCATCCGAATCTGAATCTTCCTCTTCTGGCGACCTGTGTTGCTGCTTAGGTCGGCAACTTTCATCCGGAGGAAGCCTGCCAAAGTTGAGCCTGTTGTGCAGCCTTGACCTCGGATTATAGAATTGTTGCAGGTGGCCGAGATCAATGAGACGCCCGATCTCCTGGCCGAGTTGCCTATAGTCTTCTGTATCATGCCCAATATCATGATGATAAAAGCAGTACAATTGATGATTCCTCTTGTGGAGTGGTCCTGTGAGGGGCTGAGGCTCTATTGCCAGGCCCTTCTTCCTTATGTAAGAAAGAACGTAAGCCTTTGAAGCTAGCAAATAGTTCCTTTCTTTTCCTCGGCCTCCCAATCGAATTTTAACAGAGCGTCTATCCTGTAGCAAAGCTCTGCTTTTCTGCTGACGACTAGACCTTTTCTCCGAACGTCTAGCATCAGTCATAAATTCACTCTGGCGCCTAGGATGATAATCAGGCCGAGTTGGAGAATACTCCAGGTGTTCTTCTTGTGGGTGAGAATTACTGGGGTGAAACCCACTGGGTTCCCGACGGAAGCTTTCCCCTTCATCTCTTTCACCACAGCTTGGAAAACACCAGGATTTTGAGCCACATAATTTATGGCCCGTATGTGCTCTCCATATGTGAAAGCAACAGGAGGAGTTGAAGAATCTCCTAGTTCCGAAGAATATTGTTCCAGTTGTTGTTGAAGAAGCCGTTGACGTCTTTTGGATGTCATAGGTTGCTTGAACCCTTTCTCATCATTCTTATCCATCGTTCTCACCATAAAAGGGGGTATGACAACTATTAAGAAAGCCTTGAGAAACTGTTTTTAAGGAATACGGAGGCTAGCCGGCCCTCTTTCTAGCGCCAAATGATGAGACCAGAATTGCTCACCAGGTGGATCAGAGATGATCCGAGTTTGTATGCCATTAATCTTCCGTCCAAATCCTTCAACGGAACCTTAGAAGAAAGAGAAACGTTAGAGGTCCCAGGGCGCTGCCCCGGGAAAACCCTCCGACTCTTAAGTCAGTTATGGGTGTTTTGAGTAGGCAATTTATGCTGGAATAGAAAGTTTAGACAAAACCTGTAAAAGATCTCATTGAGTTTATGAGTTTTTGTGCTTTGGCCGAGATGGAGTTATGGAAGAATGCTCCAGAAGTTCTCCAAAATTCGGATCCTCTTCCCCGTCTGGATAGAGGAGTATTTATACTTGAGATTGTGGAGGTCTGACCCCCTGCCTGATTGACGAGACAGTGATGTGGCTGAGATGGCGGTCTAGTCCATTGCAGAGCTGCAATGTGATGGGACTAAAGCCTGAAACCGCAGCTGTTGTGTAGGTCGGCTTGTAATGATGACCTTGTCCTAAACCAATCATCGCTTGACATCTGGAAAGTATTCTGCAGAATTACTTGATGGGTCCCAGATTGTAGCAAATGATATCTTCTTTTGACCTTATCTGATACTGTAGAGTAGCAAAACCAACACGGGGCCGAGGCCGATGTCAATCTGAGGCTGAGATAAACAAGTACCCCTCATCTGCCGATGTCAACTATTGCATTGCCGAGCCGAGATCCGATAAGTCGAAGTATCATGTAAGATTTCGTTTTAACAGTTCTTAATCTTTAGGTAGAGGCACGAGATGGCTGAGCAGAAGTGCATTCCTGCCGAATAGAAGTTAAAGTTCAAGCTTGTTTCCGAGGTGAAAACCTTAACATATTCTTTGCTAAGAATGCGAATAATGTGGGGGAGTATAGCCGAAGTGCAGCATGGCCGAGCAGTGATGTATTTGTGCTGAACTGTAAGAGTTGTACCCTTTATGCACAAGTTCTGCTGTTGACCCTCATTGACTAACAGATGTTTATTTCTACCTCATCACCCACAGAGGTACACACCCAAATGTTAAGAGGGAGCTCAGGGCCTGAAGGAACAGTAGCACCGTTACTGGTGCTGGCTATGCAACATGCCGAACCCATGCTTCCTTAAAGATGTCAATAAGCTTATAGCACTACAAAAGAAAAGGAAGTGAGATTACCTCAGACAAAGTTTGGATGAAAAAATTTTCTCTGGATTTTCCTGATGCATGTTACTAGTTCTTTTAGGCGTTCTTCCATTTTTTTTTCTTATCAGCGTAAATTTTTTAATATCAATGCAGTCGTTCTTCTTCTTCTTCTTTGTTCGCCTATATAAATAAAATTATCTATATCAACTACAAACAACATACTGTGAAGCATTGACTCAAAAACGATGCAAACACTAACAAAAACATTTTATAACAAAGCAATCAAACTTCTCATTCACCGCACTTTAGATACTCTCTCATCATAATTAAGACGACCTTTTATTTAGTCTACAACTCCAACAATTATAATTATACTTTTCACCAAATTACAATTATACTTTTCACCAAATATCTTTCTCAGACCCTAATGATAGCTTTTGCTGTCGTTGGGATATACTGGGTCTGGATGGATGGATAGACCAAATTACAGTGATTGTAATAGAAAGAATTCTTTAACCAACCAGCGAATCCCACCACAATCATCGAAATTCGAATGTTATTTCACCATAATTAGCGTGACCATTTATTTAGTCGAGAATTACACACGATCATTATACTATCCTCCAAATAAGGTAATGTGATCATTATAGTATATTACTTTATATTAGTAGACACAATGAATCCATGCATTTATCCATTCAAATGCTCTTTAGTCATAATTAAGGTGGCTATTTAATTAGTTTAGAACAACAACAGCAATCATTATAACTTTTATCAAAATACAGCAACAGCGATAGAAAAAACTCTATAAAAAATCAATGAATTCCCACAGTAACCGAATTTTTCGATGCTAATTCACCATATTTAATGCAACTTTTCTTCTTCACTATAACGCGATTGCTCTTATTTACTCAGAATTAAGATGACATATTAATCATTGTACTATATTACTTTACATATTTACTTACAATTGTTTTATCCCACTTCGAGAATTACTAAGTTTATGTCGTCAGTAATATTTACTAGATTATATATTTTTGTTCAAATTGCTAATCAAAACACTAAAAACCAACCTCACCAAATATCCTTCTCTTCATTAAGGGTAAACTCAATGAAGTGCTAAAAAGATATATTAGATAAAGGGAATCCTTAAGGTATACATCATAATTTGGTGAAGTGGCGAGTCAATGAAACACCGCACAGTGTCATCAACACCGTAGGCAGATTGATCTCGTTGTGTATAACACCGCGATGACAATGTGTAGGTTTTGTGACACTTTACATTTATTGTAGTGAATACCACTATGAATATGTTGTAATGGACGATTGAAATAATTTACAAGATTAATGAAAGATGGACATGTTCACATCGTAATTCAGTAATTGTCCCACCATAAAGACAGTGGCAAAGAAAATATTGTGAATTATTATGTGTGTCAGTGGGGATATTGGATGTCCAAACATTAACATCCACTAAGGACATTAACATCCACTAAGGATCATGGTGGTAGTGGGTATTAACTTTGAGAAGATGTTACAATTTTCATACCCTATAAATATGACACATTCTTGTATGAATGGACACACCTTTGAAGAGATATCATACAATCTTCTTGCTGTTCTCTTTATATTTTTGTGTGAGTTTATAACACGTTATCAGCACGACGCTTTACCTGCTATAGAAGATTCATCGTGACATATATTCAAGATGAATTGTGGGGATATATGTCTGGTTGATAGTGGAACGACACACACAATTCTTCATGATCGAAAATATTTTTCGACATTGCAATTGACAAAAGCAAATGTTAGTACAATTTCGGGTACTACATCATTGATTGAGGGATCTGGAAGAGCAACTATTATACTACCGGGTGGTACACCTATATTGATAAATATGACATTATTTTCTACCAAGTCGAAACGAAACTTGTTGAGTTTCAAAAACATACGTCTTAATGGTTTTCATATTGAAACCATGAATAAAGGGAATACGGAATTTTTATGTATTACATACGAAGAATCAGGCCAGAAGCTTTTAAAAGAACAATTCCCAATTTTCTCATCTGGATTATATTATGCGACTATACATCCAGTAGAATCTAATATTGTGATGAACCAAAAGTTCAATGATCCAACATTATTCATGTTATGGCATGATCGACTTGGCCACCCGGGATCGGTAATGATGCGTAGAATTGTACAAAACTCACATGGACATCCTTTAAAGAACCAGAAGATTCTTTTACCTAGTGATTGTGTGTGTGTTGCTTGTTCACGAGGAAAATTAATCAAGAGGCCATCTCCGATGAAGGTTCATGTTGAATCTCCTATATTTTTACAAAGAATACAAGGAGATATTTGTAGACCTATTGATCCCCTTGTGGACTATTTCGATATTTTATGGTCTTATTGGATGCCTCTTCACGATGGTCTCGTGTGAGTTTGCTTTCGACAAGAACAATAGCATTTGCCAAGCTTCTTGCTCAGATTATACGCTTAAGAGCACAATTTCTGGATTATCCAATTAAATCTATTCGTCTTGATTAATGCTGGTGAATTTACTTCCCAAGTTTTTAATGATTATTGCATGCCGATTGGGATTGATGTTGGCCATTCAGTGGCACATGTGCATACTCAAAATGGTCTGGCAGAGTCATTTATAAAACGTTTACAACTGATTGCTAGACCTATGCTCTTAAGATCTAATTTACCCATGACAGCTTGGGGACATGCAATTCTGCATGCATATGCATTAATACGACTTAGAATCAGTTCGTTTCAACCATATTCGCCATTGCAAATGGTATCCGGCCAGCAGCCTGATATTTCACACTTAAAGATTTTTGGTTGTGCAATTTATGTTCCGATTGCTCCACCACAACGGACAAAACTGGGTCCTCAAAGACGTCTAGGCATATATGTGGGTTTTGATTCTCCATCTATTGTGAGATATGTTGAGCCCCTGACAGGTGATTTGTTTAAGGCAAGATATGTTGATTGTCATTTTGATGAGAAAGTTTTCCCGCCGTTAGGGGGAGACAAAGTACCATTTCCTGAAGAACGACGTTAAATTACATGGAACGTTCCTTCACTTTCTCATCTTGACCCACGAACAGATCAATGCGAGCAAGAAGTAAGAAGGATAATTCATCTACAAAATGTTGCAAATCAGTTGCCTGACGCATTTACTGATAGTCAAAGGATAACAAAATCCCACATTCCGGCGATGAATACGCCGATTCGGCTTGATGTCTCTGAAAGACATGATAATGGTATACCAAAAGCAAGTCTAAAACGTGGACACCCTGTCGGTGCAAAAGATAAAAACCCTCGAAAGAGAAGGGTACAAGTTAATGCTCCCGAAGAGAATACTTTAGAAGAGCAAAGAAGTTCACAACCTGAAAGCGCTATAGAAATTGAAACTGATCAGTCTAAAATTGATAAACAAGTTGCTCTTGAAGAAGCAAGTGAACAAAATTTTGAAGAAATCTCTTTGAATTATGTAAGTTCAGGAGAAAATTGGGATAGACAAAAGGTTATTATTGATCATGTTTTTGCTTATGGTATTGCATGTGAAATTGTAAATGAGGATCCTGAACCGAGATCTATTGAACAATGTCAACGCAGAAATGATTGGCCAAAGTAGAAAGATGCAATCCAAGCAGAACTGAAATCATTAGAAAGTCGCAAAGATTTTGGACCTATAGTCCAAACCCGTGAAGGGATAAAACCTATTGGATATAAATGGGTTTTTGTACAAAAACGAAATGAGAAAAATGAGATTGTGCGATACAAGACACGTCTTGTTGCACAAGGTTTTTCACAAAGACCTGGGCTTGATTATGATGAAACATATTCTCCAGTAATTGATGTCATAACATTACGATATCTAATCAGTTTGGCAATTGCTAAAAACCTTGATATGCGGTTAATGGATGTGGTTACCGCATACTTATATGGTTTTTTAGATAATGATATTTATATGAAGATCCCTGAAGGATTAAAATTGCCTAAAACATGTGATCAAAAGACACATGGATTATACTCAATCAAATTACAGAGATCCTTGTATGGACTAAAACAATCTGGCAGAATGTGGTATAATCGCCTCAGTGAGTACCTCATTAAAGAAGGATATGTAAATAATCCAATTTGTCCATGTGTATTTATCAAGAGATCTGAAAATGGGTTTTATATAATTGCTGTATACGTTGATGATTTGAATCTTGTTGGAACTCCTGAAGAGCTTACCAAAACTACTAATTATCTCATGAAAGAGTTTGAGATGAAAGATCTCGGAAAAACAAAATTTTGTCTCGGCCTGCAGATCGAGCATTTGCCTAATAGAATCTTTCTTCATCAATCTACGTATACGGAGAAGATCTTGAAGAGATTTTATATGGATAAAGCTCACCCATTGAGTAAACCTATGCTGGTACGCATTAGATGTAAAGAAAGATCCATTCCGACCACCAGAAAATAATGATGAATTATTAGGTCCAGAAGTACCTTATCTTAGTGCTATTGGTGCTTTAATGTATCTTGCAAATTGTTCGGGACCAGATATAGCATTCTCAGTGAATTTATTGGCGAGATATAGCTCTACACCAACACGAAGACATTGGAATAGTGTCAAGCATATTTTACGCTATCTTCGGGGAACAATAGATATGGGTCTATTCTACTCAAAGAATTCTGAGTCACAGTTGTTGGGATATGCTGATGCTGGCTATCTATCTGACCCTCATAAGGGAAGATCACAGAATGAATATGTTTCATGGAGATCAGTGAAGCAGACATTAACAACCACATCTTCCAACCATTCCGATATTTTAGCATTGCATGAAGCAAGTCGTGAATGTGCATGGTTAAGGTCGATGATTCAACATATTCAAGAATCATGTGGATTATCTTCACTAAGAAAGACTTCGACGATATTGTTTGAAGATAATGCTGCATGTATTGCTCAAATTAAGAATGGTTATATCAAAGGAGACAGAACGAATCATATATCACCGAAATTTTTCTACACTCATGATCTAGAGAAGAATGGCGACATTGATATCCAGCAGATACAATCAAACAAGAATTTTGCTGATTTGTTCACCAAAGCACTACCAACAACTACATTTAGAAAGATGGTCTACAGCATTGGAATGCGTCAACTCAAAGACCTCTTGTCAGCATCAGGAGGAGTGTGATTACTATACATACTGTACTCTTTTCCCTTCGTCCAAGTTTTTATCCCACAGGGTTTTTCTTGGCAAGGTTTTAACGAGGCAGTATATCACACTTACCAATTTTAGGAACGTGTACTCTTTTTCTTTCGACCAAGTTTTTATCCCACTGGGTTTTTCTTGGCAAGGTTTTAACGAGGCATATTCTATAAAATTTGGACATCCAAGAGGGAGTATTGTGAATTATTATGTGTGTTAGTGGGGATAGTGGATGTCCAAACATTAACATCCACTAAGGACATTAACATCCACTAAGGATCATGGTGGTAGTGTGTATTAACTTTGAGAAGATGTTACAATTTTCATACCCTATAAATATGACATATTCTTGTATGAATGGACACACCTTTGAAGAGATATCATACAATCTTCTTGTTGTTCTCTTTATATTTTTGTGTGAGTTTATAACAGAAAAAATCGATAAATGGAATTATTGTGAAGAGATTGTGTATAATTAAAGTTCAGAAATACTCTTTACATGTATACCAAAATAAAAGCAAGAAATACATCATAAGTGAACATAGTAATAACATAAACTATACATATATGAAAATAAATAGATACATTTTAGAGAAACTTCTTCATTGAAATATCTATCCATACTTGTCGAGAATTTTGTACTAGTAAAGCTCTTTGAAGAGTGTAAAGAGCTTTCATGTAACATTGCAGTATTAACATAAAAAGAAAAGACAAACCTTGAAAGGCAATAAACAAGAAATGCTTCATGCTAAAAAGATATGCTTGGCACTAAATCTATCTTGGAGAGTTAGTGTTCTCTTTCATGAAACTACTTAGCATTTTTAATTCGTATTCTCCAGCTTTGGAGGATGAATCAACTAATAGGCATAATGGATACACTTATGTTAAGAGAGGTTCTCCATAGCATTTTGTTGATTTTTATGTTCTATCTCATTAGCAGTGGAATGATATGGAAACAAAATTTTGTTGGCAATGGAATGAGATAAAAACACAATGTCGCTGATAATGGAATAAGATGAGTTTGAGAGTAGAGTGTAAGAATATTTTGGACAAACAGTGAACAAGTGAAAACGTTGTGTTACGTTGTTGGCGTACACCACGTAAACGATATTGGTATGGATTTATAGTAGAAGGATTTTAAAGGAGTCGAAACGGATGAGAAGGTTCAATGTGTTTAAAGGAGATACCGGTGCATTTGAAGCTTTATGGGAAATAGAAAGATGCATGGTCTGTTCCAAGATTCACTGTAATTCATGCAGGAGAACCGAATAACTGTGCATAAAGAAAAGTGGTAGACATAGAAAGACGGTGTTGAATAATAATATAGCAATTCAATGTAGGTCATGTATTGTAAATTGTGTATCATGCATGTTACTTTTGGTGGTTTTAATTGTATGTTTCCATGTTTTTGTGTCCTTTTGAGATGGTTGGTATCATGGTATGATTTTCTTCTATTTCGGGCACGTATTTGCTTTGTCTTTTGTGATTTTTAGATATGTTAGAGATTATAGAGCAAGAAAGATGCGTGGTTTGGATCATAGAATCCAAAAAGAGAAACCATAAATAAAAGATTCAACATCCCAGCCGACGTCTCAGTTTATGTCTCTGGGACGTTAGCCCCCACCATAGAATGGGTTGAGATTTCCTCACCCCCACTTTCCTCATCCTCTTTGTGACCACGCGGCACGTGGCAGCAAGGAGGGGTGGTGGGCTAGACGAGGGTCAGCTGCATCTAGCCTCACCATCCCCTTTGCTGCCACGTGTCGCGCGGTCACGCGTCACCACAACTCCTTGCGGTGAAGGGATCCTATCCCCCCTAGAACCTGGATGCTCTATAGAATTCTATCTTTGTCATTGTGAATGTCCAGCAGATGTCTCACATATTATTCCAGTTGACATTTCAGGGACGTAGGCCTATGAAAAGAGAGATAATAAAGCTCTTGATTTGACTAGTGGTAGCCAATTACCTTTTTGCTTTATGTTTTAGTTAATTATCTTTTGAATATGTAAGAGAGCATTTTCAACCAATCCAAGCTAGATTAGCAGTTTTTAATGATGTAATTAGGCTTAAGCTAATTTTTAATCCATACTTTGTGTGAATCTTGTTAGGAAAGCTTTGTTCTACTTAGGGGAGAGCCTTTTTGTCTAGATGGAAGCTCTTGGCTTGCACTCGAATGAGGTCTAAAGATTGATCAATCTATTGTGGTAGCTTCATGTACATTCAAAATCATGGGTTTAATGTATAAGTGATGATTGAATGATGGATTTATGTGTCATAGACTATTTGTTCTTTCATCTGTAGCATGCTTGAGTGAGTTGTTAGTTTTCTCTTTCTTAAGCATTAGACGCACTTAGTAGACATGATGGTAAAAATTTGGAATTTGCTAAATGTGATGTCTTTGATTTTATCGACTAGATCCGTCATTTATGATGCTTACAATTAGAAGTTTTGCGTATTATATACTAGTTAGCTTGACTAAACTAAACGATGTTAAGATGATTGTTTTGATGACTTAGTCTTGGAAACAATGAGTGATTGACATGTTCTTTTGTATCTTAGTTTATGTGTCATTGAATTACTACCATGGTTGATCATTAAACCAACGAATTTGAAGAAAAGACAAGAATGAAAATATAGGTAAGAAGACTTTTTTAGACTTTGAATGTATGGTGAACAATTCTTCTTGTATTGATTAATATAAATTAGCCAGCTTCAACAAATAAGAATCATCATTCTTTGTATTTATGACGGGAAACAACAACTGAATCCCTATCAGCCTGTCCCACGAGCGATAGGGATAAAAGTCAAGTGCACAAGGCCCGCTATGGTAGAGATTGGACTGCTCAGTCAGCCACATAAGGAGCCCACTACAAGCAGTAGAGGTCCAATACCATACGCTTACCTGGACATGTCTAGCTACTTTAGTAAGGGAGAATCCAATGTATTAATTTGTCAGTCTTTTATCCGATTTAATGACGTTAGTTTAAAGGTTGCAAAAATCCATCCGCACGGGGACCTTAAACGGATGCATCTCCTGGACCGTAGAGTCCATTTGATGCCCAGCAAAAGGCCAGGTTAAAAGCGCTGCGCTATCCCCAATTTGATGGGATGGGATCAACTCACCGCAAACCCGTGCGGTGACGCGTGACCGCGCAACACGTGGCAGCAAGGAGGGGTGGTGATGCTAGATGAGGGTCACCCGTATCTAACCTCATCACCCTCTTTTGCTGCCACGTGTCGCGCGATCACGCATGGGGTGAGGAAAAGTGGGGTGAGGTGATCCAATCCCCAATTTGGTGCCCAAGCGCTGCGTTCTGCTCAGATACGTGCGCCTGAAATCTACTCGTGACAGCAGAAATTGTGTGCACATCAGGACTGTCTGTGGAGAATAGACTATCGAAGTGTGTGGTGACCAAATGCTGCATACCCTCCGTATAACAAACCCATCCACCACCAGCAGCCCTCAAGCCAAGAATCTGATTAGTTTTCTGTCACTGAAAGGCTTTACAGTGAAAGTAGCGGCTGTTATAGTCACTACCCGTCAACCACCACTGCTTACTACGTTGTCGTCACATAAGAGCCTGTTGACTGTAGATTTTGTTGGAGACAATCAATCATGTACCAAGACGCAGTCGTTCAATGTGTGCATATGAACAATACAAAAATAATCAAACCCGGGGCGAGTCGAGGACTCTGTCCTTAAGACGTATTGCTCCGGTATACTGTGCCCAACCGGCGTGAGCAACCGTCTACCAGGATACAACGGGTACCTGTTCAGTTGAGCGGCACTGCTGAACTTGAACTACTTCGAACCTTCGAATGTCCTGACTTCTCCCGGACGTGATGCAAGCCTCGAATGCTATGAATGCAGAATGCTATGAAATGCTAGAGCAAGGTGTGTGAATAAATGCACCCTTAGCCCTCTTTATATAGGGGAGTCGGTTGGAGAACAAGGTATCGTGACCGTTGGATCAAAACCGAAGTTTGATTTAGGCCGTTAGATGAAAACCTCCTATCTAGATTAGGAAGGTTTAATCTCAGCCTTTGAATTGAAGATAGATTAGCAGGTTTAAACCTGGAGCGTTAGATGGAAACCACATTCGGTTGGGGTGGTTAGGACAGATTAAATCTCGGCCGTTAGATTAAAGCTGCCTTCCCTGTCACCGTTAGATCAAACCAGATTGATCTTATCTTTTATCGAAGGATACCGTTTGAATCAGATTTAAACAACCGTTCGATTTAAACCATAACCGAACGCCTTATCAAACTTAACCGCGTTTTCCATCCACTTTGAGAATTAATTTCTCATTCACCCATTTCAATTTCTCCAACAATCCTCCACATGAATGGAAATTAATGCAAATGCATATGCAGACTCTAAGGAGAAGTCAGACAAGAAAATATTGCATCAGAAGAGGTAGCTTCTGGCTTTGAACCTTTCATAGTGATGTACCATCGGATTCACTCGGCTAAATAGTGACTTGATGTCTTGAACTACACAGCCTTTGTTGTGAACCTAGACAACGATACTCACACAACATTTTCTTTAACACCCTTTTGGTTCTCATGGTTGTGTTCGTTTTGGCCATGAACAACCTGGTTTCAGAAAGTGTTTTAGAGAAATCTTGCCTCTTAGACTTTCTCATAGAAGCGGCCCCACTTCACACTTACATAGGTGATTCCTATCAAGAGTATTCTGTCATACTCCACTTGACGCATCAAGATATAGGACATCATTAAAAGCCTTAGCTTACCCTAAACATTCTCTGCAGACAGCACTTTTATGTGACGGAATGAGTAAGTGCTTACCGAATCTTCATAACTTAGTTGTCCCATTGAACTAAGATTCTGGGATCTCCAGTCAACAAGGTTGGGTTACCGTTACAAAGATTCTTGCATTATGGGCTTTAGTCCCATTCCGTTTGTCAATCTTGAAATCTGATCTCTAGGCAAGCCTTTTGTAAGCGGATCCGCAAGATTCTCCATTGATTTTACATAATCAATGGAAATCATGCCATTAGAGATCAACTGTTTAATGGTGTTATGTCTCCAACGTATGTGTCGTGACTTACCATTGTAAATGCTGCTTTGGGCACGTCCTATAGCTGACTGACTATCACAGTGTATGCTAATAGGAGCAATCGGCTTAGGCCAGCAAGGAATATCCTCTAGGAAATTCCGAAGCCACTCAGCCTCTTCCCCAGCTTTGTCCAACGCTATGAACTCAGCTTCCATAGTGGACCGAGCTATGCATGTTTGTTTCGTGGATTTCCACGACACAGTAGCACCACCAACAGTGAACACGTATCCACTGGTGGACTTCGAGTCCTTACTGTCTGATATCCAATTTGCATCGCAATATCCTTCTAATACTGCTGGATATCTCGTGTAATGTAGTCCAAGATTCATTGTGTATTTCAGATACCTCATCACTCTGTTAAGAGCTTTCCAATGATCATCACTTGGATTACTGGTAAACCTGCTCAACTTGTTTACTGAACATGCTAAGTCTGGTCTTGTACAATTCGTTATGTACATCAGACTCCCGATTACCTGAGAGTATTTCAACTGAGCTACAGGTTCGCCTCGATTTTTCCTTAAGTGTACACTTAAGTCAAGCGGGGTCTTTACTGGTTTCACATCAACCATATTAAACCATTTTAGAACAGACTCAATATAGTGAGTTTGTGACAGTACGAGTCCCTCGGTCATCCTAGAAATTTTAATTCCTAGAATAACATTGGCAACTCCCATATCCTTCATATCGAAGTTCCTCGTCAACATCTTCTTTGTGTTTAAGATTATGTCCCGAGTACTCCCCATGATTAGCATGTCATCTACATAGAGACACACTATTACATATGCATTCTGTGCTCTTAATATACACACATTTGTCACACTCATTGATCTTGAAACCATTAGCTAGCATAGCTTGATCAAACTTCAAGTGCCACTGTTTAGGCGCTTGCTTAAGTCCGTACAATGATTTAACGAGTCTACAAACCTTAGACTCTTGTCCTGGAACCACAAACCCTTTGGGTTGTTCCATATAGATTTCTTCTTCCAACTCACCATTCAGAAAAGCAGTCTTCACGTCCATCTGATGGATTTCCAAGTTATAGACTGCAGCAATTGCAACTAGCATCCTTATAGAAGTGATCCTAGTCACTGGTGAGTAGGTGTCAAAAAAGTCAAAGCCTTCCTTTTGTCGATAGCCTTTAGCTACCAACCTGGCTTTATACTTTTCAATAGACCCATCCTCTTTCAGTTTCTTCTTGAAAACCCACTTGCAACCAAGTGGTTTACTTCCAGGTGGAAGGTCAACCAACTCCCAAGTGTGATTTTGAAGAATTGAGTCTATTTCACTATCGACTGCCTCTTTCCAGAATGGAGCTTCTGGAGTAGACATAGCCTCGGAAAAGTTCCTTGGCTCATTTTCTACCATATAGGTTAGAAAATCCGGTCCAAACGAAGTTGGCATTCTGGCACGCTTGCTTTGACGAAGCTCCTCATCTCCTTGAGGAGTCGTCTCACGCATTCGCTTACCAAATCTTGTTTCTTCTTGAATTTTGTCTTTCCTCGGAAAGACATCTTCAAAGAACACTGCATTCCTTGACTCCATGACAACGTTTTCATGTATGTCAGGAATATCCGACTTGTGCACCAAGAACCGATATGCACTACTGTTAGTTGCATAACCGATGAATATGCAATCAACCGTTTTAGGCCCAATTTTCACCTGTCTTGGTCTAGGTACAGCAACCTTCACCAGACACCCCCACACTTTCAAGTATTTGTAACTAGGCTTGTAGCCTTTTCAAAGCTCGAAAGGGGTTACATCCATCTTCTTAGATGGAATTCTGTTTAAAATGACGTTGGCTGAGAGGATTGCTTCCCCTCATAAGTTCTGAGGTAAACCCGAACTTATCAACATAGCATTCATCATCTCTTTTAGAGTACGGTTCTTGCGTTCAGCAATACTATTCGATTGAGATGAATATGGTGCAGTCGTTTGATAAATAATGCCATGTTCTGAACAGAATTCATTAAACGGTGTATCATAGTCGCCACCTCTATCACTTCGAATTGTTTTAATTCGTTTGCTAAGTTGATTCTCAACTTCATTTTTATAATCCTTGAAAGCATCAAGGGTCTCGTCTTTGCTGCTTAGCAAATATACATAACAGTATCGTGTGCAATCGTCGATAAAAGTTACAAAATACTTTTTACCACCTCTCGTTTGCACAAATTTTAAATCACACACATCGGTATGAATTAAATTCAAAGGTTCAATATTCCTTTCTATTGAAGGAAATGGCGCCTTTGTCATCTTCGCTTCAACACATATTTGACATTTTCCTTTAATATTAAAGTCCAGTTTGGGCAATAAGTCAAGATTACTCATACGTTGTATTGACTTGTAATTAACATGTCCCAAACGAAAATGTCATAAACAAGAAGACTCAAGCATGTAAGCAGAAGAGGAAGCAATTTTATTAGCCTCTGCGGGCAAATCTCTTTTGGGTACAATAGTGATGACATTCAATTTAAACATCCTATTCGACAAGTACCCCTTCCCCAAATACATGCCATTTTTCGAAAGAATAACTTTATTAGACTCTAACACTAGTCTAAAACCATGCATGACTAGAAGAGATCCAGATACTAAATTCTTCCGAATATCAGGGACGTGCAGCACATTCTGCAGAGTCAGATGCTTCCCTGAGGTGAGCTTCAGAACAACTTTGCCCTCGCCTTCAATCTTCGAAGAGGCCGAGTTTTCCATGTAAAGTTGTTCATTGTTCCCGGGCTGGTACTCCTTGAACATCTCTCTGCTGAAGCAAACATGTCTAGTGGCGACAGTATCAAGCCACCACTCACGTAAGTTCCCACAGCATTGCACTCTGAGACTACCACACAGAGATTCAGATCATCCAATGCATCGACTATGTTGGCCTTTGCCTTGGTTTGCTTCTTCTTGGGCTTTCTGCATTCATTGCTGACATGCCCCTGAATGCCACAGTTGTAGCATTTTCCGGTGAACTTCTTGGCGATCTGCTTGTCTTTCTTGTTCACCCCGAGTTGGCCTTTCTTTTTCTTGGCCTCAGCAACATGGGCCTTATCCTGACCAGAGCTAGATTGTGGCGCTCTCTCAGATCTACGATTGTTCTCCTCAATGCGGAGTCGAACAATTAGATGTTCCAATGTCATCTTCTTTCTCTTGTGTTTGAGATAGCTTCTGAATTCCCTCCACGAAAGAGGTAGCTTCTCAATCACTGCAGCCATGACGAAAGATTCACTGAGCAACATGCCCTCCTCTTCCATCTCGGCAACCAACGTCTGAAGTTCCTCAACTTGAGAAACAACAGTGCGAGAATCAGACATTTTGAAATCCAGGAATTTGCCGACAATAAATTTCTTAGTGCCGGCATCTTCCGTACGGTATTTCTTTTCCAAAGCCTGTCACAAAGACTTTGCGGTTTTATACGTGCAGTATAAACCATACAAGGAGTTGTCCAAACAACTCAGAATATGGCTCAAACAAACATAATTATTGAAATTCCAAGTTTCAACAAAATGTTGGTTTTGCATATTCTGGGTTTGGTCCTCCAGCGGATCCACCATAGGCGGGTCCTCAGTCAGGAAGTTCGCCAACCCCACAGCAGTCAAGAAGAACAGCATCTTCTGCTGCCAATGTTTGAAGAAGCTTCCACTGAACTTCTCCGGTTTCTCCACTTGGGCCACTGCAGGACCCTGTGCAGGAGGAGCATGTCTTGGCACCCCAGCAGTTGGTGCCATTGGAGCAGAGCTCTGAATGTCTGCGCCATGAACGGAGCCAGAGCTAGCGTTCTCCATCAGATTTCTGTTCAGTTGATCAAAATGTATAGATCAGAACAGAATCAGATTTAAGAAAGGAGTAGAAGTAGACTGCAAATCAGTATGAACACTGCCTTTGCGGGAAATAAAAAAAACGGTACAGAAGTAATTGAATAAAAATACGTCTTAAGATTGTTGGAGACAATCAATCCTGTACCAAGACGCAGTCGTTCAATGTGTGCATATGAACAATACAAAAATAATCAAACCCGGGGCGAGTCGAGGACTCTGTCCTTAAGACGTATTGCTCCGGTATACTGTGCCCAACCGGCGTGAGCAACCGTCTCCCAGGATACAACGGGTACCTGTTCAGTTGAGCGGCACTGCTGAACTTGAACTACTTCGAACCTTCGGATGTCCTGACTTCTCCCGGACGTGATGCAAGCCTCGAATGCTATGAATGCAGAATGCTATGGAATGCTAGAACAAGGTGTGTGAATAAATGCACCCTTAGCCCTCTTTATATAGGGGAGTCGGTTGGAGAAAAAGGTACCGTGACCGTTGGATCAAAACCGAAGTTTGATTTAGGCCGTTAGATGAAAGCCTCCTATCTAGATTAGGAAGGTTTAATCTCAGCCTTTGGATTGAAGATAGATTAGCAGGTTTAAACCTGGAGCGTTATATGGAAACCACATTCGGTTGGGGTGGTTATGACAGTTTAAATCTCGATCGTTAGATTAAAGCTGCCTTCCCTGCCACCATTAGATCAAACCAGATTGATCTTATCTTATATCGAAGGATACCGTTTGAATCAGATTTAAACAACCGTTCGATTTAAACCATAACCGAACGCCTTATCAAACTTAACCGCGTTTTCCATCCACTTTGAGAATTAATTTCTCATTCACCCATTTCAATTTCTCTATAGATTTCACTTGAAATGGTATAATATCAAGCACAAAGATTCATGGATCGGGTGACTCTCGTGAACCCCAGAGATAGCTTATTTATGGACTCAAGGACCCTTTAGTCTTATTACTAAAAAAGGTTAATCAAGTTTAAAGAATGTTCTAACAATTAGCATGCACTGTATCATTTCCTGCTTTTCTTTTATGCTGGGATATGCTTATTCATTTATCTTCTGTTAAGAAATCAATTCAAAGTTGCTCCACGAGAGAGAGGGTTTTTTTTCCCCGTTTTTTTTTCCCCTTTTTTTTTTTGTGGAAAACTCATCATCTTTTGATTTTGATGCTATTTTATAAGTGTTGAAAAAATCAAGGTAAGATTACTTGCGTATGAGGGTTCTACAATATAAATAGGTTGATTGTTTCCTGGTTCTATCTTCCATTCTATCTTCCATAAGCAAGAAAAAAAACCCAGAATAAACGCAAAAAATTCCTTAATTCATAAAAAAACTTTTGTAATGATTTTGACTGGCATCTATGGATAATTTGAATTTTAAATCGGATAATATGGTGTTTTGGTAAATATGCTCTTCACCCGCTTAAATTTGCTTGGATCATATACAGACAAATAGAAATAAGTTGATTAGCAACGACAAGTCTGTTGTATTTTTTCATCGATTCAATTTGTGTAATCTTCTTTCTTAAGGGAAAAAAAAAAAAGAAAAAACGCGTAACCTTTCATAATTTAGCCTGTAAATTTATTTATATTAGTAAAATTGTATTTTAAAAAACGGGAGGACTCTTAAAATATCTTCTTTTCCATTATCCAAATTAACCGAAAAAGAAGGGGAAAAATAATCTCTTATGGACCTTCTTCATCTTCAATATCTCTCCACTCCATTCGTTCCGCGACCGCCATTTCACAGCCGGAAATGCTGTCCGGCATCCTTCAATTATCCGTCCATCGCTTCTATATGCCGACGCAGAGCCACGGCAGCGAAGCTTCATGCACACAGCACCAACGGCAGCACCACTTTTGCCCCTCCGGTCCCCTCCCATAAGGTCACCGTTCACGACCGCCAACGCGGCATCAGTCACGAATTCTCCGTCCCCGAGGTGCCTTTACGGAAGATAAATCTTATTACGTGTAGCATTCAATATATTTTATTTAATTTATAATTATAAAATTTCGTTAAGAACTTTTATTCTTCTATTATGCAATGTTATGCATAAATTACACACACTAAATTGCATTGATCAGTGGTAGATATTCGTAGAATTTCATGTTCTTTAAGATAATTGTGGCTTATATGTACAGAAAATTCTACTTCTAACTTTAAAAGTTGTATTATGCAAGTTTGCACCATAGACACGACGCTTTAGTTGCTATTCATTTTTCTTTTCATGCGAATAAAGTTTTTTTTTTTTTTTTTTTGTAGAGTAACTTGGATTTTTATGTGCAGGACCAATATATACTGCACACAGCAGAGTCGCAAGATATAACGCTTCCGTTTGCTTGCAGGCACGGTATTGATCCACAAAGATTGCAACTTCCTTCTTGGGGTTTTCACTTTTCAAGGATGGAATGTTTCACCTGTGTGGTTCCCTCAGTTTATTTTTCCTGATTTTCCTTGTGAAGTGAAGCTTCCTGTGTGTAATTTAATGTGAAAGGTTGTTTAAGTTTGGGTTTGTGAAAATAGATACAAGGACTGCAAGGAAAACTTTTTCAAGTCTGTTTGACTGGGGATCTGGAGAATGAGATGATGGGTCGTGATTTTATCGGTTTGAAATCCAAAATGATGGCACATTATTTTACTGGTGAATTCTGGCTGATCATTTTCTTTGAATCCTCGGATATACACGCAGCCATCCGCATATCTTCTATGTTGTTGTCTTTGCATCTTAAACCGAATGGGTTAAGTTGAAATATCTCTTTTTCTTCTTTGTTCTTTTGTGACAGTTCTACAGTTCTATGTTTCAGCTTAATGACAGTGTTGGTCTTTGGATGGACTCTGTTGTTGCACTTCGATTTTGGTTTTCAAACGGGAACATATTTCCTTATTGGTTCAACTGTTAGCAAGTTTTATTCCTATGTGGGATCTGGAGAATGAGATCATACATACAGATATCCTTGAATAGAAATAAGATGGCACAGTGAATTCTGGCTGATCATTCTCTTTATCCTACATATGCATACACGTTAAGTGTTTTTTCTTGATACTCCATATTCAGATTTATCGTTATGCAGAACTGCTACTTGCTCCTAATATAGTTTCTAATTTCTTTAGTGGTACAATACCTGGAATTTTCACACAGGTTGCTGTACTAGCTGTGCTGTCCGGGTGAAATCTGGAGAGATTAGACAGCCAGAGGCTCTAGGGATATCTGCTGAATTAAAGTCTAAGGCATGTGCTTAATTTCATTTCCTTTTTTTTTATCCTAACTCTTAAGAGATTGTCTTCTTCGCCTAAGACATCCAGTAGAAATGCTTTTTGTGCCAGATTATCTTCTTCTATAGGGTTTGTCACATAAGTTATTTGGAATTTACTATCACAGTATGAAAGGTGAAAGAATGTATTAGTGTTCTCCTTGGTGTATAGTGATGCTCTGTGTGATAGCATTATTGTAAAATCGTTATTCCAAAAGGGTTTGGCATCATTTATCTTGTAAGTAAATAACCTGTTGGAATCATTAGGCTTCAACAAATATTCTGATTGAAGATGTTGGAGATGGTATGCGGCAGTATATCTGTTAATTGCTTACATCTGTTTCTGTTGCAAATATTGTCATGTTCTGCTGTGTCAGAAAAGGTCGACAGAGCTAATATATAGCTTGATACTAGCATCTAAATTTTAAGGACAGGTGCTTTGATTCGTCTAATGATATATCGCTTGATATTGGCATCTAAATTTTAGGCATAAGTGCTTTGTTTCTTCTACATTTATTTGGATTCTTGTCCCAGTTTACGATGATCTGTTGTCTGCCAGCAATGTTGGAGGTAAAAGTCCCAAGTATATGGATTTTTAAATTAATGCTAGTGTAAGGGTAGAAATCTGTTGGATTCCGTAAGCTTGGAGAAGTAGAGAGGTGGTGGGGGTCAATTTTAGTTGTCACCTGATGTTCAAGTAAAAGAGTTACACAAAGCTCTTTTCTGTATATACATTTTTTGTCCGTCTACAGTCAAATGATCCCCTAAGATATGGCTTTGATGTTCCACTCCATTTGAAATGCAGGGTTATGCACTCCTCTGTGTGGGTTTCCCATCATCTGACCTTGAAGTTGAAACACAAGACGAGGATGAGGTACTACCTGTCATTGATGTGATTCAGTTAATGGGCTACTTTTCACTCTGATATCCATAAACTCCTTCCGTCCCAAAATATTTTCCTGGTTTTCATTTAGTTTGTCCCAAAAATGTTGTCCTCTTTCCAAGATATAAGTATATTAGCTTTCAAAGTTTCCATTCTACCTTAAATGATTTCTTAGTTTACATCAATTAACCAAGTCATAAGGGGAGAATAGTAGTTTTCATTTAGTTTGTCCCAAAAATGTTGTCCGCTTTCCAAGATATAATTATATTAGCTTTCAAAGTTTCCATTCTACCTTAAATGATTTCTTTTGTTTACATCAATTAACCAACTAATAAGGAGAGAATAGGATTAGTGACCAAAATAGTTTTACTTCCTTGAATGATGCTCAAGTCAAATTATGTCAATAGTTTTGGGACGGAGGGAGTATTGTATTTCACGTTGAAATCCAATGAATTTGGTTAATGGAGGGAAAATTTAAGCAGTAGTTGGGCGAAGTTCAATAGTTTTTTCATCCTGATAAGATCAATACTTGACGAGTCATCACGACAATGAATATCTCCTTTATTCATGATATGGTGTTGCTACCAGATTGTACTCGGAGCCTTAGGACACCTGGCTTTCACTTGATAAGGATTCATACAAGCATTTGTGTGGTATTGCTGGGTTTTTCCTTTAGTAACTACCATAGACATGCTTTTGTCTCTCTGAAGCTAAAGAGGAACGGAAACATTTGTCCCCTTTAATGCCAATAATTTTGACTAGTTAATTTTCAAGGGAAAAAGGAAACAAAGAACGGGTTTATTCACTTTTCCTTTTCCATTATAAAATTTGATGTACAATGTGATTTTGTTTATGCGGTGGCCATAAGGGAAGGAAACAGGTTTCTAAAGTATATTTCACATTCTCATGCTTATTTTTTCTCTTCTGGACTTCGTAATGATTTTAGTAAGGGGAAATATTTCAATACAACTGATACTATCTCAAAGTCTTTCCATTTCTAATGGAGTCAATGATACATTATTCCTTGAGTTTAGAATATGATAGAATAAAGCAAGATGATTCACTAAATTGGTTGCGCTTCTTATATTGTGAAGTAGCAGTTGATCGACACATCTTGACGCAATTTTCATTATGGGTAATCGGTAAACAACATCTTGGGTTTATAACGTATGGGTATGGTTGCGTACATCCGACTCCTCAATACCCGGTCATAGTTGGGAACCTCTAACGCAATGAGATAATGTTGTTGTTGTTCATACTATCTCAAGTTCGTATTGTTGCCTTAGGTGTTTGGGTTGGTTATTCTTTTCCAAGTTGTGAAGTGCTGACAATGATTTGTGCAGGTGTACTGGCTCCAATTTGGAAGATACTTTGCCCGAGGACCAATTGTAAGTCTTGCTATCTTAGAAACTTCTTTACTTGAGTCTTGAAAGAGAGACATTCTTTCAATGAGGAAGCTGTAAAGCTACTTATTCTTCTTCCAACATCTGATGGATAATACTAGTTTTGGTATTTGCAGGAAAGGGATGATATTGCACTGGAGTTAGCAATGGGGGACGAGTAAGCGATTAATCTCTGATTCGTGGAGACATGTTTTCTCATCTTGATTTTACTGTGTAAGTTGTTGTTCTTCTGTCTTCAATTTCTGATCCTGCTCTTGAGAGCTTTTGCACTATTGGTGGTCATGAGGATATAGAGGAGGTTTTCGCTTATTTTAAGAACCATTTCCATGGAAAAAGTATGTTGTTTATGAATCCAGTAACCACCTTTCCAGCCTAACTTCTGTAATTTTCAGAGGATGAAACAGATGTATTGGTCCTTGGTATTAGTTATGGGATACACTTTATATTTCCAACCCAACTGCAATTATTTCCTAGGGCAAATTGTTGAACGCCGTGTTCGCGATTTTTGCCCGAAAATTGAAGTGCAAATGTTATTTTAGATAGCAGGCTGATGGGTACAACTTTCCTCACTCCTTAGAGAGAATACAACATCAACATTGCCCTATTGCTTTAGAGGCTATGACAGGGTATGGAGGGTCGGATGTATGCAACTATACTCATGTGTTAGAAATACACAGAGATGGTTTCTTGATGACCTATAATGAAAATTGCGTCAAGCTGTGTCGATGAACTGCTACTTCACAATATAAGAACCGCAGCCAATTTAGTGAGTCATTTTGTTTTATTCCATCATATTCTAAAGTCAAGGAAGAATATGTCCTTGACTGCATTGGAAATAGAAACTACTCTTTACCGAGAATAATATGTGTTATTCTAGTAACCATATTTTGAAAGTTAGCTAGTTACCGTAAGATATGCCAAGCGTTACTGCATATCTCATGTCAGATAACTAGAGGAAGAGTCGTGTCTTCCAGTATTTGTGATTACAATACCTTGATCTGGCGACAACTTAATTGGGATAAATCTAAACACATGGTTATGATTACGTATATCCGATCCCATAACGGGAGTCTCTAAGGTAATGGGGTAATGTTGTTGTTGTTAATTGGGATAAATCTAAACGGACCTCAAATGGTTAGTTACTGTCTTATACCTAAAAAAAATGGTCATCAGTTGAAAGCCATATCCGTGCATGACTAAAGACGTAAAAAGATGTAAGATTACTCATTAGGACGAGATATGTATCCAAGTTCAGTGAGAATGACAAGGCTACACAAACGAAAGTTTACCAAACGAATGACCAAACAAGACTCTTGAACTTTTCGAGCAAGACTATTATTGTTCAGTTCTATAGGGTCTTTAGTACAGATGTTTACCAAGGGACTACGTAGGGATCAAGATTATGGTTAGGTGTAAAGCGAACCGAAGAGTTTGCGGACAGTTCGAGTTCGATTTGTATTTGATTCAAGTTCGTTTGTTAATTTTACTTAAACGAGCCGAGTTTGAATATTTAACTAGATTTGTTTACTAAAATGAGCCATACTCTCCGCGAACTGTTCGGCTTGTTTAAAGAGTTATGGTGTTTTTTAGTTGAATTTGAACAAATTTTGAAGCTCTTACATCAAACGAGCTGAACCAAACAGTTCGTTTAACTAATCATTCAATCAAGCATACCCAGTATGTCACAATGACAACAAAAGCTACTGTTAGGGTCTGGAGAGGGTGAGAGGCAAGTGATAGAGAGTTTGCTTCCAGTGAAACCTCCGTCTATATAAGTACATGCATAAATGACACGATAATAGAAATATGATGTGCTAGTGTGTTAGAAAGGAAATTCATTAAATACAAATAGGAAAGTTTATTTAACCAAACGAATCTAAATTCGAAAACACAATATTTGGCTCGGTCGGTTCGTTAACACCCGTTCATGGCACAAGAGGTTTGCAACATGGTTTGAAAATGCAGCTTCATACGGCAGGTGATTGCATTATAGTTTTAAGATTCACGTCTCTATCATGAATTTCAGCTCTTGTTGTATTCACCTGATGCTTGCAATTATCGACTTTTCTTTCCATTGGCATGCTTGACAGCTGGCATAGATCTCTATAATGTGAAGAGGGAAAACATAACTTCGGCCACAAGTATAAGTTGATCAAAGGAATGGCACACAAGACGTTCTTGGACCCTTCGGCTAATACGATTATCGTTCTAGTTTTGTCGGATGTCTACCAAGAGATCATAGTGTGACCAAAGTCAAGACATGCAACTCAGTTTGGAAATGCAGCTTGACAACACATTCAATTGCATCATAATTTGAAAATCCACTTCTTCAACATCATTTTCAGCTGTTGCTCATTCCATCTATCACGTGAAATGGTCTATTTTCATCATAATCCTTTTAGGAACATTGGATGCAAAGACGGAAAACTGTGTGTAATTTGTTAGCTCCCAATGGCATGATGTCCTTTTTTTTTAATTATTATATAGAATTGGATCATTTTATTCATCTACTAGGCAAAATCTTGTTGTACATGTGAAGTTAGCGCTATCGTTCTAGTGTACAAATCAATCACTATGACTACATTCTTTATGCCAAACAAATCTAATATTCCTTATCCTTTCAAATATCATCTGAATCACTCGATATACACTTAGGTGTTCAAATTCCTCTCCGTGTAAGTTCATATTTCTTGATGTCCCGGTTTTCAATTGTTGCTAAATACATATAACGCGTGCAATGGTCACCTTTATGGAAATAGAATGCAAGAGGGAAAATGTTACCTAACCCACTCTATCAAATGTGATCCGTGAGCTGCCTACAGGCAGATGCCCTGATCCACATGTCCAATAGTTGTTCCCTACCAGACGTACAATCAATAAAGAAGGGACATGCTCTTTGGGGCTGGGGTAGTGGGAGTCCCAAAGATGAGGGATTTCACCTTATTGCTCCAATAAAGAAGGGACATGAGTCTCGAGAGAATAGCTCAGTTGTTATTCGGATTGGGATATGTCAGAAAGGTGCATGTTCAAATCAAGACACGCTCAGCGTGAGAGCAATACTGTTATCTGGGTTTGAAGACCAAATGCCTGAATCCGACTAAATTGGCTGTTTGGTTACATATCTGGTTTGTAATAACCTCTTTGTGTGGATTGTATGATAACACGTTATCAATCTAAGAAGCTACTGAATTCTTTATTTACATCTTACATACAGCTTCGTGAGCCTGAAACAGTAGGATCAGGGATTTGAGTTTTGCTTCAGAATAAAGGAGGGACAAGAGGTACAAGTAAAAGGGCCAAAACCGCTTTGGGGAACCTGAAAAGAAAAAAAAACAATGGGCTGATGACATGACTACAACCTCACCTTTCTTATTACAACTCAAACTGAGAATTAGGATGTTCTTTTTGTGGGCTCCATAGCTCCAAAAATGTCCTTTAGATTTGTGTTAAATGTTGTTTCACTGCAACATTTTACATCAAGTTTGGTCCCTTGCAACAACCTTGTGTTAGTTGCCAAAAGTTTTGAACTTGAGGGCCCACTATGTCTCGACTTGATGGATTTAATGGTGTATCCAGGTTGAACAACAACCAGTAAGGGTCCTGTCTCTTCTGGTCTCACAGGACGTGTAGTGATGTAAATCAGGTTCCCAGGACCCACTATTAGAAGTTTTTAGTAGCATAGGGACAATACAAGGAGCCCATTGACACTGAAAGAACAATCGATGGACTGGTCTGTCAGCCTATTAGGTCATTTCACGGGCCAATAGTGCCCACACACTATGCAGCTAGCCTGGAGGGAGTTCAAACATTCTTGCATTTAGCAAGGTTTTAACCCCTGATGCTTCATTCGAAACTCTTTACCTGAAATTACTGGGATATGTCCCGGGCAGAAGAAGGTTGTATCCTTAAAGGTTAAATATGAAAAGAAAACCTTAAAGAAGAAAAGAAAAAAATATGCTTTCAGACATGAGATATTTGAGTGAAAATCATTCGTTTCATATTGACATGAGAGAGTTAAAATGACACGTGGATTATGTTGCCTTTCATATGTCGTATAAAGAAAAGAAAGGTTAACAACCTCATTTTCGAAAGGTAAAAAGTTGTTTTATAAGATAAAGTTAGCTTTTGTAAATATGAATTACATTTTCGCTAGAAGGGAAAAGAACGCAGATAATGTTGTTTAAAATTGGGATTTGATTGTTTCGGCCAAAAGGTCATAGCCTCATGGCTCCCAATCTCAAGAAGCATGATTGATGATGCAAATCAGGAATTTAAGGGTCTTTTAAGTTGAGAAAGTCATACATAAGAAGTCCACACAAGATGTCCACGGTAAACTGGACCTTTGGCATAGACAGCAGTGAAATGGTCACACTGCACGTGTCCTTAGAATCGAACCATGTATCTTTTTGAATAACTACCAACCTAAATATCAAACGAGCTATATATTGAGGACATGAATTTGATTGTGAGGGATTTGATGGTTTGATATCACATGAGTACACGTCTTTAAATGGAGGCCTCATAAATTTATTCTCTCTTTTCTAACCTCATATAACCGACCCGTAACCTTTTCAAACAAATATTATAGCCATTTCCTTTTGTTTATGATATTTTTGGTTGAAGACATGTTTTCCATACCTAGATGTTGGATACAAAATTTTACCTCGTCTTCGTTTAATTATCTCGCCTGATTTTATAGATTACAAAGAGAGATGATATAGAGCATGCGACTTGTTATTGATTTTAATAATAGTAATGGGTTTCTTAATAGAAACAATTGCTTTTTACAAATATGATCAGGACTAGAGGTGTATATGGTCTGGTTCGACCGGTTTAGGTATATTACAAACCAAACCATTTGTAACGGTTTGAAAATGGTAAAATCAAAACTAGACCGAAACCGGTCAACAAATTGTTTGACAGGTCGAGTTTAGTTTGTCTGGTTCAGGTTCTTCAGGTTTATGAAATTAACTACAAGTTTGAGCAATAAAAATCCAAAAGTATATATCAAGTAACCAACTAAATAAATTACAAACCTAGTATCACCTAAATAAATGAAAAAACCGAGTAGCCAACCAAATACATTAGAATATATTTATATAAATTACAATTAAATTTAATATATATTTTATAGAAACAATCTGGTCCGGTTTTTACAGTTTAAAGTTTAAGAACTGAAAACTTGACCGTATTAAACGCTTTGGTTCTTAAGTATTGTTAAACCGACTGTGGTTTTGCAGTTCATTTTTGCTGGTTAGATGATTTGGTCCGGTTTTTAAAAATTTTATCCACCCTAATAAGGACCAAAGTCTTCCACTTTATGGAGGAGGAAGTTTTGATTATTAAAACTAAATAAGGAATAGAAAGAGTCTAGGGCGTTGATAGAATCATATCCGTATAAAAAGACGTTTTCGGTGTATTAAGTTCCCGTGTTTACATAGAATCTGGAGAGAGATTGGATCGCTTCGCGATCTGATATACGCAACCTTACCTTACTCTTTGTGATAAAAGATGTTTCCACAGGTCGAGTCCGTGACCTCAATGTCACAAAGTATTGATTTTATCAGCTTTACAAGACCTGCCCCCGGTATCCGCATAATGTTGATAACTGATTGTTTATTTTGCTGTAGGCTACTCATTAGTTGAAGGAGAAAGACATCCAATATATAATTGTAATGGTATAAGTGACAAAATAACTATATGTTTTACAAGTGATTCATTAACTATATGTTTTACAAGTGATTCAGAAGCTAATCACAGAATAAGCTAGTAGAGTATTCATAAATAAAGGGTGTCAAACTAACTAAAGCAATTTGTAGAGGGGGAATGATAATTACACACTTTTGTCATTTTTACGCTGTTAATTTAATCTCATGATTTATTACTGATTATTGATCATACACGAGTATGTGTATTCATAAAAAAAATAGTTTATTTGTCATTGGCTTTTGTGGATATATTTTTTTATGTATGTAGAGGTAGATTTACTCACAAAACCTACATAATTTTAAAAAGATCTGCATAATAATTTAGTGAAAAACTTACACAATTTTAATAACAATTACAAATACTACTAAAAAACCTTGGTTAAAAGATAATTCATCCAGCCTTTTACACCGAATGTGATCCTTTCATTGTAGAATAATAGTTACCGTCTTCCCATTTAGTCTCACGTAAGGCTGCAAACGAGCCGAACGAACCGAGCATTGCGTTGTTCAAACTCTGTTCATTTAACTTAGCGAACGAGCCGAGCTTATTCGTTTATTTAAACGAACATATTTACTTGTTCAAGCTTGGTTCGTTTAACTCACGAACAACATTAACGAGCCGAACACCTTAAACGAACGGTACCACTTACCGAGCTCAAACAGAAAAAGGTGTTCAAGCTCTGTTTATTAACCTTTTATCCGAGCTGAGCTCGAGCTCAAGCTCGAACAAACGAGCCGAACAACCGAATGGCTTGGTTCATTTACAGCTCTAGTCTTACGTTCTTTCTATTAGCTCCTTTAATCAGTCTTACACTTTCCTGCTGCCACATTACAACGGATCATTTCTTCAGGGTCCTATACCATTCCTTTGTGGTGAGTGGTTTGGACAGCTTTTGCACTATCATGTTGCAAACTTGGGGTGAGATCATCTTACCCTCTTTTTCTCACCCCTCTCTCTACTGCCTGTCACGTATTAGTAGAAAGAAGAGAGTGGTGATGCTAGATGAAGGATGGACAACAAAAAGTGTATGAGGAGGATAGATGACACGTAACGTGCGGTGAAAAAAGAGATGAGCGAAAAAGGGTGGGATCCTCTCACCGCCCCCTATATCACCCCCCATGTGACCGCCCGCCACGTGGCAGGGGAGGGAGGTGATGAGACTGGATAGGGGTCACCTACACCCAGCCTCACCACCCCCTCCCCTGCCACGTGGCAGGGGGTCATTTGTTACCCCCATTTTTGGGGGTGAGGAGATCCGGGCTCGAGCGAAAAGGGGGTGAGGTGATCCTGGAAACTTGTACCGTGCAGTTTTTCTTTTTGAAAAGACATCCCACGAGGACACTCTGACTGAAAGCAATATTTCTCCGGTTCGTAATCCTTATCTTGTGAATTTTTTGACAGGCAAGGTCAATTCTTATACACACTTTTTGCTCATTTTCTTGCTGAAAGATTTAGTCAAAGGGGGAAGCATTCATACCAAACATATCACCTACAAATCTAAATTTAATTGTATCAGAAATTTCCGATTCAAACCCTATTTGTAAAATTTATTATTAAAAATACAATATTTCATGAAATACCCGTTATATATGTGTGTATAAAATTGGATTTTTAGGTGCAGAAGTCTTCTATCCTCTTTGGCATACCATATTCTAATAAATCTATTTTGTAAAACATACACATGTATTAGTTTAGTCACCCTCTAACAAACATGATCCAAGCTATAAAATGAAAGATAACATTTGAGATAAGAGATATATGTCAAATTTAAAAACTTTACTATTTAATGCTCTTGAAAGATAATAATTACACTGCTGACTAATAACTACCAAAAATGTGATGCCCCATGTGCACTCAACAATACGAAAAAGAGAAAGCACTTGAAATGTGAAACCAACAGCATGAAAAAGGATGAAATGAAACACTGGAAATGGACTTTGCCGTGTGCTCCATGCAACAACTCCCACCGGTATGAGAAAATGACATTTTTCTTATCCACCGAAATTATTTTCAAACAATGCTAACAGCCTCAGATTTCTCAATCACAGTACTCTTGTAGTAGATTGAAAAGGGTCGAAAATACAATCTTATTAATTGCAAAATCACGCCAGGAAAAAAGCACTCTATACAAGCACTAGTAGCAAGCAATTGCTTTCTCTATATGCAGAAGTAATGTTGCAGCTCCTTAGGTTCTAGCTTCACAACTCTGCTTAGATGCTGACCTTTTGATCAGGGGTGCTTCCTGATGCCTGTATCATGATTCGAAATTCGTTAGTTGATGCTGAACCTATGATAATAAATCACGAAGCTTAGTCATAGATACTGTATTTTTTTCATCGGCGTTTTTGATTAGTGCAAGAAAGGGTTGTGTTTGACGAATGAGTCATTAGTAACAAGGGTAACATGAAAAACCAGGCCGAATTGAGTTGAGGCACAGCAGTCAACTGGACATCTAGGGGTAAAGTACTGTTTCGGTGCAGGCCCCGAGAACAGTACCAACAAACTCTGAATGCGTCATATGACCTCAAAATAGAAAATAACAGGGGTCAAGGTCGGCCAGTAAAACGGCGGGGGACTTTACGCGGAAACTTGTCCCGCCTTAAAAACACCATAAATGGCTACCGAAAGGAGTACTCCGACTCAGTGAGCTAGATGAAAAAGGAGCAAGTGGAGACTTGATCTTATTCAATCGTGACCTAAATGAGAAAGGATACTGAATCAACATCAAGATATGTAAGTTTGAGATAACTCACAAAGAAGCAAGTGGAATAGCTTCTTTCCTTGTTTTACTAACAGACTACTGGTAAAACGTTTTACATTATTACAAAAGAACAAAGATGTAAATGTCTAGTAAAGTCATAGGTTAACCATTTTTATGCAAACAACAACAACACATGCCAGTATATTTCAACGACAGAAAAGCTATTGCTAGGGTCTGGAAAAGTAAAAGACAGACAAACAATAATTTCATCCCAAAAGATAGAGAGTTTTCTCCAGTGAGACCCCTGATTCTACACAACAATAACAATAACATTACCGTATTGCCTTAGAGACTTCCGCTTATGGCGAAATATGAGAGATCGAATGTACGTAACTATATACATGTGTTAGAAACACACAGAGGTTGTTTCCCGATGATCCATAATGAAAATCGCGTCAACCTATATCGATCAATTGTTACTTCACAATATAAGAAACGCAACCAATTTAGTAAGTCATTTTGCTTTATTCTATCATATTCCAATGTCATTCTAACTTCATCAGGCCAAGTTTTTGGGCATTAAACTTCCACCGGCTATTACGGCACTACCGGAAGTGAGATCTAATGACTGTGGGTCGACGTGACTGCCCCCACCTAGAAAAACCCCTCCAGTCCACCCATACCAACACCTACTGTTAGTCACGTGTCATCTTGTTATTGACGGTCTCAAGATGGTCAATGGGAATGGATCACCGGATCTACTCTCGTTACGAGATTATCAAATCAAAACAACAACAACAACATTACTCTCATTGTTTAGAGGCTCTCTCGTCTATAGCGGAATAATGGGATCGGATGTAAGTACCCGACAACAACAATCAAAACAGAAGGTTAATAAAAAACTGGATTGTGTGCGTACCCCGACTGAAGTAACAAAATTGCAAACAGCACATTTAACGGATCGAGCTCCATACTGGTACATCAACAGCATCCTGCAGTTTCCACAATTAACATGTGCTACCTGATTGGCTGTTGCAAACACAAGATATGATGTTCATAGTTCTTCGATCTTAAGAAATGTTCATCTACCCAACGAAAGAATAAACAGATATGCCATTTTGTCTTTACCTTCCATGGCTAGATTGACAGTGTGACAGCAAGAACACTGCACGCTCGTTGCGCCTCGAATGTACATGAGCAATGTATGACAGCCTCCACAGATCAACTGAGCCATTTCAGTACCTGTTTTTTCTTCTAATCAGGTTAAGTCTTTCTAACATCCGTTCATTTATACAATCTGGGTTACTTTCTTTTTGGGAAATTCTAATCTAAGGTCTGTCTATACATCACGATAACAACATTACTCATTGACTTAGAGTCTTCCGCCTATGGCAGAGTATATGAGATGGAATGTACGCAACCATACACATATGTTAGAAACAAAAGAGGTTGTTTTTCGACGACCCATGATGAAAATTGCGTCAAGCTGTGTCGATCAACTGTTACTTCACGATATAAGAAACGCAATTAATTTATTAAGTCATTTTGCTTTATTCCATCATATTTCAAAAGTCTAAGAAGAGTATGTCCTGAATACACTAGAATGAATCATGATAACGAAACTGTTAAATGTATACAAATATATATACATATTCAAGGAAAGAAAAAAGTTTCTTTTTACAAGTTTCCGTAACAATATGCTTTTATTACTCGGTGCATAAGTATTACCCATCTCATACAGAAAATAATGGACTATTATACATATATGAGTCTACAACAACAACATCACCTCATTGTCTTAGAAAGTCCCGCCTATGATGGGATATGGAGGTCTAATGTACGCAACCATACCCATATGTTAGAAACAAAGATTGTGTAACCAGGACATAGCCTAACTGGTTCCGGGTAGGAGTTATCGAAAGAGAGGTCAGGGGTTCAATTCTTGTCAAATGCAAGAGAGCCCCTTTCCAGCAAGTGCATTGTGTGGGAGCTTCCTTGGCATGTAGGCTTGCCTGCCGTGCTGAGAAGCTCCTAATGCAGACTACTGTGTATATGACCAAGCTCCTGCTAGCGGGCCGCTGGGTACCTGATTTACATCTCTACACTACCTTTGAGACTAGGTGTGACAGTGACCCTTACTGGTTGGGGTTCAACTTTTTTAGAAACAAAGATTGTTTATTGATTACCCATAATAAAAATTATGTCAAATTGTATCGGTCAACTGCTACTTCACAATATAGTATAAGAAGCGCCGCCATTTTAGTGAGTCATATTGATTTACATATATGTTAGTCTAAAATATCTAAAATCAAATTGGGTTAACCATTTTCAAACAAATGAAAAAAAATGTAAAAAATTGCGTGTATTGTTGCAAAAACATTAACAATATAACCAGATCTAAATTCTGAGAAGTTACCATGTGTGAAGAACTTACTCAGTTCGTCATTCTGCTTCATGAAAGCAAATCGTAAAATTAACACCAAAAGAAAAATGAAGGCGGCCATTACCGGGAGGGGGAACGCTGGTCACCGCATTGCATACAGCACAGCATACCGATGTAGCTCCGACCGGATAAAGCAAAAGATTCCGGCAACCGGAACAAACAAGCCGACTTTGTCCACCTGCTATTGAACACAACACCCTCAAAATTAACTCTAATGACCAAACTGGAAAGTACAATTCATATATGTTCATCACTGCATTCTTTACTGATTTGCCTTAAATATATATGCACATATAAAACAAACAATTTGCGACAGATGCATCAATGAAAATTGATCTGTTTCCAAACTGACTTATTAGTCTCCTGAGGAGACTTCCCAGAAATCAATCAGATTAAACATCAATTCTTGAATGCTCCAAAAACCCATTTGGTTTTATATTCTTGCAACTAATTCAGAAATAAGAAATCGTCAGTTGCATTTAGAGAATTAGAATGAAGTACCATCAGAAGGGGGAGTAAATGGAGCAGGAGGAGTTGGATAAGGAGCAAGAGGGACCGGCATTTCAGAGCACTGCTATTTTGGTCGGTATTTCCTACAAATTTTTTTAACTTAATGTAACTTTAAAAACATCAAGAACAACTGCCCTTGTCGTCGTTCCTCTGCTCTCTGCAAAATTAAGAATAATATACACATCATACTAAGCTCACGAGAAAAAAAACAGCAACAAAAAACGAATGCATGGTTTGGATCAATCCTGTCCTAATGTTGGTTTGGGAAATGGAAATGGTTTTGTCCGTACCACAGAGCATTGCACTTAGCTTAGCTTCGCTCTGTTTTGTTAGCCAGGAAGAGTGAGTAGAGGCATTACTAGTAGTTGGAGAAGTGTGAGGATGCAGGTGAGAGGAGAGAGATTTGTTAATGTAAGTTGAGACGAGATACTGTACAATGTCACGCTCAACACCATGCTGAGCAAAAGTCTTCTGATGAGCACAAGCCGCACATGACTATAATCTTGAGTTCACGTGTTTGAGTGGTTGAAACTGTCTTTTGCATAAAGTGTAAGATAATAATATGTACATCAGATCGCGAATCGATTCCGCTCGGACTTCATGCAAACACGAGATCTTAATGCATTGAGAACGCGTTTTAATGACTTATGTCGAGTTCTCTTTAAAAAAAAGAAAATCATAAACAAATAAGAATTAGTATGTTCGCAATTTTAAAATAGTCAATTACATTTTAATTGTTACTCATAAATTAATAAAAGATGAAAAACTAAAGATAGATGGTCTTATATTAATCACATGCACCTCCTCTAATATCTCAATCCCCTTGCTAGTTTATTTCTTATCTCTCGTCCAAAAATATTGGCATACCTGATCAAATAAATGTTTGGTAAAAAATCTACGAAGACAAATATTCAAAGTATTTAATAGAGTTGTTTGTAAAAATAGTTTTCACATTATCTAAAACCTAATTCTGATGAATATTGCGTAGAGATAGTTAACAATTTGAGTTTAAATTGTATTTGACCAACGATCATGTGTAACAATATTTTTGAGACAGAGTGAGTAATATAAAATAACTATATTCTTTTTCTGAATGTGTTATCTGGTATTCCCTTCATCTCTAAAATATTGTCCTTTTTATTTCGGCTTGTCCCAAGAATATTGTTTATTTTCTAAAAAATATTAAGTATTAGTTGTCAAAGTTTTTATATTATCCTTTCAATGAACATTTACATGATTTCTTTCTATTTTACCTCAAGTAATTAAGTAACCATAGAATAAGATTTTTGGCTTATAAAATTTGACTTTCTCAAATTGTAATCAAGTTAAACTAAAACAATATTTTTGAGACGAATGGAGTATGAAGTTTTAAGATCTCATAATTGTTTAGTATTTTGTCATATTACCAGTCACTCATTTTCTAAAACGTTTATCAAAATGGATGGAGTTAAACATAGTTGATAGTTTCTCATTGATAGGCTGATGAGATTGGATCCATCATGATCTACCAAGTCAATGAAGTGTAAATATAGGATAAGACTGCATATATCAGATCGTGAAGCGATCTGGTTCTTTCTCGGATCCTGTGCAAACGAAAAAGCCTAGGGTATCCCGAACGCCATTTGATGTCGATACCAAATAAAAGCTTTTTTAAATAGAAGAATGAACGGTAATATTAGAAAGAGAAATGAAACCTTGTCTAAAGTAAAATGTTAGGATATATGAATCAGATAGAAGATATTTTTCTTAATATGATGGTGACACTGATAATGCACTAAAACCAGGGATCTAGCTACAATGGTTGGAAAGAGTCTCAATCGATTATCTGTGTGCCACAGCCATCGTCAGCAATGACAAATGCGATAATGTGTTGAATGTAAATATGATTAGTGGTTCCTAACTAATGGAATGTATCAATCACTCAATCATACTCAATATATTCCAGCAAAATCAAAAGCTATCGCTAGGGTCTAGGGAAGGTAAGCGGCAAGAAAACAATACCTCTATCACAAAGGATACAGAATTTGCTTCCAGTGAGACCCGAGCTCTATATGTACAACTAATGTAATGTGTGTGTATATATATGTGTGTGTATATTTTGTGTGTGTGTGTTGGACATTTCCCTTTATATAATATTATTATCATATTCAGCCATTATTTATTCATACTTAGTCTCAGCAATGGCAACAAGTCGCTTTTGTAATGTATAGGTCTCTTATAATATGGTTCAAATCTCAACTACAATATATTTCCAAACTGTAGAATGTAAAACAATGTAATTCAATTAGAAATTACAAATATATATAGTTAAATTTGGTGTGTATACACACACGTACGAGACGGCTAACACATAGACACATACTAGTGCATTCACAAAAAAAATTACAAATATATATAGTTAAATTTGGTATGTTTCTTTTTGCAAAAATTGTACAGTATGTTGGAAAATATGGGTCGATATGGTTATCAAACATGGAATATAACAGTTCGACAAATTCGTCCATGAACACCGTTGTTATGCTAGGAAACACAAAGTGAATCTGTAACAAAGGGTTCTAGAAAATGATGAATTTCATGAGAATTTGGTATAGAATCAATTGGAAAAACAACAAGAACAACAAACCAAAACAGCCGAGACGTGACTAGATTGTCACTGTCCTTAAAGCAATTTTGCATCTATCGGTGAGCAAGGTAGTCTTCAGACAAATGCTTCCCAGGATATAACGGCTTCCTTTCTATTGCTCTTAGAGAGAAAGTATTGAACTTGTTTAGTAGAAGTGAATGATAGTGAAAGGTAGAAGAAGAATGCTGCAGAGTTTTCACAAGAATTGAAGAGTTTTTCATATATCTCTTGAAGATAGCAAAGCCTGCTATTTATAGGCTTTGAGTTCACAAATTACAAGTTCAAAAGACCATTTTTCTGCAGATTTTTCCTCCATGGATCGGTTATGGACGTTCAATATGAAAGGAGATGTCATTTGGAGGAGAAGATGCATCTTTTGTGAACAGTCGGGTCACATTAGGCGCCTAATGTCACTTCAAACGACTGTACAAAATGACATCGAACGACTGTACAAAATTACATAGGAGCTTCATGTGACATCGAACGACACATTAGGCGCCTAATGTCACTTCGAACGACTGTACAAAATGACATCGAACGACTGTACAAAATGACATAGGAGCTTCATGTGACATCGAACGACACATTAGGCGCCTAATGTCACATCGAACGACTGTACAAAATGACATTAGGCGATTCATGTCACATTGAACGCCTATACAAGGCGTTCGAAGTGTTCTGGAAGTGTTCCCGAACACTTCGAACGCTACATTAGGCGCTTCAAGTGTCTTGAAGTATTCCAGAACACTTCGAACGCCTAATTAGGCGTTTAAAGTGTTTGGAACGCCTCCATTTCCTTCCATTCTTCATAAAACACTCCAAACTTCATCCAATCTCCTATCAATAGGTCACATAACACTATACAAGGTTGGATCACAAGATTTAAAGTACTTTTAAGTACTTTTCTAACAATCCCCCACATGATTCAAGCTTGTATAGTTTCAAACGAACGAACATAAACCAATCTTTTCACTATCAAACGAAGATAATGACACATAACGGAGCAGTGACAAACGTCTTGAACTGGCCGGTAGTACAATTTGCAGTTATATAAACGGAAATAGGGTGACAACCATCTTGAACCACATATTTCACTACTGTTTATATGAACACACAAATGACATGACATTATCTAACTTCTTACAAGTTCGCGGTGTGGTGCATTAAAGGCCCTGCACCCAATCCCAGGATTCATAAGCGCTCTAGAGAGTTTTCCAAGATCTCATAGGAAGCGGTCCCACTTCCACACTTATATAGGTGATATTCATCAAGTGTGTACTGCAACACACCACCATCTTTGATGGCTATGAATTGTCCATTAAGAGATTTCCATCTCACCATCAAACATGCAGTGAGTACTATCCTCGAACATCAACATAGGAAGAGACATATATGATAGTACTTAACAGAACTCTTCTACAACGTGTTTTTACCACATTGAACTCCGTTTGTAGGATCTCTACTAATAGTGAGTTGGGTTCCTGTCATAGAGAGTTCACATCAGATGGAGTTAGTCTCATTCCTCTCGATGTTACGTTGGGTCTCTCTCATATACCTTGCATTGACTATGTTTTACCCAAGGAAGCTCATGATAGTGTACAATCTCATGAGAAATCCTTTCAGTGATTTTCTTTAACAAATCACTCAACATAATAGGATGATTTTTCAACAAGCAAATCACCAAACTTAAGATAATTTTTCCGTCAAATAAATCATCAAACTTAGATGATTCACCACCAAGCAAATTATCAAACTTAGGATGATTTTTGTCAAGCAAATCATCAAACTTGTTTCTACAAACTGAATCTTACAAGCATGATCAATAGTATCATGAACGACCTTATCCAAGAGTCAGTTTTATCAACAACAAATAGTCAAGCATGATGAACTTATCATAACATCATACTAGTTAACTACATTCATATGCTTGCAACTATTATTCAATCATCACACTTCATTATCATCATCAAGCAAGCTTAACAGGCTTACAAACATACAAACTTTTGATTACTAAACCTCATGAATATTATCATGGTGTGTCATAAAGAGCAAGCAAGTCTATCACCCTTATAGACTTGGAACATTAATCATCAAACGAATAGAACAACATAGTGGCCATTACTTTGGTGATTAAACAACACAAGTTATTTACATGCTCATCATTCACATTTTCTAATAACTTTGTTGTTAAATAAAAGTATTGAAAGGCTAGACCCCCACATTTCACCTCGATCTATATTAATCACATACTAACTTTTATTCATCATCAACAATTACTTCAACATTCATCTTTAACTGATCACATAGTAGCAAACAACTAGCTATGATATAGATTAATTCAAAAGGCTTTTAACAATGAACATAGACTCAACTCTCTATGTCACTTTGGAGTAAACTCCAATAATTTTCTTATGAACCAGGATTCATAAGGAACTAGCCATTTTGAACCTACAATCATACCATTGTTTCATACTAATTCATCAACCTTATATTTAGTTTAGTCCTTTTTCATACTTCACTAAATGTAGGACTAACACTTTCTTAAACATGGTTTTCTAAATGCTAACAACTAAAACTAGAAATCCAACATCAATGATTTCTAAGTTTTCACATAGCATAATAACATTTTATCGAAGAACAAACACCTTGAATAAGAAACTTCACGTATAATTAAGAAACATCATTAGGCCTTGAACATAACTAAACTTAGTTATTCTATTTTCAACATGGAGTTCTACTAGCACCAACAAACCATTAAACTTTATCTATTAGTACTTCACTTATCACAGAACGCTTACAAATGTCTAAGACTAGAAAACTTGATTTCCATAATTTTATCTTCATCATAAACAATTAGTCTCAGCCAATCTATTTTCAACAAGAAACTTTATTCTTGAAGGAAGAAAGCAAGCTATCTAATCTTTCTCTCTTAGATTTCTTATTCTTTACTGTAGAATACTTTTGTTATACACAAATAGCATTCTTCACATTTCAACTTCTAGGCCGATTTCTCTTTTCATGAAACTCCAAGTTGAAATGCAAAACAAATTACACCCATTAGAACATATATTTAACACCATATTTAATGAGATTAAATACATGCATCTATTTCTTCACAATCATACAAAACGTATTTCTTATGTCTTAGTATTTTCCTTTATTTTCTCAATAGATTAGCAAGACTCACGTTCTTGTCTCTCACCATGCATAATGCATGAAACGATTTCACATAAACTAGATGCAAATTTAATAAGACTCATAAATCACATATGCAGCACAAAATAAACATTAAAACTCTGGTTTAATAGAAACTCAGAAATCATTCTTACATATGTAAGAATATCACACATATTGCCAACTCCAGTTTCTGTAGACAAAGTTAACTTTAAGTGCATCTTCTACTATCCAAACTCTTGGATTCATAGTGCATCATTAAAGAAACTAAGCTACCTCTCTACTGGTTGCAATAAACTTGATAGACATAATCTATCATTCTTTCCGAGGAACTATCAACAATATTACCTCATAGAAGACCGTTGTGATCTTCTTATGTAGCGCTCCGTCCCGAACCCTAGGGTCAGAACCGGTACGCCCACCGTATTCCACTAAGGGATATACAAGGCGTCTGTACGAATCTCTGCACTTATCAAAACGACAGAGTATTCGATTGCGGAAGCGAAATAAATCAATTCAAAACCCTAAATCAAAAGTAAAATCCCCAAATCATATATAATCAACATCAAGTCAAAATTCCCTAAACGATATCGTAAAGTTCGTAAAATAAAATCCCTAAGCTAAGTCCTCAAATGAAATAATAAATAAAATAAACTTCTCTATTTCTTGATCCTCAATCTCCAAACAGTCTATACGAGTCCCACTAAGCCCACTCGGAATCTTCTCCAACCCATATGTAATCATACCCTGCCGTCTGCAAGAAAACAAAACAAACGGTGTGAGCGACAAAAACGTCACTCAGTAGGTACCCTGCCTGCATCGGCCCTGTGAGATCATACATGCTAGGACAGTAGTGGAATACATATAAGTACGTCGATACGAAAATAGACTGTCCACGTTTTCACAAATACGTATAACGGTCAGAACTTCTTAAAACAACATATAACGGTCATATCTTCCTAAAACAATCAATCACATAATCATGCAGGATGAGCGTGAAATGCAATGTCACATACGTGATGCATGATAAACCTACCTTCTCAGAAACATTCATCTAATCGTGCAATGCATGACCCCGGGTCCTAACAGAACGGAACGGAACAGATCAGATCAGATATGCGACTTACGTCTCGCATATCCTAACAGAACCGAACGGAACAGAACAGAACATATCATGTCATATATGCAATGTCGTGATGCATGAATGCACAGAAATCATACACGGAATCCTTCACTTTACTTTCCTTCTTCCTTTTTCCTTTTTCTTTTCTTTTCCCTTTTCTTTTTCTTTTTCCTTTTTTCCTTCCTACGTTATCATCTTCCTGCGACATTCCTTCCTCCCCTTCAATTTGTAACTTCTTTCTGCCTTCATTCCCCCAGCCCCTGCCGACCCTCACTCTCAGCCCCCCCCAACTCGCCGCCCCCAGCTCCCTCCCCTCCCCCAGACCGCATCACCCTCTCCTCAGCCACCCCCCTCCAGCCGCCTCTCCTCAGCCCCCCTCACCAGTTCCCCCCCTCAGCCGACTCCCCCCTCTCCAGCCCACACCACCCCGCCCTGACCAGCCTCTCAGCCCCCCCTCCCTCACCCTTATTCCTCCATCCAGCAGCACGTGGTCATAGCCCACTACCACCGGCCACGCGCCGCCCCTCCCTCACCCCTCCCCCTTCAACTCCCTTGTTCCTCCATCCGGCAGCACGTGGTCATAGCCCACCACCACCGGCCACGCGCCGCCGGCACAACCACTTCTTCCTACGATTCCGATATTCACGCGCACATCAAAAATCAAATCTTTTTCGAGTTTTCATACGAAAATAGCATCATACATATATATACACATACAATTATATATACGGACATACACTTCATCACATATACATATAATCTAATAATCAAGCATCTATACAATCACCAATACTAATGCACGATCTCGTTTTCATAGGGAAATTAAATATTATCGTTTTTGCGTTTAACGGATGTTAAGGGGGCACCTACCTGGTAATTGATACGCGTTGAAAGGTTGATCGAGCGGTGGTTTCTCCTTCCTAAACTGGCGGCTTGTTGCTTGGAACCAGAAGGAATCATCCTTTTTTTTCTTCTGGGAGTAGACGGCGTGCGTCAATGTGGGGGAAGAAAAAGAGTCTAAGCGTTGTTTAAATAGAAATTTGATTAGGGTTTAGGGAAAATTATCAAATCCAATTAGGTTTTCTAATTAATTAGGCCCAATTGACCCTTTTGCCCTTATTTAAAAAAAACAGGATATAACATTCTCACCCCCTTACAAAAAGTTTCGTCCTCGAAACTTGTGTGTTACGTAATCAATAACTTAGTATAGTCCTACATAATTCAGTTTCCTAGATCATGACCGAACTTAGTATCCCTTGCATATTCCGATATGTTACCTATTTCACTTCCTCGATACAGGACTAAGTCCTCAAATCATTCAGTGTGTATGTGCACAATGTAATCTTTAAATCTATTGTCCTCCGCCTGATGGATCGTAACCTATTATTTTTATAGTTATCGTATCAACCTTAAGGTATCATCATTATACTGGCTTCATAACTTAATCGTCGGTCTATATCGTACTAATATTTGCTATCATGAGCAATCCTCTAAAATCAGTTCCTAGGTGTAGTACAATCTTTAACTTAACGCCTTGTTCACAAGATTCATCTCTGAAGCTGTATGTATTTTTTTTTCCAGAATACGTTGTACTCTAGTACGATTTAATTTAGTCATCACTAGCATCTCACAAGATGATCTCGTCCTTATACGGTACAATCCTTACTTAATTCTCTATAATTAGTGCTTGCAAACTCCCACTTATACTATACCGGATTCTTAAACTTATCACATATGATCCATCCCCTAGAGAATTAACCATACTAACATCCTTTGTGTACGAATATGGTACCCGTTACCCTTCCTTAACACAACAAAGTCTTCAAAATCGGTTCCTATATACTTACGAACTAGCACTATGATCATGCTCTTAATTTCTCAGAGATATCGTCAGCAGCCTAGTATACGAAATATGTGTATGAACATATCTCTCTTCAAGTTAAAAGAAAAGTAGCTTACGTAGCTATAATTTTGAATATAGCTTTAACTATTTAAAATACTGAACCTTCTAATTTTTGTAAACCCAAAACTCAAAGTATCCTAGATTTGTTTTTGTAACGCGATATCTCAAATGACCATTTTAAAAACGATAATATAACTTTTTTTTGCAAGGCATTTTGGTAAAATTGTGTCAAAACAGTTGAAAACTTAATAATGTAAGGTTTTATGAAACGATTTGAATATGATACCTTTTGTTTTCAAAAACAGGTATATATTTGAAAGCTAAACCCTTTTTTTTCTACAAAAGTTAAGTAAGTTCATCGCATGCAGATAAATAACTTCGAAAACATTTAAACGGTTAAACTACTTGCGATATCGATAGTCGTCAAATTAAATTAATTTTGACTAAAAAAATAGATGTAACAAAAACAGAAATTTGAAATATTCTGTAAGAAATATATATAAACACATCGTTTTTGAAAGAACGTCAATATTTTAAAAATTTTCCCCTTTTCAAGGTCGTCAAAAGAATTGAATTTTTTTTATACTGATTTACAAGTACGAAAAAAAATTAGCCTCGTAAAGTTTAGTAGACTATATAAAGAAATGAGACTCAATAAAGTATTTTCGAAAATAAAATGTCTTTTGAAGTCCCTGTAATATATGGATATAACTCGGTTACGTGCTTATAAAATATTTATCTGCTAGAGAAATAAAAGTCCAATATTTCGTATAATTTCTATAATCCATCCTTATTTTCAAAAGAACAATCCGTCTACGTATCGTTTCTTATAAGTCTAACCTCCGCCTACTATGATAAAATCTCTATCTTAAATTGTCCAATCCTAGAATGGCACACTAACTATTCATCGACTTAAGGTGTTCTAATTCACCATGCTTCCGCGCGCCATACTGATTCACCGTATTTCTTTACTTGTTTACTTGAGCCACTAATCATCCTAGTTAAATCTCACCTGAACCAGCAACCACTACTGGTTCATGCTTACTCTATTTCAATTCAAGCCTATTAGATTCAAACCAAATGTTCTGATGTCAACACTTAACCCATAAATTTTTTTAATGATATAGTATTCCAAGGCATATACTACAGTCGATTCTCGCATGTCGCTATTGTTCAATACTTCTACTAAGACTAATATCGTCGGCCTATTTTGGTTACCCCACATTCAACATCTTAACCCTAGATTATAAATTCCTTTGTACAATATCCTTAACTAAACTCTACTGATTATAACGCTAATTGTTATTTAGTTTCTATCATTTTACTATAAATCATCTCTTAGTATTTATCGTACTATTATAATTCATTTCTTAGTAGCTATGGTCCCAACTTAGACCTAAGCCTGCCTGACGTTACCGTCCAAATAGGGATATGGACCCGCTTTACTTTACCCTAATGGTACCGAGTACCATATTGCAATTTCGGTAAGGTAGTCCGAGTTACTGCCTGACCCATTAATATGTCAACTAACGTTTGTAGTAGGTATTCTGACTAACACCGTATATTCATTCAAATCAATTATAATTCAACTAGAGTTACTAAGATCATGGCTTAGAGAGTTATGATCAACCTTAGATAAGGGAGAACTACATGGGATATCCTAGGCATAGGTGTTTCAAAACCGATCGACTTCTTAAGTTTAGGATCATGACTTATTTCTAGGATCGTTCTTAGCATCATCATTTTATAAGTATAAGATCACGTCTTATTTCCAAATCATAATTAGTACATAATTAACACTTATTACTAAATCAGTACTTATGTCTAAAGTCAACTCTTACTCGAGATTGTTACTTATGTCTAAGATCGTGACTTATGTTCAGGATCATCGCTTATAACTAAGATCAGTACCTATGTTCATGATCATCGCTTATGTTCAAATCATCACTTATGTCTAAGATTGTGACTTAGAGGCAAAATCGTAACTTATTTTCTAATATCATGGCCTAATTCTACATTTCTGCCGTGGATCTGGATTCATACTCTGAAGATCGTACCATCGGCACGTAGTACCTCTTGAACTCATTCTGAAATTAGATCCAAGTGATCAGTGGTGTCAGTTGTGTTGCACCACCACTCCTCTACATCCGTTTTAGAAGAGTCTCAAGTCCGAGTGCGGTGGTGGTGGAGCCTGTGGCTGCTGATGTGGTTGCGCCATAGCTTGGGCCATGACCCGTAGTGCGTCGGTCAGGGCCTGGGGAAGCACGACCTGTGGTGGACCCCCATTCTCAGAGTGTTTCATAGTGTCATTCCTACCGTTCTCTTATCGGCAGCATGTTTGCTACGACAAGGAAATTTTTCAGTTTTGGTCAAGGGCATTTCAGGAAATATATAATTAAACTTAAGAAATAGCAAACAGTCAAATACATATAAATAAAACGAAAATAGAACCCAACCATGCCCCAGTCCGATCATCACTTAGTCTAAATCAAACCTATTCTAAGATCAAACTTAGTCTCGGATCATAGCTTACGTCTAGAATCAAACTTAGTCTCAGTTCACAGCTTATGTCCAGAATCAAACTTAGTCTAAGATCAACTTACATCTACGATCGAAACTTAAGTCTATAGTCATCTCTTACGTCTAAGATCATTTCTTAATTCTACGTTCCGCAGTAGATCTAGAGCCTCGTCTCTGATACCACCTGTAGCGCTCCGTCCCGAACCCTAGGGTCAGAACCGGTACGCCCGCCGTATTCCACTAAGGGATATACAAGGCGTCTGTACGAATCTCTGCACTTATCAAAACGACAGAGTATTCGATTGCGGAAGCGAAATAAATCAATTCAAAACCCTAAATCAAAAGTAAAATCCCCAAATCATATATAGTCAACATCAAGTCAAAATTCCCTAAACGATATTGTAAAGTTTGTAAAATAAAATCCCTAAGCTAAGTCCTCAAATGAAATAATAAATAAAATAAACTTCTCTATTTCTTGATCCTCAATCTCCAAACAGTCTATACGAGTCCCACTGAGCCCACTCGGAATCTTCTCCAACCCATATGTAATCATACCCTGCCGTCTGCAAGAAAACAAAACAAACGGTGTGAGCGACAAAAACGCCACTCAGTAGGTACCCTGCCTGCTTCGGCCCTGTGAGATCATACATGCTAGGACAGTAGTGGAATACATATAAGTACGTCGATACGAAAATAGACTGTCCACGTTTTCACAAATACGTATAACGGTCAGAACTTCTTAAAACAACGTATAACGGTCATATCTTCCTAAAACAATCAATCACATAATCATGCAGGATGAGCGTGAAATGCAATGTCACATACGTGATGCATGATAAACCTACCTTCTCAGAAACATTCATCTAATCGTGCAATGCATGACCCCGGGTCCTAACAGAACGGAACGGAACAGATCAGATCAGATATGCGACTTACGTCTCGCATATCCTAACAGAACAGAACGGAACAGAACAGAACATATCATGTCATATATGCAATGTCGTGATGCATGAATGCACAGAAATCATACACGGAATCCTTCACTTCACTTTCCTTCTTCCTTTTTCCTTTTTCTTTTCTTTTCCCTTTTCTTTTTCTTTTTCCTTTTTTCCTTCCTACGTTATCATCTTCCTGCGACATTCCTTCCTCCCCTTCAATTTGTAACTTCTTTCTGCCTTCATTCCCCCAGCCCCTGCCGACCCTCACTCTCAGCCCCCCCAACTCGCCGCCCCCAGCTCCCTCCCCTCCCCCAGACCGCATCACCCTCTCCTCAGCCACCCCCCTCCAGCCGCCTCTCCTCAGCCCCCCCTCACCAGTTCCCCCCTCAGCCGACTCCCCCCTCTCCAGCCCACACCACCCCGCCCTGACCAGCCTCTCAGCCCCCCCTCCCTCACCCTTATTCCTCCATCCGGCAGCACGTGGTCATAGCCCACCACCACCGGCCATGCGCCGCCCCTCCCTCACCCCTCCCCCTTCAACTCCCTTGTTCCTCCATCCGGCAGCACGTGGTCATAGCTCACCACCACTGGCCACGCGCCGCCGGCACAACCACTTCTTCCTACGATTCCGATATTCACGCGCACATCAAAAATCAAATCTTTTTCGAGTTTTCATACGAAAATAGCATCATACATATATATACATATACAATCATATATACGGACATACACTTCATCACATATACATATAATCTAATAATCAAGCATCTATACAATCACCAATACTAATGCACGATCTCGTTTTCATAGGGAAATTAAATATTATCGTTTTTGCGTTTAACGGATGTTAAGGGGGCACCTACCTGGTAATTGATACGCGTTGAAAGGTTGATCGAGCGGTGGTTTCTCCTTCCTAAACTGGCGGCTTGTTGCTTGGAACCAGAAGGAATCATCCTTTTTTTTCTTCTGGGAGTAGACGGCGTGCGTCAATGTGGGGGAAGAAAAAGAGTCTAAGCGTTGTTTAAATAGAAATTTGATTAGGGTTTAGGGAAAATTATCAAATCCAATTAGGTTTTCTAATTAATTAGGCCCAATTGACCCTTTTGCCCTTATTTAAAAAAAAACAGGATATAACACCTTATCATCCATCATGTTGATACTCCAAGAAACTTATCCTCTTAATCTGCCACCAACAATCATGTTGGTAAATCTCTTGTTTCTTTGTATCCTCGAACTTTCTTTGGTTGACACCATATAAACTCTATTCTTGTAATTCTTGTTTCCGTGTTTATCCGCTATCTCTACCTTGTTAGCCTTCATCTTCCATTATATGTAGGAATTGCATGTTCATATTCTCCTATGGAGTTTCTTCAGTTGACGTTGAACATGAAGACAACATTGAACAGCATCCACCCCCACAGGCCGAAGGAAATTTAAATGATATCACACTCATCCCATTATAGAAATAATGATTTTCTAAGATATTTTCATCAATGATTCAACCCCCACACTTTGCTAGAAATGAGATTGAAGATTGACAAAGGAACAACGCTTCTTTGTAAAATTTATTTCTTTGTGTGGATCAAACTTGATCATACTGGAATCCAAGAACCATTTGGGAACCATATCAACCAAAAATTGCTTTAAGATTGTTGGAAAATATGGGTCGATATGGTTATCAAACATGGAATATAACAGTTCGACAAATTCGTCCATGAACACCGTTGTTATGCTAGGAAACACAAAGTGAATCTGTAACAAAGGGTTCTAGAAAATGATGAATTTCATGAGAATTTGGTATAGAATCAATTGGAAAAACAACAAGAACAACAAACCAAAACAGCCGAGACGTGACTAGATTGTCACTGTCCTTAAAGCAATTTTGCCTCTACCGGTGAGCAAGGTAGTCTTCAGACAAATGCTTCCCAGGATATAACGGCTTACTTCCTTTCTATTGCTCTTAGAGAGAAAGTATTGAACTTGTTTAGTAGAAGTGAATGATAGTGAAAGGTAGAAGAAGAATGCTGCAGAGTTTTCACAAGAATTAAAGAGTTTTTCATATATCTCTTGAAGATAGCAAAGCCTGCTATTTATAGGCTTTGAGTTCATAAATTACAAGTTCAAAAGACCATTTTTCTGCAGATTTTTCCTCCATGGATCGGTTATGGACGTTCAATATGAAAGGAGATGTCATTTGGAGGAGAAGATGCATCTTTTGTGAACAGTCGGGTCACATTAGGCGCCTAATGTCACTTCGAACGACTGTACAAAATGACATCGAACGACTGTACAAAATTATATAGGAGCTTCATGTGACATCGAACGACACATTAGGCGCCTAATGTCACTTCGAACGACTGTACAAAATGACATCGAACGACTGTACAAAATGCCATAGGAGCTTCATGTGACATCGAACGACACATTAGGCGCCTAATGTCACATCGAACGACTGTACAAAATGACATTAGGCGCTTCATGTCACATTGAACACCTATACAAGGCGTTCGAAGTGTTCTGGAAGTGTTCCCGAACACTTCGAACGCTACATTAGGCGCTTCAAGTGTCTTGAAGTATTCCAGAACACTTCGAACGCCTACATTAGGCGCTTAAAGTGTTTGGAACGCCCCCATTTCCTTCCATTCTTCATAAAACACTCCAAACTTCATCCAATCTCCTATCAATAGGTCACATAACACTATACAAGGTTGGATCACAAGATTTAAAGTACTTTTAAGTACTTTCCAACACAGTACTTCTACTATACAGACAAGTATTTAAAGTTCTTGTCGTAATTGGAAGTTCACATACCATAAGGTGCACTATGATCAACTAACAAAATGTTAAGGGCACATGATAAATTGATGTCAATAACATATGAATTATAATATTATAATAACAATACATATTGGTGAAACGGAAAAGTACATGGAAAACAGGAACTCCATAACAAGAGTAACTCCATCTATCTCTATATATTAGATGTATGTATGCATAAGGTTTTGGTTACAAATGTTGTCATAATTTCTATTAAAGTTTGTCTCAAAAATATTGTCTATTTCTTAAAGTAGTAATATTTAGTTATCAAAATTTTTATACTATCCTTTTAAATTAATATTTACATAATCTCTCTAACTTACTTCAATTACAACAACAACGATACCTTGTATATCCCAACGATATCAAAAACTATCGCTAGAGTAGGTAGAAGATTACTAGATTGTAGAAGCACCGTGGGGGACTCCAAAATTTGGCCATGGAAAGGTTCACAGTTCATACAGGCTGGCAAGCGAGGTGCGCTCGTGAGGTTCAGGTCCAGTGGACCATTCCAATAAAATTGCAAGTATAAAAGAAAAGGCTAATTTGAAATTTCGTTTGTTGATTTCTGCACTTGAAGTCTGAAGATTCGGACAAAGTACAAAAATCAACTGCACTTGTGCTTTTTCTTTAAACTTACGTGGCCAAATCTCAGCTATTCAATTAGCAAAAAAGGCCGCGTGTGCTTACGCCGTGCTCCACTCACGCCTTTGCAATAAATGATTCTTTAATACATTATATCAACTAGCTCGAAAAAGAAAAAACATTAGACATCCAGATTTACTTCACCGTCTTCGTCCAAAATAGTTTTGTAGAAAATGCAAATCAAAAAACTCAGCGGTCTTTTACATGAGGTGGTCCTATAAAGAGGTGCCCACAAAATGTACATTACAAATTGAGCCAATATTCCTATTTCAACTTAGTCGAAAACTTCTAACATAAACAGTAGTGAAATACACATATTGCGGTTGCCTTCGGTTTCAAACTGAAAGATTTAGCAATCAAAATGATATTTCATTCATGTATCTCATTCACTCTTTACATATGATTATATATTGTTACAACAAGACTTTTGGTACAACTAAAAAATTGCTACAACAAGATAGAACTAAGTTGTTAATATAGCTATCACTAGTTAGTTAAGATATGATAAACACAAGTTGCTAAGATCATCCTAGCTGGAAGAAATCGAGTGCAACACCAGGAAAAATAACGGCAGCAGTGGCGTCAGTGGTATGAGCCTTACAGCTCCTTAGCACGCCCCTCAAGATGGCGGTTCCGTCGGAAACGCCAATCTTGTAGCGAAGAATAACAAATCGATCTTTAGATAAAGGTTTTGTAAGAGCATCCGCAAGTTGATTATTATTGGAAACATGCGAGACTACAAGAGCACCAGCCGCCAACTTCTCCCGAACAAAATGATAGTCAAGTGCAATATGTTTCATGCGACTATGGAAAACATGATTAGCACATAAATAGGTAGCGCTCAAATTGTCACAATAGATAGTGGGAGATTGAGAAACCGAAACACTAAGCTCAGAAAGGAGATTTGAAACCCACGTGATTTCAGCTGCTGTAGCTGCAACCGCGCGATACTCTGCCTTGGTGGAAGAGCGAGCAATAGTACGTTGCTTTTAGAACACCAAGAAACAGGGTTGCCGCCAAGAAAAAGGGTAAAAGCCGTGGTAGAGCGATAGGAGTCGTGATCACCTGCCCAGTGAGCGTTAGAAAAAGCCTGAAGAAGAAATGGTCGGTTGCGGCGAAGCATGAGACCATGATGGATTGTGTGTTTAACATAACGAAGGAGCCTCTTGGCAGCAGTCCAATGAGACTGCGATGGAGCATGCATGAACTGGGCAAGTTTATTGACGGCAAAGGCAATATCTGGGCGTTTAAGTTGAAGGTACTAAAGCCCGCCTAGGAGACTCCGGTACTGAGAGGCATCCGCAGCAGGCGTGCCATCATGGAGAACTAGGCGGCCACTGGAAGACACAGGCGTGGCCGCATCCTTGATATCAGCAAGATGAAATTTATCAAGGAGATCACGGATATACTTACTTTGAGACAAATAGAGCCCGTCTGCAGTGAACACGACCTCAATCCCCAAGAAATAGTTGAGAGGGCCGAGGTCTTTCAGAGAAAACCGAGACCCTAATGAATCAACGAATTTTCGAATCGAAGTAGAACAATTTCCTGTAACAAGCAAATCATCAACGTATACAAGAAAATAGATAATAATGACGCCGGAACAATAAATAAATAAGGATGTGTCAGACTTAGAGTTGCAAAACCCATAATGTAAAAGAAAACTTTTCAACTCATTATACCAAGCCCGAGGGGCTTGCTTAAGTCCATAGAGCGCGCGGCGCAGGTGGCAGACATACGTGGGATAGGCCGAATCAGTGAAGCCAGGGGGTTGGGCCATATAGACATCCTCAGTTAAATGACCGTTGAGAAAGGCATTGTTGACATCAAGATGTGAAATGGGCCACCTATGAGAGAGGGCAACAGATAAGACTACGCGGACAGTGGTGAGTTTGACAACAGGACTAAACGTATCATGATAATCAACACCAGGACGTTGATGAAAACTTTTAGCAACCAAACGAGCTTTATAGCGAGCAATAGAGCTATCAGGATTTCATTTAATGTAGAAGACCCACTTGCAACCGACTACATTATGTCCCTGGGGAAGAGGGACAAGATCCCATGTACTATGACAAGCAAGAGCAGCAAGCTCGTCATCCATCGCAGCACACCATTTGGGATCGCTGAGAGCCTGTTTGACAGTAGTGGGTTCAAGGGACGGGGGGAGAGGGTGTTTAGTGGTATGATGAAGGGTAACATAGTCAAGAAATTCTTTTGGACAAAAAATACGGTTACGAGCGCGGGTGACCATAGGGTGACCGGGTGGAGATGAGGTAGAGGGGACGGTCGGGATTGTGGAAGATGGATCAACATCAGTAGGAGATAAAGGGGCAGCGGGGAACATGGGAACCGTTTGTAGGGAAGAGGAAGATAGGACTGGAGGGAGAGATGAAGAGAAGGAAGAATCATACCTGGGGGATTCAGCGATTGCTCCAGGCAAGACGGGAGGCGGCACAACAGAGGAAGCATGAGATGCAGAGGGAAGATGGGAAGGATAGAAGAACCGATGCTTCTTATGTTAAGGCCAGAGCCATCGTCTAAGAGGACATCATCGGGGCCTTCATATGGTTGGTGATGAGAAAGAGTGCTTAGGTCATTGGTGACGTGGTGGGAAGCCCCACAATCTAGGACCCTGTTGTGCTTCATCGATCCAGAGGTGGTGTAATGACCGCTTGAGAGAGTAGCACTGGCATGCTGCGTGTCCGTGTTTCTGATAATACTGACAAATCACTCCAGACTGTGAAGGGTTTTGGGATGACCGAGAGTTGGTCGCTGGTTGGCCAAACACCGGCGGCATGGTTGCATTGGGCGACGGCTTCCCAGAGAAGGGGCAACCGCCGCGGGACAGTCCTTGAGAACTGTTTGGATGTCCACTGCGTCCTGCTTTCACCTGAGTAGAATGAATTGTGACAGCTGCAGCATTGCGACTCTCTTCTCGTTTAAGAAATGGTTCATATTCCACTAGTTTATCATGAGGTTCTTCAAAGGAAATGGGAGTGTCACGCGCCCGTATGGCTGCGGCGATCTCTCTGAAGCTACTACCGAGTCCATTAAGTGCAAAAATGGTGAGGTCATCATCACTCATATGTGTGTCAACAAGGGCCAACTCATCTACAATGCCTGTAATAGTTTGAAGGTAGTCTGCAACGGACTGAGTATCGCAGGAGATATTAGTGAGTTTCTCCTTGAGATTCATTATGCGAGAACGAGACTTGTTGGTATACAACAGGTGAAGCTTTGTCCAAGCATCACGAGAGGAGGAGGCTGTAGCGATCAAGGGCACTACTCCTTCAGAAACGGATGCAAGAATAGCATGAAGTAGCAGCTTATCCCGTCGAACCCAGATAGCACAATCTGGGTTCTGCTGTTTGGCGCCATCCTCAACATACGTGTGTTGAGGTGGCCATGGTTTGCTTTCGTCAAGAAATCCTATAAGATCATACCCATATAGCAGGACATCAAATTGAGCCTTCCAAGAGGGAAAGTTATTCTTGTTTAGTTTGATAGGTAGCTATGCAGCAACATTGATTGCAATGACTCTATCAAGGGAGCCATATTTGTGGGTTGCGTTTTCCGCCATTGGAGAAGAGGGTATGGTCGAAGGATAGATAAAACTCGTTGGAGTCGTTATGGCTCTGATACCATGAAAGATTTAGCAATCAAAATGATATTTCATTCATGTATCTCATTCACTCTTTACATATGATTATATATTACAACAAGACTTTTGGTACAACTAAAAGATTACTACAACAAGAAGATTGCTACAACAAGATAGTAACTAAGTTTGTTAGTATAGCTATCACTAGTTAGTTAAGATATGATAAACACAAGTTGCTAAGATCATCCTAGCTGGAAGAAACCGAGTGCAGCACCAGGAAAAAAAATGGCAGCAGTGGCGTCAGTGGCGTGAGCCTTACGGCTTCTTAATACAAACCTGCAATACTTGGAAAACAATCCGACATCTAAATACCAACTGAGCTACACCCCTATCCATGTGTTTGTGTGTATACATATAGAAAATTGCATCTAACCACATAATTTTGAACCGACTTTCCTCATGGCCCAGACAATCAAATGTATTTGTTGTCGTTTGCAAGTAATGGCCGAGTATACTGCATTGATTGCAGTATATTCTGTATTCATTATCAGCATTGATTGTGTATCATTTATTGTATCATATATAGCACATACCAAATATGTCAATATTCTCCATAAATGTATCATAATGATAGAGGATAAGATATAGCATGATTAGAGGAATATTATAGGAATATTGTTGTATTTATACTGGTGATTGAATCAATGAAAGGAAACGAAGATATTCATTACTTTATGGTATCAGAGCCTTCCTCCTAACTTTCTTCTCCATGCCGTCGGCCTCTATACCCGACGCCCTTCACCGCCCCTCACTTCTTTTCAACAACAATGGCTGACACCAAGTTTCATCCCGCACTTGCTGTCACCAACATCAAAAATTTCATCCCTATCACCCTTGAAATGGAGAAAAGCCAATATTCATCTTGGTCGGAACTGTTCAAAATTCACTGCCGCGCATATCAAGTTCTTGATCACAACATCTTACCTTCTTCTGATACCTCTACGTCTAAAGATAAAACTGCTCCTCCAGACACAGACCTATGGAGCCGCCTCGATGCCATTTTACTACAATGGATATATGGTACTATCTCTACTGACTTACTGCATATCATTCTTGCTCCTGATTTAACTGCTAAGAACGCCTGGGACAACTTGCAGAACATCTTTCAGGATAACAAACACTCCCGTGCAGTCTATCTTGAGAATCAATTCTCAAACACACGTCTTGATAATTTTTCTAACATCTCTTCTTATTGTCAAGAATTGAAATCCCTCGCAGATCAATTATCTAATGTTGGTTCCTCTGTCTCTGATCAACGGCTTGTTCTCCAACTAGTCAGTGGTTCGAACGAGAATTATGACGTTGTTGCCACTATCATACAACAGAGTAATATCTTACCCACATTCTATAAAGCACGCTCCCGCCTAATCCTTGAAGAAACCCAAAAAGCCAAACAAACTGCCTCTGTCGCCACAGTTGCTGACACCGCCCTCACCACCACCAACCAAAACCTCAATCCTTCTCCTGAAAACCATCCGCCCCCCTCCATCCTTCCCTCACTCTCCCCGTCCTCACTATCACGGCTCCTCCAACCGCGGGCGCGGTCGCGGACGCGGCCGTGGCCGCTCTAACCGTCCCCCTTGGAAACAATCCTTTAACCCCTGGCAATCCTATTCCCCATGGAGATGGCCCTCTCCACCTTGGTTTAACCCTCCCTGTCCATATCCCACCGCCCTACCCGCGCATCCTCATCAACCCCAACTGGGTCTTTTGGGCCCTCGTCCCACTCAAGCCCATAATGCCACCCACAGGCTTCACAATACCATGCATGGTGCGGGTGGTGATGGTACGTGTAGTGGAGGGGGCGGACGGTCTTGAGGGTGCCAAAGGGGGGAGACGGAGATGGGGGCGAAGGAGGGGTAGTTGATGGGGAGGGGCGGCCGGTGTAGTAGGTTGGTGGAGGAGTGGATTTTGAATAAGTGGGGAGTAAGTGTCATTGAGGAAATTGTATTGATTGGTGGAGGTGGGAGAGATTGTGGAGTAGGGAAAAGTGTGTTCATCAAAGATGACATGTCGTGATATGAGAATTTTGCCTGTAGATATTTCATAGCATTTGTACCCCTGGTGATTAGGCGGATAACCCAGAAAATGCATGATGTGGAACGAGCATGAAGTTTGCGAATAGTAGTAGGGGTATATGAGGATAGAAGAGACATCCAAACACGCGAAGACAAGAGTAAGATGGGTCTTTGTTATAGAGTATTTGAGTAGGAGAGAGATAGGATAGTGTTTTGCTAGGTAGAATATTTAGTAGGTAATGGATAGAGAGTGATGCCAAAATGATGGTGGTAGACCGGAGTGGATGAGAAGAGTAAGAATGATATTATTAATGGTACGGATTGTGCGTTCAGCTTTACCATTTTGAGAGGATGTATGTGGACAAGATAAGCGAAGAGTCATACCATTTTGTTGACAAAAATTGTGGAATTGTGAGTTTGTATATTCACGGCCGTTATCACACTGCAAACATTTAACAGGAACACCAAATTGAGTGTGAATATATTTGTGAAGGTTAAGAAAATGAGAGAACACTTGAGATTTGTGACCCATAGGAAATGTCCACAAGAAATTAGAATAGTCATCAATAAAAAGCACATAATATTTGTGACCTGTAGAACTCAGAATAGGGGAAGTCCATACATCACAGTGTAAAATATCAAATGGCATATATGTGTTATTGACAGAATCAGAAAAGGGCAATTGAACATGTTTTCCAAGTACACAAGATGAACAACGAGATTTATTACATTTAGGATTGTAACTGATAAGATGTTTATTGCATAAAAGTTGAAAAATAGATCGACCAGGATGGCCTAGTTGGTTATGCCATAGATCTTCGGACAAAGCAGTGAACGCGGAGGAAGGGGGTGGAGTCGGCAGTGATGTAATAGGGTAAAGGTCACCATCACTATTGCATCTCAGGAGTTGTGTGCCCGTATGACGATCCTTCACAGAGAAACCAGAAGCATCAAACTCAATGGTAACATTATTATCAATGGTAAAGCGACGACAGAAATAAGATTTTTGACTAGTTGAGGAGTATGAAGAATATTTGATAAGTGGAGTGGGGGTAGAGGAGGGGGAAGGCGTGCATGGTCTGAGCCATGAACAGGAAGAGAGTGACCACTGCCAACCATAATCGAATTTGAATGTGGCTTATTAAAATAAGACGAGAGCATACATGAATTTAAGGTCATGTGGGAGGTGGCACTAGTGTCCATGTATCAAGTGGTATCGGTGGAATTGAGAGTTAAGGTGTGCACGGCTTGGTCAATATCAATGGGTGTGTATGGGGAGGAGAAGTGGGTGGCATTGTGGGCTTGAGTGGGATGAGGGCCTAAAATACCGGGTTGGTGTATGGACTTCCCCTGTTCTGAGTTCTACAGGTCACAAATATTATGTGCTTTTTATTGATGACAATTCTAATTTCTTGTGGACATTTCCTATGGGTCACAAATCTCAAGTGTTCTCTCATTTTCTTAACATTCACAAATATATTCACACTCAATTTGATGTTCCTATTAAATGTTTGCAGTGTGATAACGGCCGTGAATATACAAACTCACAATTCCACAGTTTTTGTCAACAAAATGGTATGACTCTTCGCTTATCTTGTCCACACACATCTCTAAAAATGGTAAAGCTGAACGTACAATCCGTACCATCAATAATATCATTCGTACTCTCCTCATCCACTCCAGTCTACCACTATCATTTTGGCATCACGCTCTATCCATGGCCACATACCTACTAAATATCCTACCTAGCAAAACACTATCCTATCTCTCTCCTACTCAAATACTCTATAACAAAAGACCCATCTTACTCTTGTCTTCGCGTGTTTGGATGTCTCTTCTATCCCCTTATACCCTCTACTACTATTCACAAACTTCATGCTCGTTCCACACCGTGCATCTTTCTGGGTTATCCACCTAATCACCGGGGGTACAAATGCTATGAAATATCTACAGGCAAAATTCTCATATCACGACACGTCATCTTCGATGAACACACTTTTCCCTACTCCACAATCTCTCCCACCTCCACCAATCAATACAATTTCCTCAATGACACTTACTCCCACTTATTCACAATCCACTCCTCCACCAACCTACTACACCCGCCGCCCCTCCCCCATCAACTACCCCTCCTTCGCCCCCATCTCCGCCTCCCCGCCTTCGGCACCCTCAAGACCGTCCGCCCCCTCCACTACACGTAACATCACCACCCGCAGCATGCATGATATTGTGAAGCCTAAACGTCCTCTCAATCTTCATGTCATGTCCTCCCCTTCACCTCTTCCCCAGAATCCCACTGACGCTCTTCGTGATCCCAATTGGCACGCTGCCATGCTTGATGAATTTGATGCTCTTATTAAAAATAAGATGTGGGTATTAGTCCCTCGTCCACCCAATGTTAACATTTTACGTTCCATGTGGATTTTCCGTCATAAAACTCGTTCTGATGGCTCTTTTGAGCGCCTTAAAGCTCGTATTGTAGGTGATGGATGTTCCCAACAACAAGGCATTGACTATACTGAAACTTTCAGTCCCGTGGTTAAACCCGCTACTATTCGCACAATCCTTCATTTGGCGTTGTCTTAATCCTGGCCCATTCATCAACTTGATGTAAAAAATGCATTCTTACATGGCACACTACAGGAAACTGTATACATGCATCAACCAATGGGTTTCCGTGATCCGACTTATCCTGACTATGTTTGCTTGCTCAAGAAATCTCTTTATGGTTTGAAACAAGCTCCGCGTGCTTGGTATCAACAGTTTGCTGACTATGCCTCTTCTATTGGTTTTGTTCATAGTCGTTGTGATCATTCTCTTTTCATCTATCATCACGGTACTGACATCGCCTATCTCCTTCTTTATGTTGACGACATTATTCTTACCACTTCCTCTGATGCACTCCGCCGCCGCCTCATGGATCTTCTTGCATCCGAATTTGCTATGAAAGATCTCGGCCCATTGAGTTATTTCTTTGGTATTGCGGTGACCCGCAGCTCGGATGGTCTATTTCTACACCAACAAAAATATGCCTCCGAACTTCTTGAACGCGCGGGCATGTCAAATTGCAAACCCATCTCCACGCCAATTGACACCTCTGCCAAACTCAGCCACAATGATGGCGCATTATATGACAATCCTACTCTCTATCGCAGCTTAGTTGGAGCTCTTCAATATCTTACTTTTACATGTCTGGATATCACCTATGCGGTTCAAAAAATTTGTCTTCATATGCATGCTCCTCATGACATTCACATGACCGCCCTCAAACGTGTCCTAGGCTATCTCAAAGGTACACTTCATTTCGGCCTTCACCTCTCAAAATCCCGTCATACTAATCTTCTCTGCTACACTGACGCGGATTGGGATAGTTGTCCCGACATGCGATGATCTACTTTCGGCTACCGTATTTTCTTCAGTGATAACCTCATTTCTTGGTCATCAAAACGTCAACCAACATTATCCCGCTCTAGCGCCGAGGCCGAATATAGAGGTGTTACGAATGTCATTGCTGAATCTTGTTGGCTCCGCAACTTACTTCTCGAGCTTCGTTGTCCTCTTACCAAAGCCACTTTTGTTTATTGTGACAACGTAAGTGCTGTTTATCTCTCCAGTAATCCTGTTCAACATCAACGTACTAAACACATTGAAATGGATATACACTTTGTACGTGAAAAAGTCTCAAGCCCATATTAGAGTATATGATGTTCCATCCCGGCATCAACTCGCGGATGTCTTCACCAAAGGACTGCCCCGAATTCTGTTTGATGATTTTCGAACCAGTCTCAATGTTCCCGAACCTCTCGTTTCGACTACGGGGGTGTAATGGCCGAATATACTGCATTGATTGCAGTATATTCTGTATTCATTATCAGCATTGATTGTGTATCATTTATTGTACCATATATAGCACATACCAAATATGTCAATATTCTCCATAAATGTATCATAATGATAGAGGATAAGATAGAGCATGATTAGAGGAATATTATAGGAATATTGTTGTATTTATACTGGTGATTGAATCAATGAAAGGAAACGAAGATATTCATTCCTTTAGCAAGTTTTTTTCTTTTTATTTTTTGAAAAAATACTCAAAGTTGTTAACGAAATAGAAAGTCTAAAATTTTTAACGTAACCAATTGGAACCGGAAAGTGGCAGGTGTGTTATCGTCCTCTTTCTTCGTCTATAATTTCTCTTTTTTTTTTTTTTAGTTTTTCTTTTACGATTAAAAATCACAATATCTATTCATATAGAGATATCGATCAACATGGATGAGTTTGAAATTTGGTGGGGGAGGGGGGAATAGTCGTTCTTCAACGTGATGATGGTTTTAGTTTTTCATCTTGATGGTGGTTTTACAAGGAAATGGAATTGTTCATGTGTGGAACATTTAAATTTCAAGTTAAACTATTTAATAGAAGACCATGTGAATTGTTGTTTGAGTGACAAACATGATTTAAGTAAAATGTATATTTTATGTAAGACACTAAGACACTGATTTTTTTGATAGTGGAGGTTGTTTAAAATGGTGTTAATTCAGGCTATTGCATTTGATAAGAAACACGACAACATTATCCCATTGTCTTAGATGCTTTCATCTATAGCGAGATATGTATGGGATGGATGTACACAACCATACCCATGTGTTAGAAACACGCAAAGATTGTTTCCCAATAACCCATAACGAAAATTGCGCAAGCTATATCGATCAACTACTACTTCACAATATAAAAATCGCAACCAATTGAGCGAGTCATTTTGATAAGAAACCAATAGACTAATACAAACAACACAAGAGAACACAGTGATTTCAGTGTACTTGGAGGACATACACACTATAATCTTATGCATTACTGATATTCTCATATATCTAGTTGTTGAGATTATGTTACCATATTTGTGTCGTTTACCTTGTATAGAAAAGGAAAAGGAATCAATCACGATCAATCGTCATTAGTACATACCACACTTAGGGCCTTGATTAGAAAAGCCTGGGGCGCATTTGTAATTGTTGGAACCTAGTGGGGTGGATTCCGATATTTTAGGAATTGCAGGAGTGGAATTTATGGTGCTGGAATCTTGCGGGACTAGACTGATATTATCTTCAGAGTTAGAGACCTGTCCTGTAAATAATTGAGGGGGCAACAGGGTAATATTTGGAGATAATAAAGGCTGGGGGTTAGGGTTAACGCCTAACCCCCTTGTACCTGGGTTGCTTTCTCCGCCGCTGCTTTGTTCCTTGCTCTCTCCCCCTTCTTCGATGCTCTGAGTTATGGCTACTTTTCATCCAGTTCCAGGGACTGGATTTTTTCGTCCCTCCCACCAGTCAGGATATCCCAGAATTTGGAAGCAGCTCTCCTTTAGATGGCCCTTTTTTCCACAGTGGTCACAAAGGAGATGGCTTTTATCTACCTTGGGGTTTTGGCGGGGTGGATGTGGCCCTTGCTGCAACCCTCTGTCTCCCCCTGTGCTTCGGTCCTTCCCACGGCCCCTTCCCTGTGATGATTTTATGGCCTTCCCTTGGCCAATCCCCTGTGATGATGATATATCTGAGGGGCCATGCTTGGTCAGTTCAGCGCGTACCTCTGCCCATTTGATTTCGAAGAATGCTGCTTCTACATTTGGTAAAGGCGTCCTTTTTAGCAGTTCCTTTTTCTCAGCTTCGTATTTGTCGCTAATAGCAGTAAGAAATTGGTAGAGTCTAAACTCTTGCATTTTCTAGTTATATGAACTGATGTCCTCAGGACATTTCATGGGATTGGTATCCAGGGTATCAATTGATACCCACACATTCTGGAGACTATTCCAACAGGCCTCCAACGAACTTTTGCCTTGTCTAATGTTGTTTGCTTTTCGGTGTAAATCAAACACTTGAAGAGAGTCTCCACCAGATCCGTAGGTTAAGGCAAGCCCATCCCACAGGGCTTTGGCCGTTGGATATCAGGACACATTATTTATCATGCTTGGATCCACGTTTTGGAGGATCCAAGTGAATACCGAATTGTCATCATGTTCCCATTTTGGGAATTCAGGATGTGTTGGTGTGGGTGGCGGGGGTATCCCCGTCAGATGAGAGCTCTGTCCTCTTCCTAGGATAGCTCGATAAATTATTTGGGACCATAAGGCAAAATTGCTGCCAATTAATTTGACAGCAATATGGAGATTTTCTGGTAATGATGTTTGTGGCGGTATTGTGGGCTTTAGGCTGTCTCTGAGGATATGAGCCACCTGATTGGCCAGATCTCCAGGACTGTTCGGATGTGAGAATTCTGGTTTGGGGTTTTCGGATGATTCTGGCATATCTGACATTGTGTGATGGCTGTTTTGCAGGCAATGGTTGTGACGAAGGATGGTGATAAGGGTCTTGTTTCGGAGGGTTGATTTAAGGATCAACAACCAGCAGACTCAATCAGATATACTGGTAAGGTAGGTAGTTTATCTTCTTGGCCGATGATATTGTCCGAGAAAGGTATTATGGCAGTGATGAATTTTTCTTCTGAGCCTATGCCCAGAAAGACAATAATCGTAAGAATCGTGCCTGCTCTGATACCATGTTAGCAAGACACGATTGGAGAAAATTGTTTTCATTGATTCAAACGTTTGATACAGTATCCTATTTATGTTTACATCAAGGCCCTAAGTATGGTATATACTAATGACGATTGATCGTGATTGATTCCTTTCCTTTTTCTATACAAGGTAAACGAATATTTTCTTTTATGACACAAATATGAGAATCGAGATGAATGCACTCAAGAAAAGTGAAACATGGGAAGTATGTGAACTACCAGTCGGAAAGAAACCAGTAGGATGTAAGTGAGTATTTACCATTACATACAAGTCCGATGGAAGCATTGAACGACACAAAGCACGGCTGGTGGCAAAGGTGTTCACTCAAACCTATGGGGTAGATTATTCTGAATCGTTCTCTCCAGTCGCAAGAATTGACACTATCAGGGTATTATTCTCCATTGCAGCCACAAAGAATTGGCCACTACAAAAATTTGACGTGAAGAATGCATTTCTACATGGAGACTTGAAAGAAGAAGTATATATGGAGCCTCCCCCAGGCTTTGGCGATGACTTTAAACCGAGACAGGTGTGTAGACTGAGGAAGGCACTATATGGGCTCAAGCAGTCTCCTCGAGCGTGGTTTGGGAGGTTCACTTTGGTCATGAAGAAAGACGGATACAGACAAAGCAATGCCGATCATACCTTATTCATCAAGAAACAGGGAAGTCTTGTTACTTGACTTATTATATATGTTGATGATATGATTATTACTGGAAATGACACTAATGAAATCTCCCGTCTCAGGAAACATCTATTCACTCAATTCGAGATGAAAGACTTGGGAGGACTAAAGTACGTCTTGGGAATTGAGGTGCTGCGATCACAGGCGGGCATATACATATGCCAAAGGAAGTATGTTCTCGATCTGCTGACAGAAGTAGGTATGCTTGATGCCAAGCCAGCTGACACTCCAATAGTCCAAAACCACAAGTTGGAATTTATACATGGAGGACCTACGACTGATCGAGAAAGATACCAGCGACTGGTGGGCGAGTTAATCTACCTATCTCACACCAGACCAGACATCGCTTATGCTGTTGGAGTGGTCAGTAAATTCATGCATAACCCACAGAAACATCACCTAGACGCAGTGTTCAGAATCCTTAGGTATCTAAAGAAGACTCCAGGCACTGGGCTACTCTTTCAGAACAATGGACACCTCAAGGTCGAGGCATATACTGATGCTGATTGGGCATGAAATCAGGTTGATCGCCGTTCTACGTCCGGGTACTTTACTCTAGTAGGCGGCAATGTGGTAACATGGAGAAGCAAAAAACAAAATATTGTGGCACTATCAAGCGCAGAAGCTGAGTTCCGAGGTATCGTAAAAGGTATCACGGAAATACTTTGGATTCGCAAGCTACTTGGTGAACTTGGTTTTCAAGTATCTGAACCAACGAAGTTAAAATGTGATAACAAGGCGGCCATCAGTATTTCGGAAAATTCCGTTCAACATGATCGCACCAAACATGTTGAGATTGATAGGCATTTCATCAGAGAAAAACTTGACGAAAGGATCATTACGCTTCCGCATGTACGTTCTGAAGACCAACTCGCGGACATCTTAACCAAGGCGGTAAATGGACGAATATTTGAAGATGCACTGTGCAAGTTGAATATTGGCGATCCCACAATTCAACTTGAGGGGGAGTGTTGAGATTATGTTATCATATTTGTGTCATAAAAGAAAATATTCGTTTACCTTGTATATAAAAAGGAAAGGAATCAATCACGATCAATCGTCATTAGTACATACCATACTTAGGGCCTTGATGTAAACATAAATAGGATACTGTATCAAACGTTTGAATCAATGAAAACAATTTTCTCCAATCGTGTCTTGCTAACACTAGTTTACACCATGGTCACGGTGCACATATATAACTTGGAGATGGCAAGCAATGTATTCATGCAGGCTATGTATACCGTGATCATAGTGTAAATTCAGGACATTAACACTGTCAATACGGTTTACATGATTCACGTGTTGATTCATCCAACAATCACCGTGATCCTGGTGTTCAAGGAACCCACATTGATGATCAGGTTGATAACGACATCCGGCTGCATATAATATACTTATATGTGCACTGTTGACTCAGGGACCTTTGCTTTCGAATAACTGAGCTAATTTGGTCATATGTAATGGGCATGTTTTTTTTTTTTTTCTGGAGGTGCTGATGACTTTCGAAATTGTCTAATCAAGTATGCCAGTAAGATCAGCTTTGATTATACCTTTGAGATTAATGAAAAGGGCGAGATTCATGCAATCAAAATTTTCTGGAGGAATTTGCATGGTTGATAAAGGCAAGCGTGTCAAGTATTTGATGTTTATTGTACAATCAAAGAATTCAACGTTGATTATGGTTGTAAATATTAGTTGTGTGTTTATACTAGGTAATGTGTGGCTGATTCCGATCTAGCTGAGTGTAAGGACTTTATAAAATGGAGCTATGGCTTTGATATTGACTATTGGGTTGCATGGAGCATGGTAGAAAAGACGAAGCGGATATTATTTGAGGAGCATGATGAATCATTTCAGGACCTAAAATGGCATTTTACTCAACTGATCAAGAATAATTGTGAAATGTTTCATGTATTGTTTATTGTGTTCTTAACATGCATTGAGGGTTTAAGGTTTTGCTGGCTAATTTTGTTTCTTGATGGGACATTAATGACATCAAGGTTGAAGAACACAGTCTTGTCTGCAATTGAAAAAGATGGGAACATTAGTGAATAATCTCTTCTTTTTTTTCTTCTTTACTTTTATGTATACTGTTGGCGATATGCCCTTTTTGTTCTATTTTTGTTCATTAGTGACACACCGCCATCAGAGTGCATTATTCACCAGGTTTACAATGACCACAATGACTTACAAACAACGATTATTATGATGTGTGTTGCGAATGAGCGTATGAGTGCTGATCAGGAACATCGTTCACATGGTGAACAAGTCACCTTGTTCACAAGAAACGCAGTATCTTATACATTATGATGGTGGTGTACAAGTAAAAAACATGTTTATGCATGGTTGTTTAATAGTTTACTGTAAATATTGACATGCTTACAATTATCGATGCAAACTTGTATCCAATAGCTTATGATGTTATCACTACCGAAGACAAAACGAATTGGAGTTGGTTTCTTTTAAAGCTTAACGGCATACTAGGTGAGCCAGATGTATTGATGGTTACAAGAACTTACAAGACAAGACGAATTGTTGCTGGTTTATTTATAAAGAAGATGTGTTGATGCTTTCTTAACGGTATCTTTGTTAAAAAAATATGCTTACGCCCCGATATTGAAATTATTTAACAAAATGTTGGTTCAATTCAAAGAAGTTTGCAGTTTGATTGCAACTGGATTTCTTGAAGATTTTCCATTTATTCAGTGGGAGATTGTTCACTCCAATGTGATGGATGCATTACATTGAGATGACACCAAATGTTGATAAGTCATTCAACAAGTGGCTCAAAGATACAACCGATAAGTAAGCGATTGCTCAGTTGATATCAAGGTAGTAGATTAACATACAAGATTGCTGGTTTAAGTCTTGGCGGCCATGCTGTTGGAGTTCTAAATCCAGCTGTCTGTTCCAGCTTATGTTAGGAAGGCACCATGCACTTGGCGGATTATTTAGAATCTGATTTACATCATCCACAAAAGAGACGATATTATCTCTCCAGTTTTATGTTTTGAGTCTCATTCTTCATCGTGCAATAACATAGTCTTACTGTAGCGCCCCGCTCCCGAGCTCCATCCTCGGAAACGGTGCACCCGCCGTATCTCACTCAGGAGAATACAAGGCGTCACATCAACCTGCTACACGTCAGTGCTGACATAGGAAAGTTTTCCTTTTCTTTCTGCGGAAACGATAAGTCACAACACTAAATTGAAATTAATGAACTATAAGGAAATAACGGAAGTAATTCTAGGCTGACCAGGCCTTACAAGTCAAGGTCAAATGTCTAAATTTAAAAGCATGAAATTGTTTTCAAAAGTACTACTGAATATTAAAATGTCTGTGTCACCCCAAAGCATCACAAAAACTTGTCTCCATCCTCGCTGTGGTCATTCTCTGCGAATCACTCAGCCCATTCCACGGTGTCGGACCCATCCTCGACGAAGATATAGTCATACTCTGTCTCGGCTACATATGGAATAGTAGGGGTGAGTGATGGTAATCACCCAGTAGGTGCCTCTCAAAACAATACAAAACTTACATACCCAAAACGATATCTCCACGTAACCACATAGAACAGATAGCATACAACCGGAAGGTAAGACACTCCACGTACTCAACATAACCTACATGACATGGCTTATACGGAAATAAACAATCCACACAAGATGCATGCGCAAATACGTGATGCATGCTCACATAACGTGTCACACGCAACTAGAAACATGTCAGGCAATATGCTCCTAGGCCTATATGCAATGCATGCTCCCGGGACCTAGTTCCAGCGTCATGGTCTCTAGCCACCACTTGCCGTTCTGGACACCCACGCCCTATAGACGCTGTGTATCATACGGCACCCACGCCCTATAGACGCTGCGTATCTCATGACACCCACGCCCTATAGACGCTGCGTATCCGTACGACACCCACGCCCTATAGACGCCGCGTATCACATGACACCCACGCCCGACCGACGCTGTGTATCATCACGGCCCCCACGCCCTATAGGCACTACGTATCCTCCGAACACGCACACCCTCAGATAATGGGTACCTCATGCACATGCACGTGCCATGAATGCAAAAGAAAGGAAAAAGAACAGCTGGACGTCATCCTCTGACGTCGATCGATCGACGTGATTCTGAGACACGTCGAACCCTCAGCCATGGGACGTCGATCGATCGACGTGGTTCTGGGGCACATCGAACCCTCAGCCCCTGGACGTCGATCGATCGATGTCCATCTGAGGCACATCGATCTCTCACCCTCTGGACGTCGATCGATCGATGTCCATCTGAGGCACATCGATCTCTCACCCTCTGGACGTCGATCGATCGATGTCCCCGAATTTCAGAACTCCCATCTGAAATTTCTGCAATCCTTCCATCCAATCCCAACAATCTTTCCCCCATCCCACATATCCGTACTCGCATCAAAACCTCACAACCCCAAGTAACAACGAACCATATCACAACGAGATCACGTTGAATCAAGAAACATATAACGGAAAATACACACGTTGCACATGATCCAATAAAATCAAGAACTAACGACAACCACATCACATAAAAATACCCTTTTGCCTATGCAAGCCTTCATACCGTTTTGAGGAAATAATGAATATGCACCTACCTCGATTCCTAGCGAGAGTTGATCGATATACGAAATGATGATCCCGTTAGGGTTATGGTTTCCTCCTCCTAAACCGTGGATCAAAGATCCTTCTTTTCTCTTCCTCTTGTTGTGGCCGAAAATTGAGAGAGGGGAATGGGGAGGGGGTGGCTGCTGAATTTGGGAGAGAAAAGGGAGACTAGGGTTAATGAGAGTTTAATATGAGAGGGAGAGATTTGAGGGAAAGATAAGGGCTAATTAAGGGGAGGGATAAGATTTGTGAATTTAGATATCTTCTATTATTTCTTATTTATCCTCTTTTTTTTTTTTTAAAATACCCGGTTATAACATCCTACCCCCCTTACAAAAAGTTTCGACCCCGAAACTTGCCGTACCTTAATCAAAGAGGTGGGGATAGCGGTCGCGCATTTGTTCTTCTAGCTCCCATGTCGCTTCGTTCTCTCGGTGATTGCTCCATTGAACCTTTACGTAAGGAATAATCCTTCTTCTAAGTTCTTGGTCCTTGCGATCCAAAATTCGTGTCGGAATCTCTTCATATGATGCATCGGGTCTAATCTTAAGTGGTTGCGCATCTAGCACATGACTCGGGTCAGGTACGTACTTCCTTAACTGCGAGACGTGGAACACGTTGTGCACCTGAGCCAACATCGGAGGTAATGCCAATTTGTAAGCTAAATCTCCAACCCTTTCAAGTATCTCATATGGTCCAATATATCGCGGCTTCAACTTCCCTTTAACTCCAAACCGTGTCACACCCTTCATGGGTGACACTTTAAGATAGACTTTTTCTCCCTCCTTGAACTCTAAAGGTCGTCTCTTCGTGTCGGCCCAACTCTTGCTTCTATCTTGAGCCGTCTTAAGACGTTCACGAATTAGTTTCACCTGTTCTTTAGTCTGCTCGATTATTTCTGGGGCCGTGAACCTACGTTCACCAACTTCGTCCCAATGCACAGGTGACCTACACTTTCGTCCATATAAGGCCTCAAATGGTGCCATACCTATGGCACTGTGATGGCTGTTGTTGTAGGAGAACTCTATCAATTTGAGCATGCTGTCCCAATTTCCTTTAAAATCCAATGCGCATGCCCTCAACATATCCTCCAGAGTCTGAATGGTCCTTTCAGATTGACCATCGGTCTGAGGGTGAAAAGCAGTACTCAGTCGCAACTCAGTCCCCATCTTCTTCTGGCACGCTGCCCAGAACTGAGATGTAAACTCCGAGTCACGATCCGATACTATGCTAACTGGCACTCCATGAAGGCAAACAATGTTATCAATGTACATGGCTACCAGTCTCTCCATAGTAAGTCCGGTGGGAATAGGCAAGAAGTGAGCGGACTTAGTCAGTCGATCCACGATTACCCATATCACGTCATTTCCATTTCTTGTTTTCGGGAGTCCCACCACGAAGTCCATTGTTACATGCTCCCACTTCCATTCAGGTATCTCTAGTGGTCGCATCAATCCACCCGGTCTTTGGTGTTCCGCTTTAACTTGCTGGCAAACAAGACATCTTTCCACAAACTCAGCAATATGCCTTTTCATGCCATTCCACCAATAGTGTCTCTTGAGATCATTGTACATCTTCGTAGCACCAGGGTGAATAGACAGTCTCGAATTGTGTGCCTCCTTCAACAACTCCTTCCTAAGGTCCTCAATATCAGGTACACACAATCTTCCTTGGTACCACATACTGCCGTCATCATGAACCTGAAATCCGTCCACTTGGCTGGTTAACATTCTTTCTCGCGTCTCTCTAATTGTTGCATCGTTCTTCTGTGCTTCCCTAATTTGGTCTACCAAGGTTGGGGTGATAATTAGCGTCGCCAGAATGTCTGCGGTAGACTCTACAAGATCCAAATCAAATTCTGCCATCTCTTTTTCTAGAGTAGCCTGCCGGGCATGGCTTGATTTCCTACTCAAAGCATCAGCTACTCGATTGGCCTTCCCTGGGTGATAACTGATGGTCAAGTCGTAATCTTTCAGCAACTCTAACCATCTCCTTTGGCGCATGTTCAGCTCAATTTGCGTAAACAAATACTTAAGACTCTTATGATCAGTGAACACTTCGCACTTCACTCCGTATAGATAGTGACGCCAGATTTTCAGGGCGAACACCACCGCTGCAAGTTCCAGATCATGAGTCGGATAATTCTGCTCATAGGGCTTTAGCTGTCGTGAAGCATAGGCAATGACCTTGTTGTTTTGCATCAACACGCATCCTGAAATATAAGGATTAGACCACATCTTTAATCGTATACAAAATCAGTTGAAATCATATACATTTACCTAGCCCGTTCTTAGAAGCGTCACTGTAAATGACAAACCCTTCGGATGCGGAGGGCTGAGCAAGAATAGGGGCTGTGGTCAGTCTCCTTTTTATTTCAGCGAAACTCTGCTCGCATTCGGTGGTCCATTCAAATTTCGACTTCTTCTGCGTCAACCGGCTCAGAGGCACTGCAATAGATGAGAAACCTTCTACAAACTTCCTGTAGTATCCGGCCAGACCGAGAAAGCTCCTTACCTCGGTCACATTAGTGGGTCGAGGCCACTCAGTGATCGCCTCTACCTTCTTTGGATCTACAGAAATTCCTTCTTCAGAAACCACATGACCCAAAAAGGCTACACTCTTCAGCCAGAACTCACATTTGCTGAACTTGGCATATAATTTGCTTCTCCGAAGTGTCTCTAAAGCCTCCCTCAAGTGTTCAGCGTGAGTCTCTTCGTCGGGGGAGTATATCAGGATATCGTCAATGAACACTACAACATACTTATCCAGTTGTTTCCGGAATACCGTGTTCATTAAGTCCATAAAGGCGGCTGGGGCGTTGGTTAATCCAAAAGGCATAACCAGGAATTCGTAATGACCATAACGTGTTCGAAAAGCGGTCTTGGCTGTATCCCCAGATTTGATCCTCAACTGGTGATAACCGGATCGCAAATCAATTTTGGAGAATACTCTAGCCCCCCGTAACTGATCAAAGAGATCCTCGATTCGGGGTAAGGGATACTTGTTCTTGATAGTGATCTTGTTGAGCTCCCGGTAGTCTATACATAATCTCATGCTCCCATCCTTCTTCTTTACAAACAGAACTGGAGCACCCCAAGGTGATACACTGGGTCGAATAAACTTACGATCCAGCAGTTCTTGCAACTGCTCCTTCAACTCCTTGAGTTCTGCTGGAGCCATACGGTATGGTGCCCTGGATATGGGTTCTGCACCGGGTATGAGATTGATCTCGAACTCTACCTCTCTTTCTGGTGGCAGTCCTGGTAACTCCTCGGGAAAGACATCTGTAAATTCCTTGACCACAGGGATTTGGTCGATCCGCGGAATCTCTTGTTCAGCACCCATTGAGTAAACCAGGAATCCTTCTCTTCCTTTCCTTAGTGCTCGAAACGCCTGAGCCGCAGTCAAATAAAGCTTCTGGGGCACCTTCCTTAATTTAGGATTCCCTTGAAAGATAGTTTCCCCCAGTTCAGGGTGCTTCATGCTGACTTGGAGTCGTCGGCAATCAATGTTTGCATGATACCTTGCTAAGAAGTCCATGCCTAGAATAATGTCGAAATCGAACATCTGGATTGGTATCAGGGTCGCAGAAAACTGTAGACCGTTAATCTCCAATTCACATCCATTGTAACGTTGATGAGATACGAGTACTTGGCCACCCGCGGCCTGTATACGGTATGGAGTCTCAATCTATTCGGGAAGAATGTCCAGATTCTTGGCAAATCTCTTTGCCATAAACGAGTGACTTGCTCCACTATCGAATAGAGCATTTGCTGGCACTTTGTTAATTAAAATCACACCTACCACATTCAGGTTTTAGCACACAACCATAACAACACATAAAAATGTACTCCAACTACGAAATTAAGTACTTAAATAAATGTACCCGTCACCACGTCGCCTGACTCCTCGACTTCTGCATCTGTCATCGCGTGTACTCGAGCATTGGTCCGGCCTCGTCCCCCCTGTTGAGCTTGTGTCTGTGGGTTCACCTGAGCCGGTGCTGGGCATTCCTTAGCGATGTGTCCTGGCTTCCTGCAGTTATAGCACACTCTCTGATCCTTCCGACATGGTCCCGGATGAAAACGTCCGCACAGTGTACACCGTGGGATAGGTGCCGCAGCCCTTACTGGTTGCGCATCAGTCGGTGCTGGACCCTCAATCATCGGGGTCTGAATCACTGCACTTTGCTGTCGTTCTGGCCAGAATGGTTGCCCGGACTGTGGGCGGCGAGGTACTTTCAACCATCTCCCTGATCTACCCGTCTGCAACTCCTCACGGGGCCTTTTTAATCTCTCTAGTGCAGCTGCCCTTTCCAAATTTCTCTCGACCCGACGACATACCTCCAGCAATCCTTCAAATGTGGTAGCCTCTGCACAAACGATCGCCTGTTGGATGCGAAAACTCAAACCTGTGTGGAACTTTAGCATCTTGGCCTCTTCGTTGTCCATTATGCATGACATATATTGGCCCAGTTCATGAAATTTCTCAGAGTATTGATCCACCGTCATGGACCCTTGGGCCAACAGCTGGAATTCTGCCATCCTTCTCTGTATCGCACTACCCGAAACATAGTGCTTCTTGTATTCCTCAACAAATTGCTCCCAAGTCACTGGTGGAGTCAATTTGCGTTTCACCCCGTTCCACCACCTCTCGGCTTCCCCTTCCAAGAACGGGGTAGTCACCTCCACTTTCAGATTCACGGGTACTTGTATCAGTCTTATTTGTTCAGTTACATTTTTAAGCCAAATCTCGGCTTCCTCAGGCCGAGTGGTACCCCTGAACATTGGTATTCGGGAGTTCTGCATCTCCCTGTAATAGAACCTTAGGCCTTGCTGTGGTGCGGGCGGTGGCGGTGGCGGATGTTGTTGCTGTTGCTGCTGAGTGTGCTGAAGTATTTGGGCAATCTGTGCCTGTTGCTCTGCCATCTGGGTATATTGCTGGGCCATCTGCGTCTGCTGATGAGCTATTAAGGCCGTCAGATTGGCCAGTGTGTCTGTAAGGTTTTGGGGAATCGCCCCTTGCCCCTGACGTTCATCTCCGTCATTTCCACTATTTCCTGATGGCTCACGACGCGGAGGCATTGTCTGTGGACAAATCAAAACACGTTAGCCAAAATTGACTTAAGAGTATTGTAAGAGAGATACAGGAATGGAGGCCAAAGGAAAAGATAACCTATCCCGTCTACATACTAACAGCACTCACCAACCAAAACCCCAATCATAGCTTATGTCTACTTCATTTTATTCAAATTTGAAAATCATTTGAAAACGGACCGTCACTTATCTTAAGGTAATTAACTAATCTATTACGTTCCCGAGGCGTATCTGAAGCCTGGGCTCTGATACCACCTGTAGCGCCCCGCTCCCGAGCTCCATCCTCGGAAACGGTGCACCCGCCGTATCTCACTCAGGAGAATACAAGGCGTCACATCAACCTGCTACACGTCAGTGCTGACATAAGAAAGTTTTCCTTTTCTTTCTGCGGAAACGATAAGTCACAACACTAAATTGAAATTAATGAACTATAAGGAAATAACGGAAGTAATTCTAGGCTGACCAGGCCTTACAAGTCAAGGTCAAATGTCTAAATTTAAAAGCATGAAATTGTTTTCAAAAGTACTACTGAATATTAAAATGTCTGTGTCACCCCAAAGCATCACAAAAACTTGTCTCCATCCTCGCTGTGGTCATTCTCTGCGAATCACTCAGCCCATTCCACGGTGTCGGACCCATCCTCGACGAAGATATAGTCATACTCTGTCTCGGCTACATATGGAATAGTAGGGGTGAGTGATGGTAATCACCCAGTAGGTGCCTCTCAAAACAATACAAAACTTACATACCCAAAACGATATCTCCACGTAACCACATAGAACAGATAGCATACAACCGGAAGGTAAGACACTCCACGTACTCAACATAACCTACATGACATGGCTTATACGGAAATAAACAATCCACACAAGATGCATGCGCAAATACGTGATGCATGCTCACATAACGTGTCACACGCAACTAGAAACATGTCAGGCAATATGCTCCTAGGCCTATATGCAATGCATGCTCCCGGGACCTAGTTCCAGCGTCATGGTCTCTAGCCACCACTTGCCGTTCTGGACACCCACGCCCTATAGACGCTGTGTATCGTACGGCACCCACGCCCTATAGACGCTGCGTATCTCATGACACCCACGCCCTATAGACGCTGCGTATCCGTACGACACCCACGCCCTATAGACGCCGCGTATCACATGACACCCACGCCCGACCGACGCTGTGTATCATCACGGCCCCCACGCCCTATAGGCACTACGTATCCTCCGAACACGCACACCCTCAGATAATGGGTACCTCATGCACATGCACGTGCCATGAATGCAAAAGAAAGGAAAAAGAACAGCTGGACGTCATCCTCTGACGTCGATCGATCGACGTGATTCTGAGACACGTCGAACCCTCAGCCATGGGACGTCGATCGATCGACGTGGTTCTGGGGCACATCGAACCCTCAGCCCCTGGACGTCGATCGATCGATGTCCATCTGAGGCACATCGATCTCTCACCCTCTGGACGTCGATCGATCGATGTCCATCTGAGGCACATCGATCTCTCACCCTCTGGACGTCGATCGATCGATGTCCCCGAATTTCAGAACTCCCATCTGAAATTTCTGCAATCCTTCCATCCAATCCCAACAATCTTTCCCCCATCCCACATATCCGTACTCGCATCAAAACCTCACAACCCCAAGTAACAACGAACCATATCACAACGAGATCACGTTGAATCAAGAAACATATAACGGAAAATACACACGTTGCACATGATCCAATAAAATCAAGAACTAACGACAACCACATCACATAAAAATACCCTTTTTGCCTATGCAAGCCTTCATACCGTTTTGAGGAAATAATGAATATGCACCTACCTCGATTCCTAGCGAGAGTTGATCGATATACGAAATGATGATCCCGTTAGGGTTATGGTTTCCTCCTCCTAAACCGTGGATCAAAGATCCTTCTTTTCTCTTCCTCTTGTTGTGGCCGAAAATTGAGAGAGGGGAATGGGGAGGGGGTGGCTGCTGAATTTGGGAGAGAAAAGGGAGACTAGGGTTAATGAGAGTTTAATATGAGAGGGAGAGATTTGAGGGAAAGATAAGGGTTAATTAAGGGGAGGGATAAGATTTGTGAATTTAGATATCTTCTATTATTTCTTATTTATCCTCTTTTTTTTTTTTTTTAAAATACCCGGTTATAACACTTACTATGTGTTATGTGTGTGACTTGTTTTCTATATATGACACATACACAAACGACACAGTAAAACTATATTATTATACACCAAAAAGATAAAGACTAAAAAGGCAAAGCCGAATGTAAATTTAATCCTCCCTATAAATTCCTTAAAAATGTGTTGCAAGGCCCTAGAGAATGAGCTCAACTTCTTTATCCAAAAACTCATATTGCTTCATGTTCATAGTACATTCTTATAGAATATTCACCGCCACTTGAAAAGTGTTATTGAAAATGTAGAATGAGGTTGTGAAAACATCACATGCTCCTTAGCAGTGCACTTTTGGGCCTTTGTCACTCGGATGAGATCTGAGGAGGAAGAATATGAGGTAGAATATGAGGCCTCCAATCACGCGACGCCACGTGTACAAAAGGGCCCGCTGTTTACTTTTTTTTCTTTTTTAAAAAAAGTCCTTTTGTACACGTGGCGTCGCGTGATTGGAGGCCTCATATTCTACCTCATATTCTTCCTCCTCAGATCTCATCCGAGTGACAAAGGCCCAAAAGTGCAACTTCCTACTTGTGCTCTAAAAACAATAATTGGTTTTATAAAAATTTAGACCCACGTAACATCACATATAGAGTCGAATGTTTTATTAGAAACAAACTCTATATCTTTTGAGATTGATGTGTTGTTTGTCTGCTTCTCATCATTCCCTGACCTTAATGATTGGTGTTGCTATATATTATGACCCTGAAAATGACGATATAAAATAGTTCGCTTGTACTTGTAGAACTCACAATGAAATATGTTTTCTATTATGTTCCAAATAGAATAGCAGTTTCAAATTTTTGTGTTATGCAGCTAAAGGTTGGAACAATATATGTTTTCTGTTCTACTTTGACGAACATATGATGAGATACATTTATCTAATTGTGAAACCTCCCCAGGGCCACAAATCAATCGAGTCATAAAGGGCTATCCAACATCAACAACATTACTCAATTGTCTTAGAGATTCTCGCATATTAGAGGGTATTAAGGGGGTTAGATGTACGCAACCATATCCATATGTTAGAAAAACACAGATGATGTTTCCCGATGATCCATAATGAAAATTGTGTCAAGCTGTATCGATCAACTGCTAATTCATAATATAATAAGCGCATCCAGTTTAATGAGTCATTTTGCTTTATTCCATCATATTCCAAAATCAAGAAAGAGTGTCTTTCATTCTATTGAAAATGAAAAGTGAGCCATAAAGAGCCATCCGGATTCAAATAAACTCGATTTAGGGGTTCGTATTTTGAGTTTGAATGCGAGTGTGATATTAAATTCAAAATCTTAAAAGAGCCGACTTTGAACATTGTGAATTGGTGAACTTAGTCGATTATGGTTTTAATCGAATCACTAAAGAACTTGACTTCAAGTCTTATTTTTAAGCTTTAAGCTATAGTCAAAATTGAATTCAAACTCAAACCATTCTAAAACAGACGCGAGTTGAATTCAAACTCAATAATATTTGAATCCAAATATCATGCATTACCCATTGCCTTAAAAGCTTCTATCTATGACCATGTATGAGGGGTTGTACGTAGGTAACCATATTTATGTGTCAGGAACACACCAATGTTGTTTTTTGATGGACCATAATAAAAATTACGTCAAGCTATGTCGATTGACATTTTTATAAATTATTACATAATGCCAAAAGATAACATTTTTTAAGAAAGAAGCGTGACTATTCTTTTTTTGAATATCACATAAGCAAACAAAGGCGTCCATTTCCGAAAATCTTCCTATCTGGAAGATCTGAATGATACAAAGTTTCGAAAGGAGAATCAGATCTACTTAGCCACCTCTGATACAAAGTTTCGACCTTCAATATTATATTATTATGAAGACTTATGGCTCTGAAATATCCAAATATTTAATATGCTTGCTCTTTGCTGGACGAAGTTGCTCCATGTATTTTTTTCCCCGAGCCATGATGTAAGAGATACAATCCGGTCTAAAATGTTTCTTATAGTTTCAAAAGGTGATATAACTTAACTCCGCTTCTCATATTATGAAGTATCAGTTGATCGACACATAATTTTTATTATAAGTTATCGGAAAACAACCTCCATATATTTTAAACACATTTGTATGATTACGTACATCCGACCCCTCATACCCCGCCATAAGCGGGAGCCTTTAATGCAATAAGATAACGTTGTTGTTGTTGTTAGAATATTGACTCCAAGTTTCACCGTTCTAGCTCCAAAAAACTTCGTAAAAAAGTAAATTAAGAATTCAACGGTATCTTAAATTAGTAAAATTTTTATCAGATTGTTTATACAAGGTGTCCACCCTGATAAACTAGAAATAATCGTCTGTTAGTCAACAACAGTCAACAGCAGATATTGTGCAAGTGTATAACTCCTGCAGTTCGGCACCCAAGTATTGTTGTTCAGCCAAAATGTACTTCGGCTATGCCCTATGACATCCTTTTTATTATCAGAGAATATGCCTAAGGTTTGCACCTCGGCACAAACTTCAACCTCAGCCTCAGCCTAAGTGCTACGCTTTGGACCACTTCGGCCAGATTTGACATTGCACTTCGGCCAAGCTTGGTTTTGCACTTCGGCGAAGAAGTCAAACGCAGCATTACATCGTGGGACCATCAAGCAGAAGTGCGGTTCAAAGAAAGAGTACATGTTGGGCTGTTCAGCCTGTACACGCCAAGGTCATGTCAGCCGACCTACTAGTCACATCCGCAGATCTACCAGTCATATCAGCAGACCTACGGCATCATAGGTTCTTTGCCCCAAGCCAACTTCTCATCCGTTGTCAGAGGTAGAGGACAAGGAAGAACTAATAAAAGCAAGCTAACGCAGACCAGGGAAAGGATCGAAACATTTTCATCTCTCCTGGAGCTAATACATTGAATTTTCTCCTCAGCCAAGAACTGCGAGAACTTTCTAACTCCACATGCCAAATTGTATTCTCAGTGAGAAATGGCCCAAACTGACTTGAGCGTCGGAGGGTTTTACCCGGGGTCACACCCCCGGGACCTCTGATTTGTGCTTCCTTGTGCAGGACTTTCAGGAAGCTATTTCAGCTATTTTTTTCAAATTAATTGACGACGTTTATTTGAGGTCACCTTAGACCCTTGGTGAAGATCCGGCTTCATCACACCCCAACTCTGTTTGATGTTTCTTGAATTTATCAAAGGCTGAGTCCATTCTTTAATATGTTTTTTCTTTGCGTTTGTTTTTACAGTTTCTTACGTTTCCTTTTATATGATTTTTTTCATCTTTCAAGCGAGCTTATATATATATTAAAAAATAACTGTATAAAATAACGGGCAAAGCATAACAAATATACTCAAAAAGTATGTGAAGAAGCCATATCAACTTAAGAAACTAAATAAAATTCTCATTTAGCCAGATCAACTGAGAAAAAGAATAATTTGATTAAAAACGTAGTTCAATTCGTTTCTAGAACATCGATTGTATCTTAAAGATGCATGTTTCAAACATATCAGCCAGTAGGAAGAAATTGCACTTATCACCTAAACGTTGGTCAAATTCTCCAGTTAGCATTTAAACGTTTTGAAACTTCATTTGGCAGCCAAACATGGCCAAACTTGACTCAATTAATACCGAATACTGCCTGATGACCTGCTGCAGCCGGTTTCAACACATTTTACAGCCAAAAACAATTTACTCCAAATTAACGTCTTTCCCTTCTCTCCCTTCTGCTGCTACTGTTCCTTGCTAGTTTGCCTCCATAAATTAGCCATCCCAATTCACAAAATCAACCAATATACATCAATAATTCACATTTCTCATTCTTCCCCTCTCTCTCTATTGTGCTTAAGATGTTTTTCTCATCCTCAGTTGGTGGTCGTCGGAGGAGGGCTGAATTAGGTGTGGAAGGCCCCTGCTATTGTGGTATGAAGATGGGAGAGACAACATCCTGGACCAAATCAAATCCTGGGCGTAGGTTTCTAGCATGTCCATTGACGAAGGTAAGTTTAAAATCTTCTTGCCAATGTTTGGGAGTTCTCAATTGTATGCAATGTGATTGTTTTTTCGTTTTCTTATTAGAATGGGGTTGGAGGATGCAGGTTCTTTCAATGGTTGGATGAACCAATGGGTGAACGCGTGTGTCAAATTATACCGAGGCTGCTAAAGAGGTGCAATAGGTACGAGGATGAGATAAAGAATTACAACATGAAGATACGTCATTTAAAGAGGAAAAGTCGGATCCTGTTGTGTATTGTGATCCTTAGCTAGGTGATTTTGATCAATAAATTGTCAATGTAGTGTGCGTTTTTATTAGATAGTTGTGATGTATGCGATTAAAACGATGATGTGGTGTTAGTTTAGAATGAAAATGTGATGTTGGTGCTGCCATTTTCACGACTGTAAATGTTTTGTGTTGAAGGAGAAGGATCTTGAAATGTTTTGTTCTTTGGTTAGAATACATTTCTAATTTTAGTTTATTGTTACTTCCCTTCAAAGATAGAAGTTAATGTTTCAAATGTAATCTACATTATTTGACTGAAGTTGAAGTAATGTTTGCACATCCCTAGATAAGCTTCACGCCCTGGAGGTCTTCGTAATAGAAGAAACATTTGGCGATAAGCTTGTGCTTGTTTGGAGGGATCGTCATAAATGATTGAAGTGTGTCGTTTTGCTTAAATGTTGTCAGCTAAGCTTCCATGAACACTTTGTTTTGTTTTATGGCCCTGTTTGATTGTTTCCTTGTTACACTGTTATGGAATATAAATGTAATTCAAAGTAAGAAGACATTAAAACAAGCAAATGATTATGCTTGAAAATTGAGTCTAGCAAAAGTGTTCACTTTCATCACCAGTCAAAATACAATAAGCATTGTCCAATAGCCAGCAACAAAGATGATCTATAGCCAGCAACACAACATCTCCAACACATGCCATCTAACTGACAATGAAGGCCAAAAATAAAGACTACTACCATAGTCATGCTTGTGTATACAAACAAGCATCTCCACTCAAAACAAATACAAATTATGTGCTTATCATAAAATCCCATCAAACAACATCAATCTTGATTCATGTTCTGCCTGAATTTTTCAAGTAGTGAGTCTGGTATGTAAACTTTTCCCTCACAGTACTTGAAGTTGGGAAGAAGCTGGTCACTCCCTGGGACTTTCCTGTAATGCGACCATGTCTTTGGTACTTCAACGGATAAACCTGGCGCAGTTGGTGTAGGTTGTCCAAGAAAAAAAAATTCATCAAACAAATAGACAAATATTCATTAAATACTCAAAATGAAATAGATGTGTCACCTCAGTTGGCACACTTGACTGTGACCCTACATGAAGTCGACAACTTCTCATGTTATGTCCGGATTGACAGCAAATCTTACATGTTTGAAACTAACCATACCCTTGTCACTCTTGACTACAATGGTTAACCTCCCACATTGATTGAGTACATCTTCACAACATCTTTAAAAATTCGAACATCAGAAAACCTTAGTCCATATCATGATTAGGATTGAACATCCTATCTTACATCACTAAACGTAACACATCCAAAAATAAACATACATCCCCAGACCTTTATATGCAGCAGGGTAAAGAGAAAAGGGCATGAGGATCACATCTTTTCAGCTTATATGGACAAAACTACACAAATTCATTCCAAAAACCATAGCAACGTTACGAAAATTTAAACATAATCCCACAAATTGTTCATATAGGCAGAGAATCCCTATGCATGCAAATGGTAAGGGTGTACGGCCATTAATCTCCCAGATTTTTGCCATAACACGACATAATACCCTGATTATGTCTAAAAATCTTATGAAAACATGAGCTTTAACACAAAAATGATTCAAATCTTACCATAAATGGGATGAGGCTCATTCCGTCTGTTAGGTAGCCTCAAACTCATGGCTTCTTGCCCGAAACGCTCCAACACACACGTAATCGGATGGAGCTACATATATTTTGCAGAAACTCTATGAAATAAGCACAAGGTCTATACATGCACAGAGAGAGGGAAGAAATGGTTGGGGGAGAGGGAGAAATTCGCATGGGAGAGGGAGGGGGGAATGAGAAACAAAAGTGGAAGGGTAGACGGTTGCCACATTTTACGGCCAATTAAATAAAATCAGCGCAAAATCGGTATTTCAATGTTAATTGAGTCAGTCAATGGTTGCATTTAAAAAGTCAAAGGTTGCAGCCGGTTTTTTGGTGTTCATAGAGACAAAAATTAAATAAAAACATATAAAATAAATTTTTTATAAGCAAACTATTGTAACTGGAAAGCTATAATATCTAAAAAAAATATATGCAAATTTCAAAGTACATCTAACATATTATCAATTCAAATAAAATTAAAAATGTCATCGTCTAGGCATTATGCTTGAAAGCGTTCCAAAATATAATTGTTTCCCACCTTTGATAAGATATCTTTCTTCAAGTAACCAATCAATGATTTAAGAATTGGGCACATATACAATTTCACAAAAAAAAATTTTTTTTTTTTGTAATATATCACCGAAAATGTTTTTGCCACATTTGTGGTAGCCATAAAATCATATTAACACCAACTTCAGAGGCAAATAAACTAAATGATATATTTGAATCTTTTTCGTCTTGATTAGTTTAGTTGAAAGCTCACTAATATTCTTCAACCCCTCCAATATGTCATCTATCTTGATATTATGGATGAACTATCAAGTTCATCCTTAAATTATAACAAGTCAACGCTCGAAAACTCATTAGGATAATATTCATCAAGTATGAGCAATTTGATTTGTCTACAGAAAAAAAAAATGGTACCTAATGGACTCAAACTATCAATACAAATAAGCAATTTTATGCTTTCCTCATCAAATTGATTATTGAGCTTATAGAATTGTAGATCTATAACTGCCAAAAAGACATCGAGTCCAAAATGATAAAGTTTTGTAGTGGAACATACTAATCATCCATATCAATAAAAGAAGGGATAATTACCTTTACCCCCTGTGGTTTGGCTAATTCGCCAAAAATTTCGCTGTGTTTTGAAAATAGACCTTTACCTCCCCTCTAGTTTGGGTTAAACTGATTTCCGGCCAACTCCGTTCAAACCATAGGGGTCTGTGTTGGTCGGAAACCACTTTAGCCCAAACTAAAGGGGAGGTAAAAGTCTATTTAGCCAAACTACAGGAAAATTTTTGGCGAATTAGCCAAACCACAGGGGAGGTAAGGGTAATTATCTCGAATTATTAACTTTTAAAACTACTGCTCACTAGCTCCTCCACTTTAGAGGGTACTTTTCATCGACTTTTGTTTTGTTCTCAACCTAGGTACCCTCCATTGGTTAAACCTGCGCTTGTGGCATTGATGTCACTGATTCGAGCCGCGGAAATAGCCTCTTGCATAAAGTATAGAGTAAGACTACATACATCAGATCGCGAAGCGATCCGGCCCTTCTCCAGACCCTGTGCAAACGCGAAAGACTGGTGCAGCGAGAACGACGTTTTATAGACCAATTATCAGCCGCTTTTTAGGAGAATGCCCAGTCAATGTCCCCTTATCCTTATTCACTTTCATGTCTGATAAACTATTGACAACGTATCTATTATTCTGTTCACTTTAACTTTTTTGTTATATATGTAATCTCTACATGTTAAATTAGTAACATTTGTATATTGGTATTATAATGCATGTATTATTATTTTTATTTTATTTTATAAAATAATATAATACAATATATTGAAAAATCAACCGTGGCAATATTTTTAAGGGATAATTACCTTTACCTCCCCTGTGGTTTGGCTAGATAGACTTTTACCTCCCTTCTAGTTTGGGTTAAAGTGGTTTCCGGCCAACACCACCCCCTATGGTTTGGATGGAGTTCGCCGGAAACCACTTTAACCCAAACTAGAGGGGAGGTAAAGGTCTATTTTAAAAACACAGAGAAATTTTTGGCGAATTAGCCAAACCATAGGGGAGGTAAAGGTAATTTTCCCATAAAAGAAACATCATTTTTGTCACCAAAAAAAAGGGATAATTACCTTTACCTCCCCTGTGGTTTGGCTAATTCGCCAAAAATTTCCCTGTGATTTGAAAATAGACCTTTACCTCCCCTCTAGTTTGGGTTAAAGTGGTTTCCGGCCAACTCCGGCCAAACCATGGGGGGTTATGTTGGCCGGAAACCACTTTAACCCAAACTAGAGGGGAGGTAAATGTCTATTAGCCAAACCATAGGGGAGGTAAAGGTAATTATCCCTTTAAAAATATTGTCACAGTTGATTTTTCAATATATCGTATTATATTATTTTATAAAATAAAATAAAAATAATAATACATGCATTATAATATCAATATACAAATGTTCATATATGCTTACACGCGGCTCTCTTATTTTCTTTCCATCAATATCAATGTGTACCACGACAAATTTTACTACCATGATTTGATGACTTCTAGATGAAAAAAGCTAACAATGTAGTCAAATTCAGAATGCACATTGTAAAACGTTATGTAACAAAAATTCATAGGTCCACGACCCATGCAAAAAGCTCATAAATGGGTTGCCAAATCATGATGTGGTGGCATGCACCCATTGGAAGGAAGCAAATATTCTGGACAGGAAAATGTACAATGATACATATACAACAATGTTGCTATTGTTTTCACGTGGCCATCATATTAGCTTTGTTTGATTGCTTCGTGTTGAGTTGAACATCAATCTTACTACATACTCCATGAATTTCAGAAATACATGTTAATAATTTAACATGTAGAAATTACATATATAAAAAAAGTTAAAGTGAACAGAATAATAGATACATTGTCAATAGTTTATCAGACATGAAAGTGAACAAGGATAATGGGACATTGACTGGGCATTCTCCTAAAAAGTGGATGATAATTGGTTTATAAAATGGCGTTCTCGTTGCACTAGTCTTCCGAGTTTGCACAGGGTCTGGAGAAGGGTCGGATCGCCATCCGATGTATGCAGTCTTACTTTATACTTTATGCAATAGGCTATTTCCGTGGCTCGAATCCGTGACCTCAATGTCACAAACGCAGGTTTAACCAATGGAGGGTAGCTAGGTTGAGAACAAAACAAAAGCCGATGAAAAGCACCCTCTAAAGTGGAGGAGCTAGTGAGAAGTGGTTTTAAAAGTTATTAGAGATAATTACCTTTACCTCCCCTATGGTTTGGCTAATAGACCTTTACCTCCCCTCTAGTTTGGGTTAAAGTGGTTTCCGGCCAACACGGCCCCCTATGATTTGGCCGGAGTTGGCCGGAAACCACTTTAACCCAAACTAGAGGGGAGGTAAAGATCTATTTTCAAAACACAGAAAAATTTTGGCGAATTAGCCAAACCACAGAGGAGTTAAAGGTAATTATCCCAAAAAAAACGATTGAGCTCACAAGATATTCACTTCCATTTTCTCTTATTTATTGTAATCAAATTCTTAAACGACTGACCTCAACAATACCTTGGTCTTCTTTAACAAAACATACCATTCAAGTTGTTAGCTATTCAGGTGGGCTAGGTATTCCATTTTAAAATGTTCGGATTTGTGAAAAACCAACAATTTTTATTCTATGCTAAATGGATTAGAGAAAGCCTCAATTGGAAATAGAAAGGAAGTGTAGGGTAAGCTTCCTTATTTCATAAAAAAAATTCTATATATTTGAAAAATCCTTTTTTCTATTGAGATCGATTCTTTTTCCAAAAAAATAAAGACATGCAAGTCATAAACAATGTTCTAATCATAATATCAACTCATAATATCAACTAAGTTTTGCCATGGTATTGTTCTATATTTGATCCGCCTCTGATAGCAGCCTAGTTTGAGAACTTCGAATTTGACGGTTAACGCTGTCGCTTGCTGAAATCGGTTTAAATTTCGTTTTCTTCCTAAACACTATGTACTTGTTCATCTATGTAATAGACCACTAAATAACTTAATTTATATTTTTTCCGATACTCTTTAAAACTAGAATAGTGAAAACCTTTGTACACCGAGTATTCAATATTTTTCATTTTTGCACTCTAGAAATAATGCAAAGATTAGCCCGCTCGCCCCCTGCCCCCAGGGGTAACTTTCTTTTTCTTTTCTTTGGACTACAAAGTTGCATCTCTGAACATGGAACGTTCCAGGTTTCTTCTTTTCTCTTTCTGTTAGTGTGGTTTTATGAAGCACAATTGATCAACAGACTTTTACTACAGATGGAAAATTTATCCACAGACGTAATACATGTGTTTTATAATCGTTGTATTTACACATAATTGAGTTTAGATAGCTTTTTAAAATGATTGCAAGAAGGCTTTGTATATATAAGCGATCCTTTAAGAAAAAAGGGATTAGGTATTTGGATACAAAGGATGTATGTGCATGGGTATGTATATGTATGTATGTCAGTTTGTCTCTCTATATAAGAATGATAAATAGATACTATTTTTTTTTTGATACATATACACCTTTAGCATTGCATCTCTAAATAAGGACGCCTTAAAGATCCCGGATTGTGTTATCCATAGAACCCTGATGACCAAATAAGTTATAAGAATTTCCAATGTTTCTTTTTGATGAAATTGAGATTTCTCTCTATGAAATTTGGTGCAGCTAGTAATATTGAGAAAACACCCTCGTCAATTGTGAATGAAATGGTTTTATATGCATGCTTCAAACCTTTGCATGTTTGATTTCGCTAAGAATATAATGACAATATCTCATGTATGCTGACAGATGTTGAAGATGATGGACAAATGTTGAATTAATTTGATTCCTATAATTGTACCAAGCTATATGTTTACTTTATGGCCGAACTATACCCTCATATATACATTTTTTATGGGGACAAAATCAGAACTTCTTAAAAAATGTCAAGTATAAACAGCTCGTTTAGTAACAGTTGACGCTAGTTAACCACATAGAGTCAACGCCGGTCACACTTGAACCCAACTCACAGTCAAGTCGGCGCTGTCCACGGGACGCATGACGTCTTCTTGACATCGACAAAAAACTTAAGACAACATCGTCAAACATCTCCTGGGGCGGCAAAAGGCTAGTCACCTAGGCCCCAACTGACACCTAGGCCATAGTCGCCACCTCGACCTTGACCACTCACATAACATCGACAGCAATCGTCCCCTCGGTTCCAGCGACCACCTCGGCCATGCCCAGCAGGTCGGCCATTGATACTGTGGCCATGGCCTTTCACCTCTACTCGGCCAATGTGACACCTGTCAGAGCAAACACATGTGGTGCCACTTGGTGGTCATGCACAAGTAAAACATGACGCTTGGTACTTCCTCATGGCTCCTCGACATGTATTGGCTACCCAAACTATACAAAAGACGTAAGCAACGTTCCACAGTAGACCACGTTCGAATCCAACGAGAAAATACTCCACAAAAAAGATATGTTTCTCTAATATTGCAGCATACAAATATGTTTAAATCTATAACTGAACTGAGCGTCGAAGGGTTTATCCAGAAGTTCTAATTTTGTTCATCTTATGTAGAGCTTAGGTAATGGAATATCTGGCAAAAAACTATGTATGTGAAAGGTTTTGACTATGTTTTCTGTCATTTGGATAATCGCTAATTTAGGTAAAGATCCAACTTCGCCATGTGGAGTTAAAAGGAGGGCGCAACCAGACATTCATTCACATCTTTCTTTGTTTAAACTCGCATAACATCCCTTTGTAATGGGTAAAAATATCCAATATGAAGGCGAGGAATCTTCTTACTATCAAAGGCAGAGAGGTGGAGAAATTTTCTTACTGTCAAAGGTAGAGAGGTGGTCCTAACCGTCCATCAGAGCAGGTCTTCCATGGGAAGGCTGGGCGTCTTGATGTTCCTCAAGGAGTCACCCCTAAGGAATATGATCAGGTCATGGAAGTGGCTCAAAATATGTGTGCATTTCATGTATTGTTTGAAAAAAAAATTAAGGGCAAGGCTCTAGAGCCCCATATACAGCCCAAGACCTTCCTTACGACCATCGACGAAGTCAAAAATCTCATGAGTGTTCCTCTCAGCCAAGAGATGAATTCATTTCTGATGCAAGGGGTAAAGGTAAAAAGCCTTAGTCTGGACTTTTACCCCGATTGAAGAAGCCCTTGGGAGCGAAGTCGCATCACTCTAAGCACAAGAATGGGCGTCATTGCTTTATTATGGGCGAAGTGATTTTGAGGATGAGTCATTCTTAGACCGCACAGAGTCTACGCTGATAGTGCAAGCGAACCCTTTTTCTAAAGAGATCGCGGGTATGCGGCTGTAAATAATTTCAAGGTCTCTAAAATGGACACTTATGATGGCAACTGCGACCCCATATATCATCTCCTCTGGTTTTCGACTGCGATGAGTTTGAAAAATAATCTTGACCCACTAAGGTGCAAAACTTTCCCTGTGTATCTGAGGGGGAAGACCAGGAGATGGTTTCAAAAGTTGTTGTCTAATCAATATATTCTTTTCGACAATAGGCCCAAAGGTTCAAAGCATAATTCGTGTCATACAAATCTTTCGTTAAAAACTCTTCACATTTGATGAATCTAAGGTAGAAGCCAGATGAGTCAGTTTTGTAATACATGTGACGCTTCACAGACGAGTCTTTACATGTCAGACATTGTAATGATGGAGTAATGGTGGTTGCGTTCACCAATGGGCTGATGCCAAGCCGTCTCTACTTCCAACTAGTCAAACAGAACTCGAAGTCTTTGAGAGCCTGTTTGGTGAAAGCTCATCAAATTTTCCAAGGCAAAAAAACAAATGGGTTAAAGAGGGAGGCTGATTCAATATACTAAAAGCCACGTCGAGGCGAATCTGAAAAGGAGGTCTTCAAAGATCCTTGGGACAACCGCAGTGTGTTTGATCCCATAGGAAGCCGAGGTAAGCAAGATTTACCTTTACTAGCCTCAAAAGAAAGTATCCTTGCCATTATGGAGAAAGATGAGTTGAGTACAGATTCACTGCAATTACAGGGGTTCAGATAAAAAAAGAACCCCAAGTTGTACTACAAATATCATAAAGATGTTGGCAATGACACATAAAAATGTGGGTAGCTGGCGTGCGCAATTGAGCCCCAGATTAAACAGAGTCATCTAAATCAGTTTTATGACTCAAGGTCACGATTACACAATCGGCTGGATTTTTGCTGGCCTCTTCCAGAAAGAAAGTGCCGGGAAAACAAGCCTCATCGACACATAAGAGATGATGATGAAGCGGATGAAAAGTCTCATGCTGCAAGTCAGCCTCTGGTTAATTCGATAATTTATACAATTTCTGATGGATCTAGCATGCCGAGGTCAAGACCAGAGTCAGGGCCGGTGGGACTTCAAGCAATTAGCCCTTGAAAAAGCTAAAGTTGTCACACGAGCTGACCTATGGTCCAGATGATTTAATTTCCTTAGGCTATGGTAACTAAGGCTTGATGATTTACATCTTTTTCAATCTTGCACCTAATAACACTATAGAGGTGCATCGAGTTTATGTTTATAATGGCAGCACAGCCAATGTGATGTATTATAGCATCTTTCAACGGTTGGGGCTATAAGCCAGTAAACTATGCCTGGTATCAACTACATTATTTGGATTTTATAGTAAATCAGTGCAACCACTAGGTCTGGTTATAATGTCAGTTACCTTTGGCAAACACCCCAAATCTCGTAACTTGTGGGTATATTTCGTCGTTATAAAGAAGAGGTCAGCCTATAATATTCTCCTTGGTAGCCCGGTCTTAATGAGTTTGAAGGCAATTATCTCGCCACTGCACATCAGCCTAAAGTTCTCAACCTGAGCCAGGGTGGTGTCTATACATGAAAATCTGTAAGTGGCTCAAAGTTGCTATGCTGTAGTGGTAAAAGAAAATTTATCTATAAAACAGGTTAGCCTTGATGATATTTCTTCAACTGAGGAGAAACTAGAATCAGATGATGCGGTCCAAGATTTCATTCTAGATCTTAGATGGCTAGAGAATGTGATCAAGATTGGGACTTGGATGCCAGTCGAGTTGCTAAGACAACTCCAGAATTTACTGACAGAATCCGTGATTATCTTCATTTGTACAACTGAGGACATGCCAGGTATTATAACAACTCTTGCTGATCTCAAGCTTAACATGGTCCCAGCGTTAAGCCCGTCAAGCAGAAGAAAAGAAACTTCGCTCCTGAGAGGATTAAAGTAATCACCGAAGAGGTAGGCAAGCTGCTTGCCATCAAGTTTATAATAGAAATTATCTATCCAATCAGGCTAGCCAATCTCGTGGTGGTACCAAAGCTTGATAAATCTTGAAGGATGTGTATGGATTACATTGATTTCAATAAATCTTGTCCAAAAGATTATCCCTTGCCAAATATTGATAGGTTGCTGGATTCAACAATTAGGCACAAGGTCTGACTTTCTTGACACTTTCAAAGGTTATCATCAAATAGCTATAGCTAAAGAAGAATAAGACTAAACCTCCTTTAATACTGGAGAAGGCACCTACTACTACGTGAGCATGTTTTTTTTGCCTAAATAACGTAGGAGCCACCTATCAGAGGCTAGTTAATTCTTTGTTCGCATCATAGAAGTCTATATTGATGATATTCTTGTCAAGAGCAGGACTATTGATGTGTATATCCAAAACTTGAGAGAGGTGTTCGACATTGTCAGAGACTCCAAGATGAGGTTGAACTCCAAAAAGTGTACATTTGTGGTCTGGAGCATAAAATTCTTGGGATACATAGTCTCCGATGAAGGGGTTCAGGCTGATCCCGACAAACTTGAAGCTCTGAAAGCTATGCTCCCACCTCGATACATCAAAGGGATGCAACGTCTAACTAGAAGGATCGCGACGCTAAACTAATTTCTGTTCATGTCAGCAGAAGGATCGCTCCTATTCTTTCGGATTTTGAGGAAAATAACTATGTTTTAGTGGGATGAAAAGTGTCAACATGGTTTTGATGACTACCTGGCCGAGGTGCCAACCTTAACCTTGCCTATTCCTGGCGAGATACTGTACACATATTTAGCTATTTTATCACAAAGACGTTAGTTTCGTTCGGCTCAGAGAGGAAGGAAACATACAGAAGCCAATATACTTTGTGAGCAAGGGATTCCATGGACTTGAGGTGAGATATAATAGCGTGAGAGGATAGTCTTGACACTGGTCATAGCCGTAAGTAAACTTAGGCCATATATTCAAGCTCATCCTATTGTGGTTGTCACTAATCAACCCTTGAAGAAAATTCTGTCCAAGCCTGAGACATCGGGCCGAGCAACCAACCAGGTCATAGAATCGGCTGACCAGGACATCAAAGATTGACCTTGGCCCAAGCCGTGACAGATTTTGTCGTTGAAGGGATTTCTGCAATGGATGAGCATTCCTATAAGGAGCAATGGACCATCTACGTTGATGGATCCTCTTCTCTAATGGAAATGGAGTAGGTCTCCAGATCATAACTCCAAAATGATAAGAATTTGAGTATGCACTTTGGTTCAACTTCGACACCGTGAACAACGAAGCCGAGTACGAAGCCTTGGTTGCTGGCATAAGCCTCGTAGAAAGCTGGAGGCTCAGAAAGTTGAATCGCATAATTATTCTCAGCTTATCATGCCCCAGGTCAACGGTGATTGTGAAGCCAAAGAGGATTAGACAAGTGGTATTTATTAAAGTTTGAGCAACTTAAGGGACTTTTCGAGTCTTTCGAGATTGAATATATCACAATGACGTCAAACAAAAGCATGAAACACTTTCGCATCTTGCTTCATCAACTCCAATAGCCTTGGGCAAAAAGATCATGGTCGATCTTATTAAACATGAAGCTTATGATCAAACCGAGGTGTTTCAAGCTGATTACTACGGAACTTAGATGAACGAGATCGTTAACTCTTTAAAGCAAAGTCTTATACAAGAGGTCTTTTTCACAGTAATAGCTGAACAGCGTCTCTAAAGACAGAGGAGATTATATTCTTCGAGAGATTCATATCAAAAACTGTGGCAATCATTCTAGATCAAGTTCTCCCATGCACAAGTGTTATCTGGCTTGCTACTATTGGCTGACCTCTCATCACGATGCTCTTGAATTGGTAGAAAAATGTCAAGCGTGCCAGATGCAAGCCCCATTATCTCACGTAAATAATCAGAAAATGCTTTCCATCATCATCCCCTGGCCATTTGTTAAATGGGAGATTGATCTTGTTGGACCTCTACCGGTTGCTTCACAATCCGTTCAATATCTTCTTTTCGTAGTTGAGTACTTTACAAAGTGGATCAAAAAAGAGCCTTTGGCGGCAATGATGGTGAATTACGTCAATAGATTTCTTTGGAAGCACATTATCTGCCATTTCGGATTGCTTAGAGTCTTGGTCTTCAACAATAGAAAGCAATTTATTAAGGATCCAATAAAAAGCTAGCGTGCCACGTTATGAATAAATCAAAACTTCAACTCGGTGACCCATCTTCAAGCTAACAACTTTGAAGTCTTGCTAACCGCAATTTAAATAAAGGTTCAAAGAAGCGACTAGACAAAGCCAGAACAGATCGGGTAGACAAGCTTCCCAGGAACTCATGGGTATATCGACAACTCCTTCTACCTGAACTCGGAAAACTCCTTTTGCCTTGGTGTATGACTCTAAAGTCATGATATCAATTGAGATTGGCTCCAAGTCAACCGGTGTGGAGAATTATTATAATTAGAATAATGACTAAAGTCTTCTTCTTAATCTCGATAGCTTAGAAGAAAAATAGAATAAGCCCACGTTTGAATGGCACGGTAAATGAATTTAATCTCTCAATATTACAATACGAGAGTGCAGTGAAAATGTTTCAAGGTTGGAGACCTTGTCCTTTGAAAGAATGCTGCAAGCCAGGCCAACAGTTCAATCAGCCTTGACCCAAAGTGGAAAGGACTGTACCACGTCATCAATTCTTCTCCCTCTGGAGCTTACAAGTTAGAAACTCCAGCTGTTTGAACTTTGCAACGAAGTTGACACGTATCAAATTTGAAATCATTTCATATAAAACTTGTAAATTTTTGTTCAAGAAAATCAAGTACACTCTGTTCATTCATTGCTGTTTATAATATTTTAGAGTAGATATAGCTTTGACATAATGTAATTTATTCAAGGTAGACCCTCAATTATGTTGCCTTGTCAGGTTCGAGCTGCAACAACATCTAAAGAGTGGGCGCATGACAGGTTTCCCAACTGGTTCCAGTAGGTCTGAGCAGCCATTTCAACAAAAGGACTAAGACACAACAGGTTTTACGCATGCCTCAATGGTGGCACGAGGATCAAAACACAATAGGTTTTGAGCACCCCCAACATTTCAGCATTTTTTGGGTGACCCAAAGAAGGAGATTAATCTGGTACAGGTTTACCGTATTTGATCTCGGTGCTTCCAAGTACTCACTATATCCTATCGAAGGAATCAGACAGAACAAGTCTTCGCATCTTAGATTCGAGTTACCAATGAAGCACTTCAGATGTCAAAAAATTTCAGGGGGCTGGACCAGGAGACAAAAGCTTCTGATGTTGGCACATAACAGGTTTTCTAGACTTGAAGTCTAGTTTAATTAAATCATTAGAATATGTTTCAGAGGACTCACGCAAAAACTAGAGGAGTTTTGTATTTTTATTCAGTCTAGCCTTGAAGGTTTGAGGTAATTACACTTGGAGTTTGAATCTGATTACAGGTTGAAGCCGAGATGGTTCTTTATTCAATTTCATTCCTATTCTAAGTGCCCCAATGTGTTTACACTTATGAAAGTGAGATGGTATTGTCCTAGTCAACTATTACTGACGTTCAGCTCAACTTAGACTTTAGAAAGCGAGGTCAATACACTTGCAAGGTTTGTAGAATGTTTTCGTATTCTATTATTATGTTTATCTGTGTTTGGCTCAGCTTAGGTTGTCTGACATGATTACACTTGCGAAATTCATGAACTTTTTTTAGTACTATATTTAGCCGTCATGAGATTCAGAAGACAACAACATAAAAGAAAGTTGAACTCAAACGACTTGTGAAAAACTTCAGTCCATTAAAAATTGATCATTACAAAGCAGAGAAAGCAGAAGTTACAACCAGAGGCCTAAGAAGCTACAAGCTAAAGCTCCGTAAGATCAACTCTATCACACAACAGTTGAATTTGCTGATCATATTCTTCTTGCGCAGCAAAGTTGCATAGGTTAGAGATATATGGATCCTTCTTGTTCTGCAATAGGTTTACCTCACCGATGGTCTTAATAGCATTAGTTTGCCAAATCTCTATCAGAAGCTTTACAAGATAGCCAGATTGTCGAGGTAGAAGTATGATGTCTTAAACGCAGCCACTACTGCTGCCTTGGATTCACCCAACTGTCCTTCCACAGAGTTGCCAGTTGATGATTATCATGCTGTAGTTGCGCCAGCTGTCGTTCAAGGACAGAATTAGTCTTCTTAGCATTATGTAGATCCTTCTGCAAAACTCCATCAGCGACCGTGCTTGGGTCGAAGTCTGCTCCAACTCTGAGACTTTCACCTGGAGCCATGTAACTCAACACGTGGTGCCACTTGAAGGTTATATATAAGCAGGCTAAGACACTTGGCACTCTAGATCCTCAACATGCACTGGCTGTCCAAACCATACAAAAGACCTAAGCAACGTTGCACAGTAGACCACGTTCGAATCCAAGGGAAAAACGCTCCACAAATGAGACACGTTTCTCTAATATTTCAGCATACAAACATGCTTATACTCATGATTGACTTAAGTGTGGGTTTCTCTGGAGTAACAACTCCAGTTTCTCTAACGTTGTTCATCTTGTGCACAGGTGATGTGTTATAACATCTGGCAACAAACTATTTCTGTACAAGGTTTTGAAAATATTTTCCGTTATTTGGATCATCTCTGGTCCAGGTGAAGATCCGACTTCGCCAACCTTTGAGACGAGCTTCCTCAAAAGTAGACGTATTTTCTTATTCCGAGCTAAGTAACTTGATTGTCATCGCTGAGCTTCTACAAATGTATCCAGGTGAAACTTCTTCATTGCCGACCTATGCATACATGAAGACAATCATGTACAACTAGGGGTGTTAACGAAATGAGCCGAGCTGAAGATCAGGTTTTCAAATTCAAATTCGTTTAATTAAACGAATTGTTTGACTGGGTTCATTTATTGTAACGAATTTTAAATTTTGTTCGAGTTCGGCTCGATAACGATATAACTGTTTAAACGAGTCGAATAGTTCGCGAATATTTTGGCTCGTTTTAGTAAATGAACCTAATTAGGTGTTCGAATTCGGGTCGTTTAAGTAAAATTAACAAACGAACTTGAATCAAATATGAATCAAACTCAAACAGCTTGCAAACTGTTCGGTTCGTTTAACACCCCTATGTACAACTTATATTTTCTTACATATGACGCGTCATAAACACACACACATATGTATGTATGTATATGTTTGTGTGTATATATGTGTGTGAGTGCGCGAGCGTGTGTATCCCAAAATTCTATTGCAGATTGACTGTCTTGGGGTAGTGCAACACTTCGATCGACTGAGGAGGAACGAAAATGTTAGAGGAATGCAAAGTGATCTCAGCAGAATGAAGAAACTATTAACCTCAAGTGGAACCCCCATCACTTATACCACGGGGAAAAGACACAACTCATTTTTTAGCCTAACAAGGAACGTATGATCAGCAATCTTGTTTTTTGACTCCTATTCTTAGACATCAATAAAACGACAAGTATATGTGTGTGTATGTGTGTGTATATATATAAATCAACAAACCTAGGCGATGGAAAAGCGACAAGGCCAAATATCCATTGAGATATAGTTATTGAAAATTTCAGCTGGGTACGCCAAATAGCTCGTTAGCAATCCTTGTATATGTAGATCTTACCGGGGATAAGAGTTGATTAAGCCTTAGCTTGTGAGATAGAACTACGAGAACTAAACCTTGTGTACCAACTACACTAGACCCTTCCTTTATGGGATATAATTCTGGTCCTGCATAAGCCCAAGACCAAAGATCAAATAAGATCAGAAAGAAAAAAGAACAGAAAATAAAATTAAAAAAAAAAAGAAGAACATGGATAAACGACTCGAAGATGTTAGAAGGTAAGACGTCAAGGTCAAGAAATGTAAGTATAGGTCAAGGAGGAAAGAAAAGGATCATATGTGCATTGATATAAGCCTTAAGTCTAGTGATGAATGAGAATATTGCACGAATACATGTGTATGTGAATGATTAGACAAAAATAAATATCCTGATGAATAGACTAATTTTTCTAATGAACGCATGATAGTTTATCCCTTACTACTTCATTGTGCAAGTTTTGCTGAGATCTAGCAACCAGGGCTCAAGGTGTAATAGATTGTACTAATGTATTTCATGTACTAGTAGGTTTATTCATGTAAATTATGTTTGTATGCATGTATTTATATCTAAGTTAAGTGAAGCAAAGATTGAATGAAACTTATATAGGGATGTGGAGAAATAAAGCAGAATTGGAGTTCACAGATCGATACCATCGACCCGTTGGCAAGAAGTCTCGAACGGTCAGCATCAAAAGAGGTTAATATTTAGTTTTTAGAAAATAAGAAAGAAGTCATGAATCTAGGTTGAGTTGGAACTCGGTTTGTGACCGACATTTTACCACTTAACAAAAAAGTTACAAAGTCTTCACCTTTTCTATTTAGCATATCTGATTATATATAAAATAGTAATTCACTAGAGGCAATCTAATTGTACAAAATATAACAACAACAACCACAACTACTGTAAATTTTGCATATAAACTGAGAATTAATCAACAATGAAACAACAAAACAAGAACAATTGATGATCTTGATGCAAGAGAAAGGAACTTTCATGAGAAGATTGAATCAATCGATTAGAGAGAAAAGAGAGACGGTTACAAAATTGCATCAAGCTTAAGTCGGATCACAGTAGCTCAACCCGATCTTTTAAAGAAGAAAACTAACCACTAAAATTACAAGAAAGCCCTTACAGATATAACTACAACTGTATAACTACCAGGGACATTTTCGTCATTTCGTCTTATTTAAACACCTTCCCGCCTTCATACTTCTTCTTCCTTTCTTCACGCTCCATCAAGCCTCCTCTGTAATCAGCACAATCACCACATCAATCACCTCCGTTTAATCTTCCCTCAGCAGCTATCAACAACCAATCATCCCAATGTTTGATTACCATCACTTCCCTTCGATGCCCGCTGCCATTGGTTCCACTCACCATCATCACACAACTGATTATGCTCCATGCCATCTTCCTCCTTTTCTTTGACACCCCCCCTCAAGCTGAGCTTGGAATAAATGTTGTAAGTTCCCAACGCACCACACAATATACTCAGCCTCCTGGAATCAAGGGATTTAGTAAACATGTCAGCCAATTGCAACTCAGACCTCACTGGCATCAATTTGATCACACCCTCTTGCAGTTTATCTCTCACAACATGACAGTCAATCTCTATGTGCTTGGTTCTCTCGTGGAATACTGGGTTCTCAGCTATATATATAGCACTTTTGCAATCACAAAACACCTCAATTGGTTTGTTAGTATGAACCCCCAAATCTCTCAACAGATAAGTGAGCCACTGCACTTCACATGTAACCATTGCCATTGCCCTATACTCCGCCTCTGCTGAAGATCTAGATACTGTGGTCTGCTTCTTTGATCTCCAAGAAACCAAAGCCCCTCCAAGAAATACACAATACCCCGTAATAGATCTTCTCGTCTCATTGCAGCCTCCCCAGTCTGCGTCTACAAATGCCTTCAGCTCTAAACCTCCAGTTCTAGGGAACAACAGTCCCTGCCCTACAGTGCCCTTGATGTACCTTAGAACTCTGTGTGTGGCTTTAAGATGGTTTTCAGTCGGGCAATCCAGAAACTAACTAAGTTGTTGTACTGGGAACGCTATGTCAGGCCTGGAAATAGTGAGATAGAGCAACTTCCCTATTAATCTTCTATATTGTGATGTGTCCTTTATAAGAGGCGAATCATTATGCATGAGTCTCAAACCACTTTCCATTGGACTCTTGGCTGGTTTACATTCCAGGAAACCAGCTTGTTCTAAGAGCTCAAGGGTGTACTTCCTTTGATTGATGTGAACTCCCCCCCCTTGCCTTGGCTATCTCAATGCCAAGGAAGTATTTGAGATGTCCCAGATCCTTGATCTGGAATTTAGTATTGAGAGCCTGCTTAACCTGAGAAATGTAGACATCTGACGAGCATGTGACGATTATGTCGTCAACATAAACCAACAAAACAATCAGAACAGTTCCAATGTATTTAGTAAAGAGGGTGTAGTCTGCCTTGGATTGTGAAAACCCCTGTGAAAGCAAAAACTGGGTCAATGTAGCGTTCCATTCTCTACTAGCCTGCTTTAGCCCGTACAAAGACTTTTCTAGCTTGCACACCATCCTTGAATCTGAGAGTACCATGCCAGGAGGAGGTGTCATGTATATGTCCTCATGTAAGTCACCATGCAAGAAGGCGTTGTTCACGTCCATTTGATGTATGTGCCACTGATGTTGTGCTGCAAGGGCAAGGACCACTCGTACTGTAGTCATTTTAGCAACGGGGGAGAAAGTGTCTTGATAGTCAATTCCATACTGTTGGTTATACCCCTTGGCTACCAATCTAGCCTTGTGTCTCTCTATCGTGCCATCTGGCTTGAGCTTAGTCTTATAGACCCACCTGCATCCAATGGGAACCTTGCCTGGGGGTAATGGCACTATAGACCACGTCTGGTTGGCTTCCAATGCTGCTAGCTCTGCCGCCATTGCCTCCTGCCAAACAGAAGAACTATATGCCTCTAGATAAGACTGAGGCTCTGTATGTGTGCTCAAATTTAAGATATATGCTTTGTACGCTGGAGCTAAAGATGCAAGTGTGAAATACTTATGTAAAGGATAAGGAGATGTATGAGCAGATAGTGAATAAGATTTTGACAATTGACTGCAATGGTAGTCTTGCAAATATTTGGGAACACGTTTCAGACGCTCAGGCCTATGAGTAGTATTTGTATCCTGTGGAAGAGGAGGCAACTCAATGATGATTTGACCAGATGGTGGAGGTGGTGTTGTTGAGGGTGACATGGGAAGAGTATTGTCAGTGTGGGACGTGGAACGAGGAGGACTAGGACTAGACTCATGTGTGGATAAGTGTGGTGTAGGAGATGTGTCAAGAGTAGATGTTGGAGGTGAAATCTGAGGACAACTTGGGAAGTCATCATATGGCGGGCAATATGGTCCTGCTGGAGGTGATACGGGCAAAGAGACTTCATTATGAAGGGGCTTAACAGCATATGGAAAAACAGTTTCATGAAATGCAACATCTCTGCAAACATATATGTCTTTTGTATCAAGGTCCTGCAATACATATCCCTTGGTAGTATATGACAATCCCAAAAAGATGCTCCTTCTGGATCTTGAGGCAAATTTATCCTTAGCTGGGTGTGTATTGACTCCAAAATCTAAGCAACCAAAGACTCTGAGGCTCGAATATGAAGGTGGCTTATTGTAAAGTAATTGGTAAGGAGTCTGGTTTTTGAGTAAGGGTGTAGGGAGCAAGTTGATAAGGTACACTGAGTGTTGGATGCAAAATCCCCAGTACATAGAAGGAACTTGTGACTGAAATCTAAGTGCCCTGGCCATGGAAAGAATATGTTGATGCTTTCGTTCAACAATGCCATTTTGCTGTGGTGTGTACACACAACTTGTTTGGTGTATAATTCCTTTAGAGGCATAGAACTGAGTCATATTGAATTCCTGCCCATTATCAGTTCTAATGACTTTAACACGACGATCAAACTGAACTGCTGCATACTCACAAAAACTTTGCACAATGGATCTTGTCTCAGATTTACATTTCATCAAATACACCCAGCAAAACCTACTGTAGTCATCAACTATGGTAAGAAAATATCGTTGCCTATACATCGTGGGAAACTTGTATGGTCCCCAAATGTCTATATGTATGAGGGAAAAAGGGGCTGAAGAAATAGAATGGGATACAGGGAATGGTTCTCTCTTTTGCTTAGCCAATGGGCATACTGTGCATTTACTTATTTCATCAGGCTCTGTAATGATGGCTGAATCCATCTTATGAAGCTCCTTTAGTCTGGCATATGATGTGTGCCCCAATCTAGCATGCCATAACCAAGACACAGAAGAAGTAACTGAAAGCGTGGTTGAATGTGAGATGATCTTAGCAGTTCCATGAAGATGATAGAGTCCATGGTTCTCTTCAGCTAAACCAATCATCTTCTTGGTCTTTAAGTCCTGAATGCAGCATACATTATGGTGGAATGAGACATTGATGGAATTATGTTTGGTTAGTTTACTCAAGGACAGGAGGTTGAATGCAAACGATGGAATGTGAAAGACACCCGTTAGAGTAAGGCTTGGACTGACTTGTACTGTACCAACATGAAGCACTTTCACAAGAGACTTATCTGGTAACTTCACAGAAAGAGAATCAACAACATGATATGAATCAAAGAGTTTCAAGTCATAACACACATGATCAGTTGCTCCAGAGTCCAATATCCATATATTTAAATTGTTACACAATACATTACCTGCATTCTTACCAGAGTCATTAGCCTGCTGTGCTGACAAGACTGAATGATGGTTGGTTGCACCACCATTGGACTCAGCAACGTCTCTGCCTCCTTTGTCCTGGTGCTCATGCAACATATGAAGTAATTGTGAGTATTGTTCCACAGTCAAAGGTGGTGGCATCACAGCTCCTTGTTGGTTCTCTTCAAAAACTTCAGGTCCCTCATACTCCCCTTGGTTCATCATGTCACTCCCTGACTGTGACCTGCCATCTCCATACATCAGATTCACTTGGCCCTTTGGCTTGAACCCTGGGGGATAACCGTGCTTCTTGTAACACCTATCAACAGTATGTCCAGCCATATTGCAGTGTGTACAGTAAGGTGTTTTAGAGAAATTCTGATTAAACCTTGGATTTCCTCTTCCATAGCCTCTTCCACCAGGCTTTGGAATCATTCCATTCGAGACAGGCATATTGCTATAAAACTTGGGGTTATATGCATTGGACCTTCCCTGGTTACCAAAGTTTACATTCATAACCTCAGACGGATTATTCAAGAACTGATTCTGAGTAGATGTATAGGTCATTTTTCTCTCCAACTTAATTGCCATCGCAAAGGCCGTTTTGAGATCAGGCAACAGTAAAATTTGCGATTTAACTGCTTCAAAGTCATCATTGAGTCCTTTCAAGAATTTAATTACACAATCATCTTCAATAAACTTGTTGATCTTAGAATTCAAATTGCAGTTGCATCTTCCACATTCACAACTAGGAATTGACCTTAACATAGATAGTTCTTCCCATATTCCTTTTAGCTTCGTATAGTATTCTGTTACTGTACTAGTTTCTTGTTTTACGGCGTAAAACGTTTCTTGCAAATCAGAAAGCCTAAATGAATCCACATTACCGTATCTAAATAGCAAATCATTCCAAATTTCAACTGCACTGTCCAGCCACATAACACTTTGAGCAATTGCAGGAGTTAAGGAATTTACCAGCCACGAGGCTACCATATTGTTTGCCTTGATCCAAGCATTGTACCTGCGTGCTCCTTCTGCTGGCCTTTGATGCACTCCATTAACGAAGCCTAACTTGTTCTTCGACTCCAAGGCACGCCTCATCGATATATTCCAACTGTGATAGTTATTTCCATCAAGAAGTGGTTGTACGAGAATTAAAGAAGGACTATCACTAGGATGAACATAAAATGGATCTTCCGTTGGATCAACTAGAACATTTGCAGGCTGATGACTACTGGATGAAGAAGGTGAATTGTTCGGAGGGAGATTGTTGTTCGCCATAAAAGTACCAAAGTTCATCTATACACACGCTCTGATACCATGTAAATTTTGCATATAAACTGAGAATTAATCAACAATGAAACAACAAAACAAGAACAATTGATGATCTTGATGCAAGAGAAAGGAACTTTCATGAGAAGATTGAATCAATCGATTAGAGAGAAAAGAGAGACGGTTACAAAATTGCATCAAGCTTAAGTCGGATCACAGTAGCTCAACCCGATCTTTTAAAGAAGAAAACTAACCACTAAAATTACAAGAAAGCCCTTACAGATATAACTACAACTGTATAACTACCAGGGACATTTTCGTCATTTCGTCTTATTTAAACACCTTCCCGCCTTCATACTTCTTCTTCCTTTCTTCACGCTCCATCAAGCCTCCTCTGTAATCAGCACAATCACCACATCAATCACCTCCGTTTAATCTTCCCTCAGCAGCTATCAACAACCAATCATCCCAATGTTTGATTACCATCACTTCCCTTCGATGCCCGCTGCCATTGGTTCCACTCACCATCATCACACAACTGATTATGCTCCATGCCATCTTCCTCCTTTTCTTTGACAACTACTACCACAATAATAATAATATACATGTTCGCGAAGTATTTTAAATTATTTATAGTGGAATAATTCTGGTCCTTGATGAATACTACACAAAAAGGAGCAACGGTAAGTCACTTTTGCATGATGATTGGTACATTATCATATGCATGATGAATATAGAGACTGAAGAGGACCAGCACAACCTTCAGCAATCGTACTTTTTATTTTGGCTTTTCTCCGCGTTCCTTTATGGTATCCCAAGTGGATATTCTTACAGCAATTATAGACAAGTATAAAAACTATTTTCTGTTGGAGGGTTTCGTTTTTTGTGCTAGGTGGAATTAATATGTGGTTCTTATTTTCTTTCTCTTCAATTTTCTTAATTTTGCTGGCTGCCGATCTGTAGTTTTACTACTTAAAAACATTTGTTAAAAGAGAAAAGAAAACATATGGGCGCAGCAGGTTTATTTTTACTCCCCCCCCCCCCCCCCCTCCCGTCTGGTTAGAATTTTTGCTTTTGGTTCCAGTTATTGCTGTTATGTGAAACTATTCTAAATTTAAATGAATAATAGACTATCACAGTATGTTCACAACGAAAACCCATAAGGGAGAGTAAAATTTTTAATCTACTGATGATGTTAACATCAGCACGGGTACACAACAACGAGTGTAAACGGGTTGGTATGGTCAGAGTTCAGATTGGCTTAACTTATAAGGAAACAGGTCGTTCTGCGATGCCGAGATGACACGAGGAGTTACAATCAACGCACAAAAAGTTGGTTAACCTAGAGGTTGGCTACATCAACACGAGCATGAGATTTAAGATGAAATTATATCAGCTCGACAGCGAGTTGCTGGCTTATAACATAACAACTTGACGAAACTTGGGAAAGGGAGCTCCATGAAAGTTACATCCACCATGTGGATAATTTTATTTTGACATAATGACACTTGAGGCTCCTTCAACAACACATGTAATGCATGGGAAAAGTGGACATAATACCTGGAATGACTCGACAATGTCGATATGCACACACCAGGACAACGGGTATAAAATATTTCATTCACAGAAATAAAAGGTGTTAGGTCCCTTAGAACACACTAGAAGGGGGGTTGAATAGTGTGTTCATCAAGTATGGATATTTTTCGTTTTGGAGTGCAACCAATACTTGGATGTGTTCTTTAGAAAGAATAAAAACTTGCAAGGAAGTAAAGAACACGAGTATGTATAGAGGTTCAAGTCAAATGACTCTACTCCTCTACCTTCTTGATTTTTCACAAGAAGGATTTTCAAAAGGGGATTGTTATTTCTATGGGGGTAAACAACAATCAAAGAACAAAATCCAACAACAGAAAAACTAGGCAGCTTGCCTAGACCACAACCAAGATATCCAACCCTTTGAAGTCTAGCCTCTAAAGATCTTCTTTGCCCTCAAAGAAATCTTGTAGGGAGAATAGTGCACCACACACTATCAACTAACCCTTCAAAGTCTAGAAATCTCAAACAAGAAGCACCCTTGCTTCTTGACCAACAATCTACCCAATCTCTCACAATAATAACTCACCAAGAAGAAGTCTCTTCTTCTTTTTACAATAGTCACTCTCAACAATAAAGTAAAATGTACAATGTTTACAAGTATTTTGAGAGCTTGAGTTTGAGAGAAAATTTGAGAGCATGAGATGTAGAAAGTTTGAGAAGATGAGAAGAAACCCTTCTTTTATCACTCATCAAGTTTCTTCCCGTTTGAAACCCTCTGTACAAACAATAATGGGTTTTGGCATCTTGTGTTGGTGAGCCCTCATCATTGGAGATCTCCCTTTGGCATGTAGCAACATTCTTGGAGAGATTTCAAAAAGAATGCTAAGAAAGGAAACCTAAAATCTTCAGCAGAGAAGGACCTGTGAAAAAGACACTAAAAGAGGAGGGTACAAAGAGACAACTGATGTTAAAAAGTGCAGTATAAGACCTTTGTAACGTTGGTCACATGAAGCGCCTAATGTGCTTAAAGTACAGGCGTTCGAAGTGACATAGAGCGCTTAATGTGAAAATGAACTGTCGTTCGAAGTCACATCAAGCGCCTAATGTGGGCGGCTTAAGGCGTTCGAAGTCACATGAAGCGCCTAATGTAGCCCTTCATGCTTGTTCGAACAAACTCTGACATTTTCTCAGAGAAAGGACTTAAGAGTACGTGCACATTCAGGGGAAAAGTACTTTTGACTTGGTGGACAACTTAAAGCACCTAATCAGGCGTTCGAAGTGTTCGCATTTTCCTCAGGACACATGAAGCGCCTAATGTATGCGTTCGAATTGTCCTGACTTCAATACACTTTACATGAAGCGCCTAATCTGGGCGTTCGAAGTGTACGCACATCCAGACACTTCACATGAAGCGTCTAATGTAGGCGTTCGAAGTGTACTGGACTCCACCAAGGTACATTAAGCGCCTAATGTAAGTGTTCGAAGTATACAGACTTCCAACACCACACATGAAGCGCCTAATCTACTTGTTCGAAGTACACCATTGTGCAAATCATCAAAACTCAACATATTCTAACATTCTCCCTCTTTTTGATGATTTCACAACATGCATAACTTATCAAAGATCCCCCTCAACTTATGCTCCCCCTCACTAGATGCAAGAAAAAAATAACTTGAAAATAACAATGTGATGAAACAATTTACTGAACACCAACAGAGAAATACCAAGTCAAATTTTCTTGCAATAAAAAACAACTGGAAATTTTCAAACGCCAACAAAAGAAAAGAAAACAAAATTTACATAGCACCACCACTTGGTGGTGTAAAACCACTAAAGCCAAAACATACGCTAGCAGCAAAGTCCGTGAATCCACCCATGGATCCTCCAACATCTCCAGAGCCACCAGCATCACCACCGCCACCAGCACTGCTACCAGCACCACCACCAGCACCACCAGCACCACCTTCTCCCCCTAAATCATCAAAATTAGGGAGAAGAGTCCACGGACCGATCTGCATGAATGCATTTCTGAACGCATTCATGCGCAGTTCATTTCGCAAATGCCGAGCTTCATGCTCAGCATCACGAAGATGCAACTGTTGAACAGTCTGTTCAAGCACAACAATTCGTGATAGCAACTCAGATCAATTGCTATCACCAGCAGCATCTTAAGGTCCCTCCTCGACCTCATCATCAGGAATGGTGGTGGCCTTCCATTTTTACAAATCAATGGCTTGGGTGATATTGTAGTGATCATAGACGTTAGATTTAGCAACTGGGGTCAAATCATCATCAGTAATTTCAATACCTTTTGACCTTAACAATATTGTGATAATATTTGCAAAAGGTAAAGCTTTGGACCCTTTTCGGAGAGCTGCAAACATGACTTCTATGAAAATCCAGGCGAGATTCAACTGGGTCAGATGTTTGAGACGGTAAGATACATAGAAATCCATGTTGCTGGGATTTCTAATAGCCTTACCATTGATGCAGTAGGTGACCACTGCTAGCAAAATGCGATCCACCAATGGCATGTTTTGAGTCTTTTTGGAGGGGAAATACCCCAGATCGAATTTTACGTCCTGCTCACGGACGCCGTATTTGCTACTCCAGTCAAATACGGAGAAATCGCTCAATCCCTCATTCCGGATTCTCAAGACTTCACAGATTTCAGGGACAGTGAAGCTGAGAGGAGTACCGTTAATAACAGTGTTAAGGGAAAAAGGGTGAGACTCAGATTGTGGAGTGACCCACAAGTTTGAATAGAACAGCCGGGTGTGCTCGCGGGAGAATTTCTGCATGTCAAGTCTGGACCAAAGAGAGATCCAGCCTTGATGTTCCAACAGGGGAACGATTTCAAAAGCACTGCTTGTCTCAGGGAGATTGCTGAGGTTGAACAGTTTCAGAGGGATGATGAGACGATTATTTGCTACCCATTCTTCGAATAGCATATTGGATTAGAAAGAAACATAAACACCTTTGTCAACGGAACGTGGTGGTTTCTTGATTTCGGGTTCAAACTTCTTTAACCAAGGAAAATTATCCTTGGTGAGCCCTTCACGAATGGACTTTATTTCAGCCGGCTCAAGAATTCCATGTCCAGCCGTTTGTTTTCGCTTTTGGGAGCGGGGGCGTTTGGAAGGACCAGCAGAATCCATTTGAGAAAAAGAGAAAAGTGTTGAAAAAGAGGGATTTGTGTGGAGGATATGCAAGGATGTTTTGAAAAAAATGAAGGAAAGGTTGGATTTTTAAAGGTGAAGAAGGAAGATGAAGAGATGGTGAAGTAATGGTGGGAGGAAGATTAATGGGAGAGTGGAGGAGTGGGAGAGAGATGTGAGGAAGAAGGTGAAAAGATAAATTGAATGGGGAAGAGGGAAGATCAGGCGTGGGAAAGAGGGAGGGAAGAAAGAGACGGCAGGAAATTGATGGTCCTTGAATGGCGCGAAAACTGAAGAGGCGGCGGAAAAGACAGTGAATAATTAGGGTTGAAGCACCTAATGTGACCTCGAACGACTTCACAAAAGAGGATGAAGCGCTTAAAGTCACATTGAACGGTTGTGGAGATGCAGATTGAGCGCTTAAAGCCACTTTGAACGAGTGAATTCATTAGGATAAAGCGCTTAATCCTACATCGAACGCATTTGTAAAGGAACATAAAGCGCCTGATGTCACTTTGAACGAGTGACATCCTTAACATCAGGCACCTGATGTTACATCGAACGCCTGAAGCAAGTGTGATGAAGCGCTTTATGTGCATTGATCTTGAAAATTTTAAAATTTTTGTGCTCAAAACTCAAGATGGGTTTTATCAACCCATGTTGAGCAACCCCAACCTACTTCTTATAGATACAAAAACATCACTAGGTAAGGGTTTCGTGAAAATGTCCGCTAATTGGTCTCGTGTAGGAACGAATTCCACATTTATCAAGTTCTTTTGTACACAATCACGGATGAAATGATACCTCACTTCAATGTGCTTATTCCGACTATGTTAGACGGGATTTTGTGCAATATTAATAGCAGACGTGTTATCACACAAAATTGGCACCGTTGAAAAGTGAATAATATAATCATTTAACGTGTTAGTCATCCATAATAACTGTGCACAACAAGAGGCGGCCGACACATATTCGGATTCCGACGTAGAAAGAGACACACTGTTTTGTTTCTTGGAAAACCAAGAAACGAGACAATCTCCAAGAAACTGACAAGTTTCGGAGGTGCTCTTCCTATCAACTAGACTCCCCGCATAATCGGAGTCACAATATCCTCTTAAATCAAAACATGCATTCTTAGGATAAAACAAACAAAATTTCAAAGTACTTCTAAGGTATCTAAGGATGCGTTTCACCGCAATAAAATGCATCTCCCTAGGATCACTTTGAAATCTAGCACATAAACATACTGCATGTAAAATATCGGGTCTACTAGCCGTCAAATAAAGTAGACTACCTATAATGTCACGATACAAGGTTACCTCGACATGCATTCCTTTTTCATCCTTGTCAAGCTTGGCACTTGTGCTCATAGGAGTGTTTACCTCTCTTCCTTCACCAAAATTGTACTTTTTGAGCAAATCTCTTGTGTATTTGGTTTGGGAAATGTACACGCCTTCTTTGGTTTGCTTGATTTGTAATCCAAGGAAATAGTTAAGTTCTCCCATCATGCTCATCTTGAACTCACCTTGCATAAGACTAGCAAATTGCTCACAAAGACAATTGTTAGTAGCACCAAAAATAATATCATCAACATATACTTGAACAATTAAATGATTCCTACCTTGTTCTTTTATGAACAAAGTAGTGTCAACTTTACCTCTTGAAAAACCATTATTAAGAAGAAAAGTACTTAACCTCTCGTACCAAGCTCTTGGAGCTTGTTTGAGGCCATAAAGAGCCTTTTTAAGTTTGAAGACATGATGTGGTGAGTCATGACATTCAAACCCGGGAGGTTGTGCAACATACACTTCTTCTTGAATAACACCATTCAAGAAGACGGATTTAACATCCATTTGGTAAAGTTTAAAATTCCTATAACAAGAATATGCTAACAATATTCTAATAGCTTCAAGCCGTACTACGGGTGCAAATGTCTCATCAAAATCAATACCTTCTTCTTGACGGTATCCTTGAGCAACTAACCTAGCCTTGTTTCTTGTGACATTACCTTGATCATCCATCTTTTTACGAAAAACCCATTTTGTACCAATAATAGGATGATCGTGTGGTTTGGGAACTAACTCCCAAACATCACTTCTTTCAAATTGGTTTAACTCTTCTTGCATAGCCAAGATCCAATTTTCATCAAGAAGTGCATCTTTGATATTCTTGGGCTCTATAAGAGAGACAAATGCATTCTCTCTATATTGCCTTCGTGTGGTGATACCCCTATTTAGATCACCTATGACCAACTCTTGAGGGTGAGAACTTTTATGTTTAAATGATCTAGGAAGATTGGAGACATCTCCTCCAACTTCCTCATGATCATGTTCCGGAAGAGATGAACCTTCATCATTCACATGACTTCCATGTTCCGGAATGTGTGATGCATTATCTACATTTTGTGTATCAACATGAGTGTGAGAAATATTTCTATTTGACTCACAAAGTTCATGCACACAAGGTGGAGGCGTACCTTCAATAGGTTCAACTCTCAAGTCAATGAAGATGTTTCCATTTGGAGGATCATCAACGATCTCTCATTGAGGAACAACCATAGGAACATCCTCAAGAATTTCTTCTTGAGGAGTCACATCTTCATCTTCTTCACAATCCTCATTAAGTTTAGGTTCGTCACTAAGTGACTCATTAAACTTAACATGGATTGATTCTTCCACCTTTTGACTCCTTTTGTTGAAAACACGAAATGCCTTACTATTTGAGGCATAACCTAAAAAGATATCTTCATCCGCTTTGAGGTCAAGTTTGTCCAAAGTATCCTTGGTATTAAGTATGAAACACTTGCAACCAAAGACTTTGAAATACCAAATGTTGGGAACTTTTCCATTCCAAAGCTCATAGGGTGTCACATTTAAGTATGGTTTCAAATAGACACGATTAATCACATAGCAAGCGGCATTTACCGCTTCGACCCAAAAATATTTGGGCAAACCGAATTCATTCAACATTGCTCTACACATTTCTTGTAGAGTTCTATTTTTTCGTTCGGCCACACCATTTTGTTGAGGAGTTCTAGGTGCTGAAAGGTCATGAGAGTATCCTTTGGATACACAAAACCTTTCGAAATCACCATCAAACTCACCACCACGATCACTACGGATGGTCTTAATGGTGTCACCCACATGATTTTCCAATCGTTTACTTAGACTCATAAACTCAATACATGCATCACTCTTCTTTGCTAGAAACATCACCCACGTATAACGAGTATAGTCATCTACAACCACAAAGGTATAATGTTTACCACCCAAACTTCTAGTTCCAACATCCCCATACAAATCCATATAAAGCAATTGTAGGGGCTTGGAGGTGGAAATATTTGTCTTGGGTTTGAAGATTGTTTTCACAAGCTTCGCCTTTTAACAAGTGTCACATAAGTCATGGTTTTCGAAATTCATTTTTGGAAGGCCTCGGACTTTACCATTTTCGCAAATAAATTTAAATGTTTTGAAACATACATGTCTGAGACGTCTATGCCATAGTTGCGTCAAATCATTCTTAGCAACTAGACAAGATACATTTTGAGCAACCAAATCGTTGATGCTAAGTTTGTAAATATTTTTGAAACGCAAAGCCTCAAATAAGATTTTATCGCCCTTTTACACAACACACTTTGTTTTCAAAAACGTTACCTCATAATTAGAATCACATAGTTGACTGACACTTATCAAGTTAAACTTAAGACCTACAACATATAAGACATCACTAAGAGAGAAGGAATCGTTACCCACAATACCATGTCCTTTGATTTGGCCTTTGCTACCGCCAAAGTGGACAACTCCTCCGTCTTGCATAGTGAGTCTATGGAAGAGATGTTTGTCTCCCGTCATATTGTTGGAACACCCACTGTCCACGACCCATTTGACCTTCTTGTCTTCGCTTTCTCCATTGAGTGCTAGGGCCTACAAAAGAACCATATGAAGTTGGTACCCTTTTTGTTTTGGGTCCTTGAAGGTTAGTTACCTTCATCTCGCCTTTTGGCACCCACACAAAATTCTTATTATTTTTAGCCCTACATACTCTTTCTACATGATCTTTCCTATTACAATAAAAACAGGTAGGAGTATGCTTGTGAGTTTGTGTATTCTTGTGCGTAGGCACATGTCGTGTTTCCTTTTTAGGAACAACCTTCTTTGGAATCGAAGAAGGTTTTTGTCTCACGGCATGAACCAAAAGTTGTGATACCTTTGGTGCATTAGCCTTTTGCTTAGGCATGTGCCTTTGCTTCTTCAAGGAGGTTTTGGACTCCTTGACAACTTGTGCTTGTTCCTTTTTATTTCTCTTCTTAGATGCATACATGGCACTAGGTTTGATTTTAGCTTTCATGCTCGGCCTAGATGCATCCTTAACCTCTATCTTTGTAGCACTTACCCTTGAATCATTTTTCTTCTCATCAAGGGCTTGAGCACATGATTTCATCAAATCATGTTTCTCTTCAAGTGCAATCACATGCATGGTCAAAAATATATCATGCTCAAGTTGCAATGCAATGTGATCTTCTAACGTGTCATTATATTCATTTAGGCATACTCTAAACTCTTTCTTGACACGTTTATATTTTAAGTCTAAGAGGTCATTTTCTTGCACTAAATCATCTCGTTCATCAATTAACCTATAGTGAGATGAGATATTACATACCTCCATGTCGTCGTCAATGGCCATAAGTGCAAAGAACTCCTTGTCTAGATCATCTTGAACCATGCCCGTGAGTGCAAGATCATCATGGTCGCCATTTTCACTCTCGGACCCAGAAAGAATGCTCTCCCAATGGGCTACTTCCGCTTACAAGGCCTTCTTCCTTTGGTAGATGGCCTTCTTGTCTTTGAGTTGCGGCTCCTTCACCCGACAATCCTTCATGAAGTGACCAAGCTTCCCACACTTATAACATTTATTCTCTTGGTCCTTCACCTTGTCCTTGGAGAATTTTTCCTTGATGAATCTTTTAGCTTCATCACCATTCTTTCTAGCAAAACGTCGGAATCTTTTGACAAGAAGTCCGACTTCATCGTCTGAGTCCTCCGACTAGCATGCAAGTGCCTTAGTGGAGTGGCGAATAGGATCGTTCTTTTCTTGTGCATCTAGATGAATCTCATAAGTAATGAGATTCCCATATAACTCATCCAAGGTGATGGTCTCCAAATCCTTGGACTCCTCAATGGCCGTCACCTTTGCGTTCTATTCTCTTCCTAAGCTGTTTAGGAAGCAGTGATTGAGATCATCTTGTTCTATCTTTTTGCCAACCGCTGTGAGAAGGTTGACAAGCTTGGTGAATCTTTGAATGGACTCTTCGATCTTTTCACCTTTGAGGACAGTGAAGTTGTAGAACTGTTTGATTAATTGTCTCCTCTTGGCCTTTCTTACTTGAGATGTTCCTTCATGGATCATTTCAAGCTTTGTCCAAGCCTCATGAGCGGATTGGACTCCTTGAATCTGAGCTCTCTCATTTGTAGTAAGAGAGCTGTTTAAAATAGCTAGAGCCTTGCTATTTATGGCCAACTGGAACTCCTCTTCAGGAGTAGGATCATCAATATCAATAGAAATCATAGAGCCTTTTGAAACTTCTATCCAGATTCTGTGCCCACAAGAACGTAGATATGTTTCCATGTTGGACTTCCATAGTGGGTAGTTTAGAAGATCAAACATTGGGACTTTGACATGAACATTGGAAATAGAAGGAACCAACTTGATTTCTTAGTTTTCTAAAAAGCAAGCTAGTGTAGCTCTTTCTACCACTGAAGCCGAGTATATCGCTTTGAGTTTATGTACTACCCAAATACTTTGGCTTAAACAGCAACTTAGTGATTTTGGCATTAAAATGAATAAGATTCCAATTTTCTGCGATAGCACAAGTGCAATCAATCTTTCACGGAATCCGGTGCTTCATTCTAAGGCCAAACACATTGAGGTGCGATATCACTTTCTTCGTGATCATGTTCAAAATGAGGATATAGTGATAAACCACATAAGAACTGATCATCAAATCGCTGACATCTTCACCAAACCCCTTAATCAAGCCACTTTTGAAAACTTACGAGTCAAATTAGGAATGATGACTTACGATACCATTGTATAGTTCTATCTTTTGCATGATTTGCAAAATGAACGGGGAGATAGAATAAGAACATGATTTTAGTTGGTAAGTCATGTTTTAGTTGGTAAGTCATGATGAATCATATGCTAAGTTTTTATTGGTATAAATTTTGGAGCATAGGTTAAGGGGGAGAGTATGAGTTGCGGGGGAGCGACATACTATTTAAAAGTTGAAAATATAGTTGAAAACATTTGGTTAAACTTTTGGTTATAAGTTGTGACATTAAAATCATGTTAGGTTATTTTGAAAATCATCCAAAAGGGGGAGAATGTTGAGAAATATGTTTGGATAATTTTCAAAGTCATGATTTTAAGTGATGAATACTTAAAAATGTCACATATGGTGTTATAAATGAAAGAGTTGAATAAGTGAAGAAAAATGACACGATGTCTAGGGTTGTTAGAAATATTTTTCTAAAATGTGATAAAATAGTTGTTCTTATTTTTACATGATTTATATATGTTTATCATGTTGTGATTATGTGATTTTTATGATGATAATACCTTGTGACTAATATGCCCTCGAAGTTTCTACAACTTACCAAAAAGGACAAAAGTGGTATTTTGAGTTTTGTAGGTACTCGACATGGTGAATATGATTCAAGAAGATATTATCATCTTATTATCAAGAAGGTGTTATTATATTTAATTCTGGCCATCAGGGTCATTTCTGGAGTTTTATCTCACTAGGGGTATTTTGGTCATTTTACCCCCAAGGATATTTTTGGTATTTTCACTCAAGGAATCTCTTGAGCATATTATTATCTTCATTCTGGAGCTGTGTTATTATTATTTTGAAGATTATATGGTGATCTTATATCTTATTCTCTCAACCGATGATATTATTGACTATAGCTGGATATGTGACGATTTGAGATGTCACATTCTATTTTTTCTTGAAGACCATTGGTGCAACATTCATCACAATATGTAAAGGAGAAGAAAGTATGAATTTTGGTGTTATATGTTGACATAATCTTGTCAACACTTATTCATTATTTTTTATTCACAAAATTTGAGTTGGTATACATACATACAATATCAAAAACGTCCATAAACAGGTGGAGAAGGTGGTGTACTCATTTTATGACTTTTGGACAAGTGGAAAATTCAAAAACAAGCTAGTTGGTAAAAGTTGCCAACTTGAAATTTCAAATTTGAATGTAATGGAGACAAGGTTGTTGGAGATGATTATGGAGGTGCTTTAATTCAAAATTCTCAGCCATCACATGGTCTAAAAGTTGGAGAGAATATTCCATCTATTCACACTATAAATATGAGGCAAGGTGAAGAAGAGAAGACACACACTTGAAAGCAAAAATGAAGATTGTTGTCTTGCTATTCTCTTCTCATATTTTTGTTCATACTTTGTGTAGCTAAGGTGTTCCAATTTTTCTGTTGTCCAGCTACACTATACACACCTTCTTGGGTTGGATTTGTATGATTGATTAGCCAAATTTATAAAGCTACATCAATAGGTGGTAGAGGTGTTGTAATCAAGAGTTGCATAGAGGTGATTATCCAAGTCTTGAATAGGGTTGGTGTATAACCCAAGGATCAAGCTTGGCTCTTGTTGTAAGGTGTTCATTTGATAGTGAAATCCAAGGAAAGGTGTTCCTTGGGACTGGAGTAGGTCACATTGACCGAACCAGGATAAATTCTCGGTGTTCTTCTCTTGTTTTTTTTATTTCTGTTTTCTACCCGTTTTTGACTGCAGTTTTCACACAACTTCTCACAATTTGAAAAAATAGCTAAACATTTTCAAAATTCGTGATTTTTGGTGGAGTTATACTTCAGACTGTTAACTTTCATTTGCAACAAGAATCACTTGATTTGAGCAAGGGAAAGTTAGTCTTTCAGTCTTTGCAAGATAACTGCTCCAATCTGGCTGCAATCTGACCAGTTTTGAGAAAACTTAAATTCTGTATTTTTCAAGAATTGTTTAAGGTCAGGGACTTTTGGAAACTTCATCTACACATCCTAAGGAGTGTTTTGATATAAAGATCAACCTTTTTGGTTGAGTATTCAAAGAGAAATACGTTTTGAAAAATCAGCAACATTCTGTCCAATTCTGTCCAGATTGACCATCTAAATCTTTTTATTTGTTTGAAGGGTCAAACGATCTTATTTTTGTCTAATTTTTGGACAGAGTCTTGTTAACTCATTGAAGTTAAATTCTGGAGAGTTTCATAATTTTTGGAGTTGTGTACAATGATTTGTGAATTTTTGAAAAACGGTTCTGAATCTGAGGTGGTTTCAGATTCTGTTTTCAAAGGGGATTTTAACAAAGGGTTGTAGTGTAATTTCCGCTAACCACTATTCACCCCCCTCTAGTGGTGTTTGTTGCAGGTGCACGGTCCAACATTTGGTATCAGAGCCAGACCAACACCACTCAAAAGAAGCAAGATTCAACACCGTACAAACAAGACAAGGCTAAGAAGCAAGAAATCATAGTTGCCTGCTAATCCCAAATCAAGAAGGTTTGGATCATTTGAACACTTCAAGAAGGTCTGGAACATTTGTATTCACTTGATTAAAGGTTCAAGGTATTCATCTAAAATCATACATCATGTCATCTATCTCTCATAAAGGAACGTTCTCAAAGTCTACGAAAGAGGTAACATCTATTCCTGATTTTGATTCTGATAATGAGATGACTTTCGATGAAATGTATGATGAATTCATGAAAATGCATGCTCACTGTAAGAGGCTCTCTAAAGAAAAGAAGAAACTAGTTGAAGAAAATGACAAGTTGAAGACGTCCAACTTGGAATTTTCCGATCAATTAGAATCTCTTAAACAAGAGTCTTCTAATACTTTTGATTCTTTAGAGAATAAAATTGAATCATATAGGAAAGATGAACAAAAGTTAAAAATGGAAAATAATATGTTAAAGTCTAAGTTGGAAAATTGTGAACATGAGATAGTACAACTTAAGTCTTCTAAACTTAACTTAGAAAAAATGTTAGAACACTTTAAATCGGGTGCAAATATGTTAGATACACTTATCTCATCACAAAAGTATGGTAATGATAAAACCGGCTTAGGCTATAAAGAAGAAAATGAAAAAGTAAATAAAAAGACTAAGTTTGTTTCATCGAGTACAAAGTTGCCATATAATACAACAAATCAACTTTGCCTGCTTCTACACCTTCGTCTACTTATATCAACGCAAAAATACAACACACACCCACCAATATACACACGCATAAACATACATCTAGGCCAAACTTTGCATCTAGACAACCTAGAAATTATGCCTACATGTATACAAATGCAATTAGACCAAATAAAATGCATATAACTTATTATGAACCTAAATATAGGCAACACTCTTATAAGTCTTATAGAAATGCCTACAAACACACTTATATAGCGCCATATAAGAAACAAAATCGCATGCCTTATGCACATTATAAAACTTGGCCATCCTATAATGATTATCAACCATGGCACAACATGTATAACAATGCATCTTCACTTATGTGGAATAATCATGTATATGCTAATTCTTCTTATTTTCCAAATTATAAGAATGCTAAAAATGTGCCTAGAAGGTATATTCAAGTTTGGATACCTAAGGGATATCTAAACAAGAATAATGCCCCTAACATTCAAGGACCCAAATAAAGGGTACCTAAAACTTTGTCTCCATTGTAGGATAAACGCAAGGAATGCAAGAAGGAGTCAAAGTCAAAGAATCTAAAAACCAACTGGTTTTTAGATAGTGGATGTTCGAGGCATATGACGGGGAACCCCAAACTATTCATCGAATTGGAACATATCAAGAAGGGAGAAAAAGTAACATTCGGTGACAACAACAAAGGACAAGTTGTTGGAAAAGGAACAATTGGGGACCCTAACACATTTCAAATACGAAATGTGTTATTAGTAAGCAATCTATCTTATAATTTACTTAGCATTTCTCAACTTATAGATTGTGGTTATAATGTCTCCTTTCTTTCCAATTCTTGTGATATAATAAATGAAAAAGGAGAAACGGTTTTAAAAAGAAATAGAGATGGAAATATTTATACTCTTACCTTAGATAACATGTTAGATGCTAAGGTTAAGTGTCTAATATCACATGACTTAGATGTAAATTTATGGCATAGAAGATTAGGCCATATAGGAATTTCAACTATTAAGAAATTGTCTAAGAAGAATTTAATTAGAGGAATGCCTAAGTTAGACTTAGATAATTTTCAAATGTGTGAAACATGTATTAAGGGAAAACACATTAAAGAAATCTTAAAACCGAAACATGAAGTGAGTACTAATCATGTACTAGAATTGCTTCACTTAGACTTATTTGGTCCAAGTAGGACAAAAAGTCTAGGTGGACACTACTATGTGTGTGTCATAGTAGATGATTACTCACGCTACACATGGACATTGTTTTTAACACACAAAGACGATGCTCCATTAGCAATCGAAACTTTTATTAAGCAACTTGAAAACATTTATGAAGAAAATGTTAAAAGAATTAGAAGCGATAGAGGTGGAGAATTTATAAACAAAGACGTAATCAAATTTTGCGAACTATATGGAATCAAACAAGAATTCTCACCACCTAGAACACCACAATTCAATGGAGTTGTTGAACGTAAAAATAGAACGATTCAAGAAGTTGCTAGGACAATGCTGTGTGAAAATAAATTACCTAAATATTTATGGGCTGAAGCTGTTAGTTGTGCATGCTATATTATAAATAGGCTTACTATTAGAAAGAAATTAAACAAAACGCCTTATCAATTGCTAAAAAATAGACAACCTAAAATAGATTATCTTAAAGTATTTGGATGTAAATGTTTTGTGCTAAACACTAAGGATAATCTAGATAAGCTTGAACAAAAGTCTATTGAATGCATATTTGTTGGTTATTCTACTAACTCAAGAGCATATAGGTGTTATAATCCTGCATCTAGAAAGATAATTGAATCCATACATGTGAAATTCAATGAAAATGCATGCTTTGAAGTTAGTGATAAACATCAACATAAACAAGAAACAAATGTTGAAAATATGTTTGATGATGATATATTACTTGAGCCTGTACTTGATCATCTAGAACCAACTCTCCCTGAACAAGACATGCATGAACCCTTAGATGAAATAAATGAAGAAACTTTGCAATTGGAAGATAATGTAACTAATGATCTTATTACATATGATAATGTTCATACTAACGAAACATTTGAACAAGATGAGGGTGAACCTAGTCAATCTAGGAATTGGTGGCATCCTAAAGAATTAATCATTGGAGATCCAAGTGTTGGGGTTAGAACACGTAGAAATATAAGTCAACTTGAAGGACATATCTTAATATCACACTTAGAACCTAAAAATATTAAGGAAGCCTTAGGCGATTTATCATGGATAGATGCCATGCATGAGGAGTTAAACCAATTTATCCGAAATAATGTATGGGACTTAGTGCCTAAACCTGAAAATAAATCTATAATAGGAACAAAATGGATATTTAGAAACAAAATGGATGAACAAGGAAACATCACAAGAAATAAAGCTAGACTAGTCGCACAAGGTTATAATCAACAAGAAGGTATAGATTATAAAGAAACCTTTGCACCCGTTGCACGACTAGAAGCAATTAGATTGTTACTTGCGATTGCAAGTCTAAGCAATATTAACCTCTTCCAAATGGATGTCAAGAGTGCATTCTTGAATGGATACATTCAAGAAGAGGTGTTTGTCAAACAACCCCCTGGATTCGAAGATCCACAGAATCCTAACCATGTTTACAAGCTTAAGAAATCTCTATATGGTTTGAAACAAGCTCCAAGAGCTTGGTATGATAGATTTGCGAACTTTCTTATTGAAAATAATTATCAAAGGAGAACAATAGACAACACATTATTTCTAAGACGAAAAGATAATGATTTGTTAATAGTTCAAATCTATGTAGATGATATAATCTTTGGTTCAACAAACCCTACCTTAGTAAAAGACTTCGAAGAATGTATGAAGTCAGAATTTGAAATGTCAATGGTAGGAGAGTTGAATTATTTCTTAGGACTTCAAATCAAACAAACCCCTCAAGGAATTCACATTAGCCAACTTAAGTATGTCAATGATATGATTAAGAAGTTTGGCTTTGAAGAATTAAAACCAACACCTATCCCCATGAGTGTTAGCACCAAACTAGACAAGGATGAAAATGGTAAAACTTTTGATGACACACTCTATAGGTCTATGATTGGATCACTATTATACTTAACTGCATCAAGACCTGATATCATGTTTAGTGTGTGTATGTGTGCTAGGTTTCAATCTTGTCCTAAGGTATCACATTACAATGCAGTTAAAAAGATCTTTAGATATCTTACGCATACACCTCACTTAGGACTATGGTATGATAGAAACGCTAAGTTGGAATTACACGCATATAGTGATGCTGATTATGGTGGTTGCAAATTAGATAGAAAATCCACTAGCGGTACTTGTCAATTCATAGGAACCAACTTGATTTCTTAGTTTTCTAAAAAGCAAGCTAGTGTAGCTCTTTCTACCACTGAAGCCGAGTATATCGCTTTGAGTTTATGTAATACCCAAATACTTTGGCTTAAACAGCAACTTAGTGATTTTGGCATTAAAATGAATAAAATTCCAATTTTCTGCGATAGCACAAATGCAATCAATCTTTCACGGAATCCGGTGCTTCATTCTAAGGCCAAACACATTGAGGTGCGATATCACTTTCTTCGTGATCATGTTCAAAATGAGGATATAGTGATAAACCACATAAGAACTGATCATCAAATCGCTGACATCTTCACCAAACCCCTTAATCAAGCCACTTTTGAAAACTTACGAGCCAAATTAGGAATGATGACTTATGATACCATTGTATAGATCTATCTTTTGCATGATTTGCAAAATGAAGGGGGAGATAGAATAAGAACATGATTTTAGTTGGTAAGTCATGATGAATCATATGCTAAGTTTTTATTGGTATAAATTTTGGAGCATAGGTTAAGGGGGAGAGTATGAGTTGCGGGGGAGCGACATACTATTTAAAAGTTGAAAATATAGTTGAAAACATTTGGTTAAACTTTTGGTTATAAGTTGTGACATTAAAATCATGTTAGGTTATTTTGAAAATCATCCAAAAGGGGGAGAATGTTGAGAAATATGTTTGGATAATTTTCAAAGTCATGATTTTAAGTGATGAATACTTAAAAATGTCACATATGGTGTTATAAATGAAAGAGTTGAATAAGTGAAGAAAAATGACACGATGTCTAGGGTTGTTAGAAATATTTTTCTAAAATGTGATAAAATAGTTGTTCTTATTTTTACATGATTTATATATGTTTATCATGTTGTGATTATGTGATTTTTATGATGATAATACCTTGTGACTAATATGCCCTCGAAGTTTCTAACAACTTACCAAAAAGGGCAAAAGTGGTATTTTGAGTTTTGTATGTACTCGACATGGTGAATATGATTCAAGAAGATATTATCATCTTATTATCAAGAAGGTGTTATTATATATAATTCTGACCATCGGGGTCATTTCTGGAGTTTTATCTCACTAGGGGTATTTTGGTCATTTTACCCCCAAGGGTATTTTTGGTATTTTCACTCAAGGAATCTCTTGAGCATATTATTATCTTCATTCTGGAGCTGTGTTATTATTATTTTGAAGATTATATGGTGATCTTATATCTTATTCTCTCAACCGATGATATTATTGACTATAGCTGGATATGTGACGATTTGAGATGTCACATTCTATTTTTTCTTGAAGACCATTGGTGCAACATTCATCACAATATGTAAAGGAGAAGAAAGTATGAATTTTGGTGTTATTTTTTTATTCACAAAATTTGAGTTGGTATACATACATACAATATCAAAAACGTCCATAAACAGGTGGAGAAGGTGGTGTACTCATTTTATGACTTTTGGACAAGTGGAAAATTCAAAAACAAGCTAGTTGGCAAAAGTTGTCAACTTAAAATTTCAAATTTGAATGTAATGGAGACAAGGTTGTTGGAGATGATTATGGAGGTGCTTTAATTCAAAATTCTCAGCCATCACATGGTCTAAAAGTTGGAGAGAATATTCCATCTATTCACACTATAAATATGAGGCAAG
>AP025068.1:4695802-4720652 GCA_036186865.1 Eustoma russellianum | reverse complement strand
AGTGGTGGTGTTCGTGCGAATTGTACTTACAATACAAGGTTTGTAAAGGGTTGGAGTTAGGTGTAACTCTATCAACCCTGCGGTAAGGTGTACTGCGTGTGTGTGATTAGTGTGAACCAAGGAAGGTGTTCCTTGAAGACTGGAGTAAGTTGTTTATAACCGAACTAGTATAAAATTCTTGGTGCCATTTACTTTCTGCATTTACGTTTCAGTTACTGCACTGTTTATCCTTCTTGTTCGCATCCGTAAAAATAGTAAACGATTTTCAAAAATTACGAAAATTTCCAGAAACATACTTACACGTTCTAGGGTTAATTTGGCACAAGTTTCAACCCTTTTGAACAAGTATTAGTCAATCAAACATCAAAGTTCTGAGACTAGTGCAGTCTGATTTCAGACTTACAAAGGTTGAGACTTTGATTGTATTTGACCTACTTCCCAAAATAATTTTCCAAAACTGTTTCAACCCATTTAAATATAGTATATAAAGAGTTAGTGGTCAAATTTTCAGAGCATTTGGACGTTCACACAAATAGGAATTAATTTTTCAAAACCATCTACCGTTTCTGGCAGATTTGCACAATCTGATTACCAACGGTTTTTGAAGGGGTTACAGGTTGAATTTTAATTTGAAATTTTTAGGGGACCCTCATAACATCTGAGGCTAAGTTCTCTAAAATTTCATAATTTTTGGAGATCTCTAACCTAGTTTTAAAAACGTTTTAAAACTGGTCCTGAAAACAGAATCTGTTTTCAGAACTTGAATTGTTCAAGTTTAAAGAAATTTTAAAAAGCACACTTTCCGCACCATCTATTCAACCCCCCCTTCTAGTGGTGCCTTGCAGATCCTACAAGTGGTATCAACTAACCCTTCAAAGTCTAGAAATCTCAAACAAGAATCACCCTTGCTTCTTGACAAACAATCTACCCAATCTCTCACAATAATAACTCACCAAGAAGAAGACTCTTCTTCTTTTTACAATAGTCACTATCAACAATAAAGTGAAATGTACAATGTTTACAAGTATTTTGACAGCTTGAGTTGAGAGAAAATTTGAGAGCATGAGATGTAGAAAGTTGGAGAAGATGAGAAGAAACCCTTCTTTTATCACTCTTCAAGTTTCTTCCGCGTTTGAAACCCTCTGTACAAACCATAATGGTTTTGGCATCTTGTGTTGGTGAATCCTCATCATTGGAGATCTCCCTTTGGCATGTAGCAACATTCTTGGAGAGATTTCAAAAAGAATGCCAAGAAAGGAAACCTGAAATCTTCAGCAGAGAAGGACCTGTGAAAAAGACACTAAAAGAGGAGGGTACGAAGAGTCAACTGATGTTAAAAAGTGAAGTATAAGACCTTTGCAACGTTGGTCACATGAAGCGCCTAATGTGCTTAAAGCACAGGCGTTCGAAGTGACATAGAGCGCTTAATGTGAAAATGGACTGTCGTTCGAAGTCACATCAAGCGCCTAATGTGGGCGGCTTAAGGCGTTCGAAGTCACATGAAGCGCCTAATGTAGCCCTTCATGCTTTTTTCGAACAAACTCTGACATTTTCTCAGAGAAAGGACTTAAGAGTACGTGCACATTCAGGGGAAAAGTACTTTTGACTTGGTGGACAACTTAAAGCGCCTAATCAGGCGTTTGAAGTGTTCGTATTTTCCTCAGGGCATATGAAGCGCCTAATGTAGGCGTTCGAAGTGTCCTGACTTCCATACACTTCACATGAAGCGCCTAATCTGGGCGTTCGAAGTGTACGCACATCCAGACACTTACATGAAGCGCCTAATGCAGGCGTTCGAAGTGTACTGGACTCCACCAAGGTACATTAAGTGCCTAATGTAAGCGTTCGAAGTACAGACTTCCAACACCACACATGAAGCGCCTAATCTACTTGTTCGAAGTACACCATTGTGCAAATCATCAAACTCAACATATTCTAACAAAAGGTATGTTGAACATTCTCTATAATTATTGTTACACGAATATTCACAAAGAGACATGTTTTCTATATTTCTTCATTAAACGTAAGAAATCACTCATGAGTGACTTGATCGTCAGAGGGCTTATTCTGGAGAATAAATTCCCATACTTCTAACGTTGTTGATTTTGCATTTCCAGCCACAAGGTCAACAAACTTCTCAATATCACAAAAATAGAGCTGCCAACCATTTGTTAGAGCAAGACCTTTAACGGACAAGGTGGTGGCAACAATCAAAATCCTGGAGTTGTTATTCCTAAGGATCAGATGCATGCAGTCCAATATGTTTGTACAAACATAGAAGTATTACATACTATGGTAAAGTAAAATAAAGGAAAAGCACCAGAGATACCACACGCAGATGAATATCTTCTACATAATCAGCAAGGATGTCAGAGATCTGAGGAAATATTCCTCATGGCCAAGTGCAAGAAGCTGCAAGAAAAAAAAAACCTTAAAATGATGTACCTCCTTTGAGGAAAAATCCTTTATGAGTTAGGTCTCATCAAACCAAAGCATGCAAATCAAAAATTCACAACCTTTGTAGTCTACATGATAGTTCTAGAGATGAGTCATCTCTGGATACAAAGGTTATACTCAAAATGTGTAAGAGAGTCCGTTCTCAAAATATATGGGACAAATTTGTTGTTGCTGATAACTTTAAAGCGTCGAAGATTGATACTTAAGAAGATCCCTCAGATGCAACAGATCAACTCTTTCCAATTTCAGACAGCAATGAACCTGAAAAATGTCCAATCTGAGAAGAAAAACTCGGAGATGGTTCAAGAGCTATCAGCTTAGCCGTATATTTTTTAGGCAACTAGCCCAGAGGTTTAAAGCTCAATTTGTGTCTTCAAGACCCTTCGTGAAAAAGGCTTCCTAATTGACGGTCTGGAGACAAGGACCTGAAGAGTCATTACTGGCAATGGTTTACAGACAAGTCCTTAGAGGTTGGAGACTGCAATAAGAGGGTCATGGTTGCTGCACTTAAAATGGCTTGAGAGCAGGTATTCTGCTTGGGTCAACTCACTAAGAAGAATCCTAAAAATCTTTGAAAGTATGCTTGGAAAAAAGGTCATTAATTTCCTTGAAATTACATACAAATAGGTTTAAAAAAGCCAAGCAGGCTTATCAGAAAGGTGGCCGACCTGACTCGAGAAAAGATAGCCGGAGAGAGTCAAAAGAAAAAAGCAGTGTCTTTGATTGATTGTGAGGTAAAGCAAAGAAGGGTTACCTCTATTAGCCTCCAAAAGAGCGCATCATGGCTGTGATGAAAAAAGATCGATTGCAGAAAGATCAACCATCATCGACAATGCCAAGGTTCAAAAGAAATCCTAAATTATATTGCAAGCATCACTGCGACATCGAACATGATACAAAAAAACTACAGGCAATTGGCTAAAGCAATCAAGCAGTTGATTGAAAGAGGGCATCTAAGGTAGTTTTATGATCCCAGATTAAGATTGCATGGTAGGTTGGATTTTCGCCGACCTTCACCCAAAGAAAGATGCTGCAAAGATCAATCCTGCCATTGCAATAGAGAAGATTATCCTGATGCTGCAGGTCGGCGTTAGGTAAATACAGTTATGTGCATAATTTTTGGTGGATCTGGTCTGTTGAGAATAAAGTTAAACTCAACAAGTACAAACAAGCTGGGACAAATCATCCGATAAGATATTCAAGTTGTCAAATGAGCTAACACATATACCATAGGATCCAATACCCTTGAGGTAGAGAACGAAGGGTTGGTGAACAATGTTGTCATTAATTTAGCTCTAGATAATATTGTCAAAGTAAGAAAAGAGTTTATGTTGATATGTGAAGTGAGTGTAATGTCCTATAATGTTTTTCAAGAGCTTGGATTGCATGATAGCTCACTATGCTTTGTATCAACTCTACTGTTCGGATTTTCTGGAGTAGTAGTTAAGTCAAAAGGACCGGTGACGTTGTGAATGACTTTCAGTAATTATCTGAAATGTAAAGCCTTGTGGGTTGTTTTTGTAAATGTAAAGAGAGGTCGAACATTTTGTTAGGGATGGTGGCACTGATCGAATTAGAGGCGATAATATCTGCTCTACATGTCAGCATGAAATTTCCAACCCAAATGGAGTTTCTACTGTGCATAGAATCTTCAGGTGGCACAGGCCTCCCGCAGTTGCGGTTAAATAGAAATTGTTCGCACAACAGGCCAATATTGATGGTATTGTACCTTCAATTGAAAAACAATTAGAGTATGATGGATATGGTCTAAGATTTGTCATAGATCCAAAGAGGCCGAGTATGTGATCAGGACTAGAACTTGGATGTCAGTTGAGCAGTTACATCAACTCCAATATTTATTGATGGAGTTCGTAATCATGTTTCCATGGATGACGAAAGACATCCAATATTTATTGATGGAGTTCGTAATCATGTTTCCATGGATGACGAAAGACATGTCAGAAATTCTGACAACTCTTATGAAGCACAAGCTTAACGTAGATCTAAAAACTAAGATGGTTAAACAAAAGAAGAGGAATTTCGCTCATAAGAAATAAAGATATCGTGAAGAGGACGGCAAGTTATTCGTTGTCATGCTGATCTCGAGGTATTTATCCAATCTAATTATCAAATCCTGTGGTTGGTCCAAGCTAGAAAACAGCTTGAGAATGTGTATAAACTATATAGATTTTAATAGGGCATGTCCCAAGAATGTTGTTCGCTGCCAATATTTCAATATAATGTCATTTAGCAAGTTTTTATGTTGAGTAGAGACAAGAAATGAAGTTGTAACATACTTTCTATTGATTGTAAAATGTTTAGTACACTGCTATTAGAAATGAATGTTACAAGGAGATAGATCTCTATAAAATTAGATCAGCTCATCACTTGTCGAGGGTTTCAGTGCATCATTGTCCAGCCTCAACAATAGTGGTCTTTTCATCGCCATTGCCTTCCAGCCTTTGAGATATGTCCATTCTCTAAACAGAATGAAACACTCATTGTACTCGGCCTCGGCTGCTGAGTTGTAAATGTTTGCAATTGCAAGACCTACAAGTTTTCCTTGTTTAAAGAAGGTTTCATTTCAGCATAGACGTTGATCGCCTTAGTATGATCGATTCTCACTTCGGAAACTTGAAGAATGGCCGAGTTAGAGGAAGAGAATTCAGATTTCTTGAACTTAGCGATGTCCTCTTCGTTGGTCTTGGATAGTTTGTTATTCTGATCTCTCTAATGATTAGTCTCATTCTAGTAATTGGAGGATTCTTGCTTCAATGAAGTATTCTCTAAGTTCAACCTGGATTGCTCCTCCTCCAATTTTTCTCTCTCCTTGTACGTTTCTTCAAGACTTTTCCTCAAGACGTCAGCTCTATATAAGAAATTGTTTTCCTAAATCGGTCCACTTCAGAATTAGAAGTAGCCAAGGCCAAATCAGATTCTTCTTTTCCTGTCTTCAATTTCTCCAATTCCTTCCCAGCTCATAATGTTGGACTGTAACACCTGCAATAGACACTACTAGAGGAGAGGTGAATAGCGGTCAGCGGAAATTACACTACTACCCTTGAATTAAAATCCCCTTTGAAAACAGAATCTGAGAGCTACTCAGATTCAGTACCTGTTTTTGAAAAATACAAAAGTCAGTGTACACAACTCTAAACATTATGAAACTTTTCAGAAATTGACTTCAATGTCTTTACTAGACTCTATCCAAAAATGAGATAAAATATGATCGTTTGGCCCTTCAAACAAATAACAAAATTCAGACAGTCAATCTGGACAGAATTCGACAAAATAGTGCTGAATTTTGCAAACGCGTTTCTCCTTAATTACTCAGCCAAAAAGGTTGATCTTTATGTCAAAACACTCCTTAAGAAGTCTAGTTTAAGTTTCCAAAAGGCCCTGAACTGAAACTATTCTTGATAAAATCAGAATACAAGTTTTCTTGAAATTGGTCAGATTGCAGCCAGAATGAAGCAGTTATTTTTCGAAGGCTGAAAGACTAACTTTCCTTTGCTCAAATCAAGTGATTCTTTTTGTAAATGAAAGCTAATAGTCTGAAGTATAACTCTACTAAAAATAACGAATTTTAAAAATGTTTTGCTATTTTTTCAAGACGTGTGAAGTTGGGTGAAAACTGCAGTAAAAACAGAAAGAAAACAGTAAAGAAAGAAAGAAGACAAGAACACTCGAGAATTTATCCTGGTTCAGTCAGTGTGTCCTACTCCAGTCTCAAGGAACACCTTTTCTTGGATTTTACTATGAAATGAACACCAATACAACAAGAACCAAGCTTGATCCTTGGGTTATATACCAAACATATTCAAGACTTAGATGATCACCTCTATGCAACTTTGGTTGCAACACCTCTACCACCTATTGATGTATCTTTATAAATTTGGCTAATCAATCTTACAAATACAACACAAGAGGCGTGTCTAGTGTAGCTAGACAACAACTAGAAATGGAACACCTTAGCTATACAAAGAATGAATCAAGAACAAGAGAAGAGAATAGCAAGAATGATCTTCAACTTTTACTTACAAGTCTGTATCATCTCTTCTTCACCTTGCCTCCTATTTATAGTGTGAGTTGAGCCTTGAATATAAGAACTCCAATGTGTCAATGCCTTCATCATCAATGCTTAAGTGTCTTCACATCATTGGTTGGCCACATAAACACCTTGTACACTTGGCAACATGAAACAACATGATTGGTCCACCTTGGAACTTACTTTGGCCGATTTTATGTCTTAAAAAATGACATGGAAATTGTGAAGATAATACCCAATGATAAGATATCATATTCCCTCAACTTCTTTGCATAAGAATAGGCCATGTGATGGCTGAAAATTTTGAATGAAAATTAGCTCCCAACAACTCCAACTAGCCGCTTTTTTCAAATTGGTATTTTCAAATTGGCAACTTTTGCCAACTAGCTTGTATTTAATTTGTCCACTAGTACACATGTCATAAAATGAATGAAACACCTTGGACACCTGTATATACACGTTTTTGAGGCTGTATATATGCGTACAAACTCAGATTTGATGAAGAGAAAATGATGAATATGTGTTGACAAGATTATGTCAATATATAATTCAAAATTCCCACATTTTTTCTCCTTGTATGTTGTGGTGAACTTTGCACTAATAACGCCTTCAAATTCTCAGCAAAAATATGGTAAAGAACCTCCAATAATATATCCATAAGAGTCTTCAAGAAGAAAATAGAATGTGACATCGAAAAACGTCACATATCCTGCTACCATCGATAATATCATCAAATAAGAACATAGAATAGAAAACTACCAAATAATCTTCAAGAATACCATAAATGAACTCCATAATGATGATAATAAGATACTAAAGAGATTTCCTTGAGTAAAATAACTAAACTCTCTTGGAGGGTAAAATGACCAAAATACCCTAATGATCAGAAATAGATATGAAAATATCTTCATAGTGATGAATAAGAAATAAGAAAGTCCTCGCATCATTTTCACCATGTCAACAACCTACAAGAACTCAAAATACCACTTTTGCCCTTTTTAGTAAGTTGTAGAAACTTCCAACGCATATTAGTCACAAGACATTATTATATTCATCAAAAACACATAGTAACATGATAAACTTATATAAAGCATGTACAAATGAAAACAAACATTTTATCATATTTTAGAAAAAAATTCTACAAACCCTAGACATCGATCGATCGAAGTGTCTCTGCTTAACAAATATGTCTCATAGTGACGTTCATATTTGTCTCTGACCTCATCAATCAATCAAGGTGAGGGATTGATGTGTCTCAGGTTTAGAGATTGATGTCTCATAATAAAGTCTTGGTTTTCATCTGCCTTACATGGATCGATCGATGTGAAGGATCGATGTACATCGATCGATCGAAGTGCATTAACCTAAGAGATCGATATCATTTTTTTCACTTATTCAACTTTTGATCATTTATAACACCATATGTGACATTATTTAAGTATTCAACACTTAAAATCAAGACTTTGAAAATTATCCAAACATATTTCTCAACATTCTCTCTCTTTTGGATGATTTTCAATATAACTCTACATGATTTTAATGTCAAAAAATTTTTACCAATTTTTTATCAAATATCTATCATATTTATACCAATCAAATTTTTTGAAAAATTTACCAATTCTATACAAATTGTTTCCAAACTCTTTTTAGATTAACATATGTGCTCCCCCTCAACTTATATCCTCCCCTTAACCTATGGTCTGAGCTAATTGAATACCAATTGAAACTTATGTCAATTGAACCAATTGAAATTGAACTTAACTTATCATTCAACCTTAGAATCATGACTTAAAAATTAAAATCATGTTCTTATATCCATCCCCTCTTTATTTTGCAAATCATGTCAAAGATAGAATTATGCAATTGTATCATAGGTCAACATACCTAACTTGGTTCGTAAGTTTTCAAAAGTGGCTTGACTAAGAGGTTTAGTAAAATATCAGCAATTTGATGATCAGTTCTTACATGGTTTATGGCTATATCCTCATTTTGAAAATGGTCCCGAAGGAAATGATATTTAACTTCAATGTGTTTGGCCTTAGAATGAAGTACCGGATTCCGAGAAAGATTGATCGCACTTGTGCTATCACAGAAAATTGGAATCTTATTCATTTTAATGCCAAAATCACTAAGTTGTTGTTTAAGCCAAAGTATTTAGGTAGTGCATAAGCTTAAAGCTATGTATTCGGCTTTAGTGGTAAAGAGAGCTACACTAGCTTGTTTCTTAGAAAACCAAGAGATTAAGTTGGTTCTTTTGAATTGACACATAGCGCTGATGGATTTTCTATCTATCTTGCAGCCACCATAATCAGCATCACTAAATGCGTGTAATTCCAACTTAGCATTTCTATCGTACCCAAGTCCTAAATGAGGTGTATGTTTAGTATATCTAAATATCTTTTTCACCGCATTATAATATGATACTTCAGGATAAGATTGAAACCTAGCTCACATAGACACACTTAACATTATATCTGGTCTAGATGCGGTTAAGTATACTAATGATCCAATCATAGACCTGTATAGTGTGTCACCAAAAGGTTTTCCATTTTCATCCTTGTCTAATTTGGTACTAACACTCATGGGGGTAGTTGAAGGTTTCAATTCTTCCAATCCAAACTTCTTAATCAAATCATTTACATACCTAAGTTGGCTAATGTTGATTCCTTAAGGGGTTTGTTTGATTTATAACCATAAAAAGTAGTTCGATTGTTCTACCATTGACATCTCAAATTTAGACTTCATACACTCTTCGAAGTCTTTTACTAAGCTAGGATTGGTTGAGCCAAAGATAATGTCATCTACGTATATTTGGACTATTAATAAATCATTATCTTTTTGTTTAAGAAATGACGCATAGTCTATGGTCCCCCTTTGATAATTATTTGCAATAAGAAAGTTTCCAAATCTATCATACCAAGCTCTTGGAGCTTGTTTCAACCCATATAAAGCTTTCTTAAGCTTGTATACGTAGTTAGGATTCTTTGGATCCTCAAATCCAGGGGGTTGTTTGACAAAGATTTCTTCTTGGATGTATCCATTTAAGAACACACTCTTAACATCTATTTGGAAGAGTTTGATATTGCTTAGACTTGCAATATCAATTGATAATCGAATTGCTTCTAGTCGTGCAACGGGTGCAAAGATTTCTCATAATATATTCCTTCTTGTTGATTATAACCTTGTGCGACTAGTCTAGCCTTATTCCTTGTAATATTTCTTTGTTCATCCATTTTGTTTCTAAATACCCATTTTGTACCTATTATGGATTTATTTTCGGTTTAGGAACTAAATCTCACACGTGTTTTGGGTAAATTAGTTTAATTCATCATGCATGACATCTATCCATGATATATCTCCTAAGGCTTCCTTAACATTCTTAGGTTCTAAGTGAGATATTAAAATATGCCCTTCGGCTTGAATTATGTTTCTACGTGTTCTAACTCCATCACTTGGATCCCCAATGATCAGCTCCTTAAGGTGTTTATGTTTATCTTTTATGTACCACCACTTTCATCTTGTTCAAATGTTTCATTAGTGTGAACATTATCATATACAATTGGAACATCTTGTAAATTAGATGGATTATCTTCCAATTGCAAAATTTCTTGATTTACTTCACCTAAGGGTTCATGCATTTCTTGTTCAAGGGGGAGTTGGTTCTAGATGATCATGTACAGGCTTAAGTAACAAGTCATCATAATCAAACATATTTTCAACATTATTTTCTTGTTTATGTTGAGTTTTATCAACCATTTCAAGATATGCATTCTCATTAAATTTCACATGTATAGATTCAGTTTTTTTTCTAGATGCAGAATTGTAACACCTATATGCTCTTGAATTAGTTGAATAACCAACAAAGATACATTCAATAGACTTTTGTTCAAATTTGCCTAGATTATCTTTAGTATTCAGTAAAACACATTTGCATCCAAATACTCTAAGATAATCTATCTTAGGTTGTCTATTGTTTAATAATTCATAAGGTGTTTTGCTTAACTTCTTTCTAATTGAAAACCTATTTACAATATAACATGCACAACTAACAGCTTCAGCCCATAAATATCTAGGTACTTTGTTTTCATATAACACTGTCCTAGCTATTTCTTGTATTATTCTATTTCTGCGTTCAACAACTCCATTGAGTTGTCGCATTCTAGGTGGAAAGAATTCATGTTTTATTCCATGTAATTCACAAAACTTAATTACATCTTTGTTTTTAAATTCTCCACCTCTATTACTCCTAATTCTTTTAACATTTTTTTCGTATAGATTTTCAAGTTGCTTAATAAGATTTTCACTTGCCAATGGAGCATCGTCTTTGTGTGTTAAAAACAATGTCCATGTAACCCGTGAGTAATCATTTACTATGGCACACACATAGTAGTGTCCACCTAGACTTCTTATCCTACTTGAACCAAATAAGTCTAAGTGAAGCAATTCTAGTACATGACTAGTACTCACTTCATGTTTTGGTTTTAATGTTTCATTTATATGTTTCCCTTTAATACATGTTTGATAAAGTTGAAATTTATCTAAGTCTAACTTAGGCATTCCTCTAATTAGACTCTTCCTAGATAATTTTTGAATAGTTGAAATCCCTATATGGCCTAGTCATCTATGTGATAAATTTACTAAGTCATGTGATACTAAACACTTAATCCTAGCATCTAACATGTTATTTAATGATAATGTATAAATATTACCATCCTTATTTTCTTTTGACATAATTTCTCCTTTTTCATTTGTTATGTCACAGGAATCAGAGAGAAAAGAAACATTGTATCCACAATCAATAAGTTGCGAAATACTAAGTAAATTGTAAGAAAGATTACTTACTAACAACACATTTCTTATTTAAAATGTTTTAAGGTCCCCAATTGTCCTTTTTCCAACAATTTTTCCTTTGTTGTTGTCATCGAATGCCACTTTTTCTCCATTCTTAACTTGTTCCAGCTCGGTGAATAGTTTAGGGTTGCTCGTCATATACCGCGAACATCCGCTGTCTAAATACCATTTGGTTTTTAGATTCTTTGGCTTTGTCTCCTTTTTGCCTTCTTTATGATTTACCTACAAGGGAGACAAAGTTTTAGTTACCATTTATTTGGGTCCTTGAGTGTTAGGGCACCATCCTTGTTTATATACCCTTTGGATATCCAAACTTGGATGTATCTTATAGGCACATATTTGACATTATAATTTGTCGCATAAAGAGGATTAACATGTATTTGACCATTCCATTTAAAAGAAGATGTATGCATATAATTATTATACCTTGGTTGCTATATTGTGGCCGAATATGAGGCATACGATTTTGAGTTTGAAATGTCATCTTATAAGTTTAATCATATGATATATGTGTGTTCATGTATGCCTTATAAAAAGATTGCATATATCTAGGTCTATATGCATTATAATGAATTGGTTGCATTTTATTATGCTTATTTGTATTTGTATACATATATATGCATGGTTTTCTAGGTGGTCTAGATGCAAATTTTTTCTTAGGCATCTTTGTGGATGCGTGTTGTATTTTTACCTTGGAATGAGTAGAAGGAGTAGTAGCAGGCAAAATTGAATTTACTTTTACTGTTTTGTAAGGCAGTTTTGTACTAGATGAAGCAAAATTATTATTTTTATCTACCGTTACAATTTCTTCTTTATATCCTAGCTCAGTTTCGTCGTTTCCATATTTTTGTGAAGACATAAGTGCGTCTAGCATGTTTGAGTCGGATTTAAATTGTTCTAACATCTTTTCTAAGTCTAATTTTGATGTTTTAAGTTGTGATATTTCATTTTCATAACTATCTATCTTACTTTTTAGCATGCTATTTTCGGTTTTTAATGTTTGGTCATTTTTCCTATATGACTCAATTTTAATCTCTAAAGAATCAAGGGTTTTAATAGACTCTTATTTGAAAGATTCTAATTGATCGGAAAATTCCAAGTTGGACGTCTTCAACTTGTCATTTTCGTCAATTAGTTTGTTTTTTTCTTTAGATAACCTTTTACAGTGAGCATGTATCGTTAAAAAATCTTCGTACATTTCATCAAATATCTTTTCATTATCAGAATCTACGTTAGAAAAAGAAATTACCTTGTTAGATACAAAGCAGACTTAAGCTTCTTCATTTTCTGATTCTGAGTCGAAGGAGTCATTCCACGTGCTCGTCTTCATAGCCATTTTGCCTTTTCTTGCCTTGGACTCCTTTGGCTTTGGTTGTTGGGACTCCTTATTTTGTTTATTATTATTGTTGTTGTTATTTTTCTTTGTCGGACGATCATAAGAAATGTGACTTTTTGGCCATATTCATTGTATTTTAATTCTTTATTATACCACTTGTTACTACTTTTATTTGAATTATTTTTCCTAAGTTGAGAAGAGGTAGAAGAAGAAGATTGTTTTCCATTCCTATTATGCCATTTGAAAAACTTTCTAAGTTTTTTAGCTATTAATATTAAATCATCGTCTGATTCACTATCGCTATTATTTTCATCATTATTTATATGTGACTCAGTTGATTAGAAAGCAATAAACTTACCGGATGATTTAGATGACTTGGACTTTCGTTGGTTCAGTTTTATCTCGTATACTCTAAGTAAACAGATCAATTGATCTATTAGTGATTGACTTTGTCTCCTCAATTGCTGTCACCTTTGGATCTCATTCAGCAAGAAGACTTCGTAGGACTTTTTGGACTTTCTCGTTGTTAGTAAAGGATTTACCTAAAGCTTCAAGTGCATTGAAGATGTTAGTAATTCTAAAATGCGTAGATGTTATGGATTCGTTCGGCCACATTTTAAACGATTCAAGTTCAGTCGTAAGCATGTTTATTTTAGACTCTTTTACACCGCTAGTTCCTTCATGCTTTAATTCTAATGATTTTCACATATCGTGTGCACTACCGCAATTTGAGACATATCCTGCTTTAGAAGCCATTAGTCTATTTAAAAATAATTGCATAGCTTTAGCATTCATAGACTTCTTATTTTTATCTTCACTTGTCTATTCACTTTACTTTTCAACTTCTTGTGTTACACCATTTACATGTACAACTTTCATTGGAATGTACGATCCATCTACAATTATAGACCATAAATCAATGTCTATAGCTATTAAGAATATCTTCATCCTAAGTTTTCAATTAACGAAATTATTACCATTGAAAGAGGAGGGCGTCGGGTAGACATACCTTCTAACTCACCTTTCTGAGAAACTATCGCCATTGTATGTACCTTTGATTTGAGATCTGCAGGCTACAATGAATTCTTGTGTCTTGGCATTGTCTTCTTAGAACACTGTTGATGTCGCTTCTTAGAGTGGTGTTAACCTCGCTCTAATACCAATTGTTAGATCGTAACACCTGCAATAAACACCACTACAGGGGGGTTGAATAGTGGTTAGCGGAAATTACACTACTGCTCTTGAATTAAAATCTCCTTTGAAAACACAATCTGAGAGCTACTCAGATTCAGAACGCGACTTTGAAAAATTTAAAAGTCAGTATACACAACTCTAAAATTTATGAAACTTTCCAGAAATCAACTTCAATGTCTTCACTAGACTTTGTCCAAATATGAGACAAAAATACAATCGTTGGCCCTTAAAACAAATACGATCGTTTGACCCTTCAAGGCCACATAAACGCCTTGTACACTTGGCAAAATGAAACAACATGATTGGTCCACCTTGGAACTTACTTTAGCCGATTTTATGTCTTCAGAAATGACATGGAAATTGTGAAGATGATACCCAAGGATAATATAACATATTCCCTCAACTTTTTGGCACAAGAATAGGCCATGTGATGGCTGAAAATTTTGAATGAAAATCAGCTCCCAACAAATCCAACTAGCCGTTTTTTCAAATTGGTATTTCCAATTGCCAACTAGCTTGTATTTGATTTGTCCACTAGTACACTTGCCATAAAATGAATGAAACACGTTGGGCACTTGTACAAACACGTTTTTGAGGCTGTATGTATGTGTACAAACTCAGATTTGATGAAGAGAAAATAATAAATATGTGTTGACAAGATTATGGCAACATATAAACCAAAATTCCCACATTTTTTCTCCTTGTATGTTTTAGTAAATTTTGCACCAATAACACCTTCAAATTCTCTGCAAAAATATGATTAAGAACCTTTAATAATATATCCATAAGATTCTTCAAGAAGAAAATAGAATGTGACATCGAAAACCGTCACATATCCCGCTACCGTCGATAATATCATCAAATAAGAACATAGAATAGAAAACCACCAAATAATCTTCAAGAATACCATAAATTAACTACATAATGAAGATAATAAAATACTCAAGAGATTTTCTTGAGTAAAATGACGAAACTCCATTGGATGGTAAAATGACCAAAATACCCCTGATAAGAGAAAACTCTAAAAATGACCTTGATGGTCAGAAATAGATATGAAAATACCTTCATAGTGATGAATAAGAAAGAATAAAGTCCTTGCATGATTTTCACCATGTCAAGTACCCTTTTGCTCTTTTTGGTAAGTTGTAGAAACTTCTAAGGTATATTAGTAACAAGACATATTCATCAAAAACACATAATAACATGATAAACATATATAAAGTATGTATAAATGAAAAAACTATTTTATCATGTTTTAGAAAAAAAAATAAAAATCCTAGACATCGATCGATCGAAGTATCTCTGCTTGAGATATCGATGTCTAACAATGAGTTTCAGACTTTGTCTCTGACCTACATCGATTGATCGATGTGAGATATTGATATATACATCAATCGAATGATGTGTCTCAGGTTTAGAGATTGATTTCTCACATTAAGGTCTTGGTTTTTCTCTGTTTTACATAGATCGATCGATGTGAGGGACCGATGTACATCAATCAATCGAAGTGCGTTAACTTGAGAGTTTGATGTCATTTTTCTTCACTTATTCAACTTTTGATCATTTATAACACCATGTGTAACATTATTTAAGTATCCAACACTTAAAATCATGACTTTGAAAATTATCCAAATATATTTCTCAACATAGAAATCATCTTATTCCTCTCTTTGCCCAGTTCGGCAAAATGAACTCTCTTATCTCTTTCATTCTCTATCAGACAATCCAACTCTGCTGATCTATTAAGAAAATTTATCTTACTGGTTTTGAGCTGAAACAGATAAATAAACTGTTATGTAGCAGAGTCTATGGAATGATCAAAATAACTTCATTTTTGAAACTACAAAAGTTCCATTTCTGTGGATTGAGTTGGCTAACTCTTTGAAAGATAAAGTTTTTGAAGTCTTCATGCCATTAAGAAGAAGAGAATTCTTATTAGTCGACGAGCAATATCTGGATTCTGGCAGCTGTTGATGCTGTTAAAAGATTCAAATGGCTCTTCAGTTGCTGTTTGGTTTGTTGCTGAGTCACCTCGGCAATAGGAGGTTCAATGGATGAAAGTCATTCATCAATAGTGAAGCTAGATTTTATTGGATCCCCCAAGGCTTTCACCTCTTTTCCTCTTTCTAGCACGTACAACTCTTCTCCTTTGAGGCAGTGTATGATGATCAGATTCTTCGTCTTCGTCAGTGTAACTATTCTAGTTTCAATTAATAAATCAGAAAAAAAAATAATACAAGTTAATTTAATTTGGTTTTATGAATAAGGAAGAGCTGTTAATGAAGGTTTGGTCATACCTCGACTTATATGGATAGATTGCTCTTACACTCTAGGTTGGAAATGAGCTGAGCTTCTCTTTGAGATGCAACAACTTCCCTTATCAGCATTTTGCCTTTCAACTGTGATGGCTGCACGCTCTGTGTTAGACAACTTGTTGGTTTACATTTAGTTCTCTGTAGTTAGGACCCCTGACTATATGCTCTGAGTTAGCCTTTTTAATTATTTTCCTATTTATTCGGAATTGGTCAACAATCACCTCTAAATCTTGAAGACTCTTGGCCGAGGCTTTGTAATGTTTATTTGGTTTACGATTATTCTCCTTTGAAGTCTTCCAAACAGTATCACTCATCAAGCCAACCTTTCTCACATAGAAAAATTTGTCCTTCCACCCCTTATTTAAGATCGGCATATTGGCTATGAACGGAAACTTATTGTTTTAAGGTCTCTTGATAAAGTAAAAATGGTTGTTTAAGATCTTGTAAGTGAAGAATCCTCTAAAGGTTTACGGTTCAAAAGCGCTCTTGATAGATCGGAGAAAGATCAAGCAACAAAAAATTGTCCTGAGATCATTTGGAACAAATTGATGTCACATAAATTTATAAAAAAAGTCCAAGACTAACATGAGCAAATCTGGAATGGAAAGATAAAAGATATATCCTAAAGTATTCTTCGTAGATGTAAACCATCAAAAGGATCATAAGCAGTTTGACCTCCAAGAGATAGGATTGGGTCATATCCGTGTAGGTCAGCATCAGTTATACTGCAAAAGGATTGATGAACTAAATAGAAGGGGTATTTACCATACCGAAAGAAAGAGCCGAATGATTTAGTTTAAGGGAAATGTAAGGAATAGCTTCTTGTTGTTAGCCAGATGAGGTTGTTGGGATTAATTCGAGATACATGTGATACGCAGCACGTTGATAAAGTTCATACGAATTAATCATAAGGTGGGCGTCATGTATGATAATATTATATGTCACATATGTCACGTAATAATATTAATTATTACGTAAAACATCAACACGTTAAGTGATCATCGGTTATGTTCGTGGATGTATATTGTGGTCTAAAATAGAAACCCCGAATATGTGGAAAGTCATATGGTCAGAGACCGCGATGGATGGGCTCAAAGTGTTATGATCATAAAGTGTATGACATCTGGTCCCCGAGGGACGACAACCTACGTGTGGCTAGTAGATAATTATTGGTACAATAATTAAATATTAAATAATATTTAATTATAATATTTATTATTAAATATTAGATAATATTTAATAAAGGAAGATAAGGTTGAGTTTTAAATTTAGATTTAAATTTGAATTTATGTTTAAATTTAAATTTAAATTTAAGTTTAAATTTAAATCTTAACCTATCAGATTCTTCAATCCCCCGCTACATAAAGGAGGAGGCTTCACCTCCTCAGATCATCAAGAAAAACAGACGCATACGTAGTATCAAACCAGCGGCCATATACAGAGAGAGAGGGTGTGCCAACCAAATTTTCTATAAAGCTCACACTGCCTATCCTCTCCATCGGGTCAAGCAGTGAATTGTTAAAACCGGTCAAGGGGTGCATCAACAATTGGTGGGAGATTGTGAATCCTTGGATCACGCTAGATTCATCATCAGCCGGAGCAGTTGCAACGTACGTGTTCAGATTAACAACACCAATGGAGCAAGGTATATTTTCTGCATGTTGTTACTTTGTCCATTGATTCGATTAAACGGTCATATTCAGGGGTTTATTAAATTAAATCGAACAAGTGGTATCAGAGCAGGCCTGATCGAATCATCATGTTAATCTGTTCATGCTGAAAAAACGGAATTTTTGGAGTCAAAACTGTTTTTATTAATTTCCATCAGAATTTTCATTCTGGTGGAATCCTGGGTTTAAACAAATAAATCGCCGCCCACCTAAAGGCCTTATGACCTGATGGTCAGCGTAACAGGCATCGAGGAGAGGTTGCAGGATCTACTCTTCCTTCCGAAAGTTTCAGTTGCACTTTAGTGTTTGTTATTGGAAACTATTTTCTGAAATTAATAAAAAAGTTAAATGGCTCCCCTTTAAAGGCCAATAGGCCTTCTGGCCTGATGGCGCAGGCGCCCTCCACTTTTCTGGAGGTTTCAAGTTCGACCACAGCAGCTGACCGGAATCCAGAAATTTTTTTTGTCAGCTTCTAGCAGCTGGCGGGTTGGGCATGGAATTACGGGTTCAACCTGGTTTCTAAAAGGGCTTCTGCGCAATTTCAGTATTCGATTTAAAAAAAGGAAAGAGGGAAATCTGGAAATTCAATTGGGGCGGGAGGCGGGTTCTGCCCTACCCGACCCGCGCCCCTACCCCTTATTTATTTTACTTTCAATTTTTTGGTTTATTATTATTATTTTGGATAAAATAAATAATAATAATTATTATTTAAAGTTTCTCTTAAGGAAAATAGTAATAATAATAAATTGTTATTATTATTATTATTTTAAAGTTTCCTTTTAAAGAAAATAATAATAATGATTATGATAATTTAATTATTATTGTTATTATTTTTAAAGGAAAATAGTAATAATAATAAGTAATTATTATTATTATTTTAAAGTTTCTTTTAAAGGGATATAAAGTAAATAATAATGATAATAAATCCATTATTATTGTTATTATTTAAAGGTTATTAAGAAAAGTAATAATAATAATAATAATAAATCCTTGTTATTATTATTATTATTATTATTATAAAGAAATCCAAAATAATAATAACCAAGTGTTAGTTTAATTTCTGGTTATTATTGCAGTATTTCTTTATATGCATGCAGTTATTTATTTATTTATTTATTTATGCCTTATGTTTATGCATGTTAATAAATAAATAAAATAAAGTTAAAGAACTTAACCCAATAAAGATCCGAATCTTGTTTGACCCGGTTTTAACCGAGTTCAACCAAGTTAATTCGATGGGCTAAGTTGACTAAATTAACCAATACTTATCAATCAATGCGGTTTATACTCATGATAGATGACTCGTTGAGTTGTGATAAAAACACCATACACATAGTTTTGTCTAAGAAAGCCGGTTCTTAAGCGAGACCATTGTGACTCCACCGGTGGCCTGGAAATTATGTGGAATGGTAATACACCCTTATGGCAAGTGGGTATTACTGAACGGTTCATTTCACACTCAATGTGACCCATCATAAGGTTATATCACTTGTTAAATTGATTGATAAAGATATTGTTTTCCTAAACCGTAAGGAGAACCGAGCTTGGTTCAAGGTGGTTCTTATTTGAGCCGTAAAGGGAATCAAGCCGGTTCGAATTGGTTTAAGTAAAATAAAATGGATGTTGGGGTTAAGTATGCACGATACGTGCAAAGGGTCAGTCAGGAAACTATGAATCATTTAGACTCGTAGAGTTACGCGACTTAGAAATTATAGGGCTTTAATATGATCCCCTTAAAGTGCGGCAATCATATCATCGCTACTATATTTGTTATGATCGTGAAGGGCACGTACGTGTTAGAAGCAATTATTTACTGGTCCAAAGGTGTGATTGTTGAAAACACATATGAGCATGGTAGTGGACCCAAATGGGCCCGGCGGCAAAGCTTTAAATGCATAAGTTAACTCATCGGCCCAAAGGAAGGTGGTTAACCCCGTGCTTGGAGAGCCGTCATATTAACCACTACACCTAATTGTTGGAAGGTATTGGGATGACTCCAAAGAGCCCTAATGCTGAAAGATAATTGGTAGATGGAATTAAGGTTCTATTTTGATATTCAGATTTTATGCAGTTTAAAGATTACACGTGTTATGTATTTACGTCCATTTCTTGTCTGCATTTCAGCAATAATGTCTAACATTAAGTATATTCCTACATTGAAAAGTTCAAACTATAAGCAATGGAAAGATCAACTCGAGATCTTTCTGGGGATTGCTGATCTAGACACTGCGTTGCAGATAGATCATCCAGCTGTGCTAACAGAGAAAGTACCAGTGAGAAAAAACCTCACATGGCACGCTGGCTACGATCAAATCGCACGTGTCTTATGATCATGCAAAAGACTATCTCCAAATGCTTCAGGGGACACATTTCTAAGTCCACGACGGCGAAACAAACTTTGCTCGAAACAGTACCATGGAAACGGCAGTATAAGGGGGCATAAAGTTATGAATGCTGCCGCCACCAAGTTTGGTGGTAAGAAACGCAAAGCTGCAGAAAAGGTTACTGTGCAAAAGGCAAGTCAAAAGGAAAAGGGGGTGCCAACTACTGACGCACCCAAAAGCATGACTTGCTTCTTTTGCGATAAGGAAGGACATTTAAAGAAGAACTGTACTGGTTATATTTCTTGGCTCAAGAAAAAGGGTACATTCTTAGTTTGTTCTGAAGTTAATTTTGTTTCGGATATAGCCACTTGGTGGGTCGATACGGGAGCCACGACTCACCTATCTGTGACTATACAATGATGTCTAAACCATAGAAAACCAAGAGACGATAAAAGATACGTCTATTGGAGAAATGGCAGCAGCATAAAGGTTGAAGCCATCGCGCATTTCAGATTGCTGTTGACATCCGGTTTCTATCTAGATTTGCATGACACTTTTGTGGTACAATTGTTTAAATGAAATCTTATTTCGTTTTATCGATTGGATAAAAGTGGATATTACGGTTGTTTTAGAAATGGAAATTTCCAACTTTATCACGCTTCTAGATTAATTGGTCACGGTATAATGTCCGAAATTGATAAACTTTATTCAATAAATGTTGCTTCAAATCAGGAAACCTTGCATGTTGCAACGCAAAACGTTAAAACAAAATTAATTCATGAGAATTCAGGATCACTTTGGCCTCGATGTTTAGGACACGTGTCCAAAAACAGAATAGAACGTCTTGTCAAAACAGAAATTCTCAATCCTTTAGACTTAACTGACTTAGAGTCGTGTGTATTTTGTGCTAAAGAAAAACAAACTAAAGTCCGAAGATATGAAGCAAATCGTGTAAGTAGTCCATTAGAGTTGATTCATACCGATATTAGTGGCTCATTTCATCCAGTTACTCGAAATGACCACTCTTATTTTATCACCTTTATTGACGACTATTTGCGATATGGCTACATATTTTTGATTAAAGAAAAAGCGCAAGCAATAGACATGTTCAAATCTTTTAAAGCTGAAGTTGAGTTACAACTCAACAAAAGGATTAAAGCTGTCAGATCGGATCGTGGGGGTGAATACTTCGGTCGATATAATGGATCAGGAGAACAGTGCCTAGGACCATTTGCTTAAATACCTAGAGGAAAACGGAATCGTCCCTCAGTACACCATGTCTGGGTCACCAAGCATGAATGGTGTAGCTGAAAGACGAAACCGTACACTTATAGACATGGTGCGTAGTATGATGAGTCAAACTACGCTACCATTATTCCTCTAGGGAGAAGCGCTTAAAGCCGCAGCTTACATCCTTAATCGAGTACCAACTAAAGCAACGATAAGGACTCCTTATGAGTTATGGACTAAGCGTAAGCCTTACAAACCACATAAGGGTTTGGGGTTGTCCAGTAGAGGCGAAGCCTTACAAACCAAATGAAAGAAAGCTATACACCAAACCAGTTAGTTGCCATTTCTTTGGTTACTCGGAAAGGTCACGAGGGTATAAATTCTACGATCCCACAAGTAAAGTGTTTTTCGAGACAAATTCGGTAAAGTTCTTTGAGGATACTTTGGTTCCGGGGGGAATGATTTGCATCAGCAGATCATCGAGTTAGATGAGGCACACTCAGATGCGACAGAAATGCGAGTCGAACCATCTTTTGGGGAGATAGCATCAGCGATACCCGCACCTGAGGTACGTCATCCCAGTAGTGACGCTCCACAGGAACAAGTTCATGTTCCTGAGGAAGTTACTGAAGAACCCGATTCATTTCCGGCTGATGCAGTTCAGGAACCTACAGTATCCCAAGAACAAGTGCCCCTAAGGAGATCCACTCGTGAACGGAGAAACCCCATACCTAGCGACTATGTGGTGTATCTCCAAGAAAACGAATTCGATGTTGGCATGTTGGACGATGACCCCAAAAACGTCCAACAAGCATTGCAATGTCGAAATTCAGAAAAGTGGATAAAAGCCATGGAAGAAGAGATTAAGTCTATGCACGACAACAAGGTTTGGGAGGTCGTCTCGTTGCCTAAAGGTTCAAACCCCGTTGGTTGTAAATGGATATTTAAAATCAAATGGGATTCAAAAGGCAACGTAGAAAGATATAAGACCTGACTTGTTGCTAAACGGTTTACCCAAAAGGAGGGCATAGACTATACGGAAACCTTTTCTCCAGTATCCACGAAGAAGTCCTTCCGGATAATCATGGCTTTAATGGCACACTTAGATCTTGAGCTACATCAGATGGATGTCAAGACTGCGTTTTTAAATGGAGAACCCGACGAGACCATTTACATGGTTCAACCACCTCGATTCGAGGTGGGTGATCCAAAAGGCATAGTTTCTTGACTAAAAAAATCCATCTATGGGCTCAAGCAAGCGTCTCTACAGTGGTACTTCAAATTTGCCAAAGTGGTTGACTCCTTCGGTCTTGGGGCAAACCAAATTGACGAATGTGTGTATCATAAGTTTAGTGGGAGCAAGTTCATATTTATGATCTTGTACGTAGATGATATACTGCTTGCAACAAACGATGTAAACATGTTGAGTGACACCAAATCCTTTCTTAGAAAACATTTCGAGATGAAAGACCTTGGTGAAGTCTCATATGTGTTGGGACTTGAGATACGGAGGAACCGTACCCAAGGTATCTTAGGTCTCTCACAACAGGCATACATCGAAAAGGTGTTGAAGCGGTATAGCATGGATAAGTGTAAACCACTTAATACCCCTGTGGCAAGAGGAGACAAGTTCAGTTTGAAACAATGTCCTCAAACAGAGTTTGAACGTTCAAAGATGAGGAATACTCCCTATGTTTCGGTAGTAGGGAGTATAATATATGCCCAAGTATGTACACGACCAGACTTGGCATTACGGGAATGTTAGGCAGATACCTCTCTGATCTGAGTAAGGATCACTGGACCGCAGCAAAGAGAGTGCTGAAATATTTACAAGAAACGAAACAACACGTACTGGCGTATTGGAGATCTGATAAGTTAGAGATCACTAGATATACAGATTCCGATTTTGCTGGATGCTATGATAGCATGAAATCGACCTCAGGCTATGTGTTTACCCTAGCCGGAGGTAGATCTCATGGAAAAGCACGAAACAAACCTTATTGGCATTCTCCACTATGGAGGCAGAGTTCGTAGCTTACTTCCACGCATCCAATCAGGCGATATGGCCTACCAATTTTGTCACAGAGCTGAGGGTATTGGAGATTATCATGTCTCCAATAAGGATTTACTGTGACAATAATATTGCGGTGCTATATTCAAATAACAACCGGAGTTTATCTAAAGCGAAATATATAGAGATGAAGTATATGGCTGTTAAAGAAAGAATTCAGAGTGGTCTGATCAGTATTGAGCATATTAGTACAGACTCTATAGTGGCCGACCTTTTGACTAAGGCCGTGGAGCCGGTTGTGTTCCACAAGCATGTTAGCCGTGTAGGTCTTAGTCAAGTTTAGGATGTTTTATCCTAGTGGGAGTCAGTGAGGTTTTTCTTGTGTTCAATAAAGTTGTTTAATTCAGACAAACAGTATAATGTACATTCCGGTGATATTAAAGTTTTCTGCAGAAGTAATGTACATTAAGCAGTTACGGCATACATTCTGAATTCTATTGATCTCGCTAAAGAGGGCCAAGTTGGAATCAGATATGTATGATCACCTAGCATATTAATTCCACATTACGTATCCATTTCAGTATCCATGTCATTCAGTAGAATGTTAGCATCATGATTTAAAAGGAACAAGTCACTAATTCAATGTGGCGGTGTACGGCTTAAGTCTTTTGCTAACATTTGCTGATGGACCGGAAAAGGAAAGACACACTAAGGGACATACGGTATATGAGCTCAAAAAGGTGACATATAATCTTTAAGATACATACATAGTCCAAGTGGGAGATTGTTGGGATTAATTCGAGATACGTGTGATGCGCAACACATTGATAAAGTTCATACAAATTAATCATAAGGTGGATGTTATGTATGATAATATTATATGCCACATATGTCACGTAATAATATTAATTATTACGTAAAACATCCACACGTTAAGTGATCATCGGTTATGTTCGTGGATGTATAGTGTGGTCTAAAATGGAAACCCCGAATATGTGGAAAGTCATATGGTCAGAGACCGCGATGGATGGGCTCAAAGTGTTATGACCATAAAGTGTACGACATCTAGTCCCCGAGGGGCGACAACCCACGTGTGGCTAGTAGATAATTATTGGTACAATAATTAAATATTAAATAATATTTAATAATAATATTTATTATTAAATATTAGATAATATTTAATAAAGGAATATAAAGTTGGGTTTTAATTTAGATTTAAATTTAAATTTAAGTTTAAATTTAAATCCAAACCTATCAGATTCTTCCATCCCCCTCTATATAAAGGAAGAGGCTTCACCTCCTCAGATCATCAAGAAAAACAGACGCATACGTAGTATCAAACCAGCGGCCATATACAGAGAGAGAGGGTGTGCCAGCCAAATTTTCTATAAAGCTCACACTGCCCAGCCTTTCC
>AP025068.1:4585089-4695792 GCA_036186865.1 Eustoma russellianum | reverse complement strand
TCAACACATTGATAAAGTTCATACAAATTAATCATAAGGTGGATGTTATGTATGATAATATTATATGCCACATATGTCACGTAATAATATTAATTATTACGTAAAACATCCACACGTTAAGTGATCATCGGTTATGTTCGTGGATGTATAGTGTGGTCTAAAATGGAAACCCCGAATATGTGGAAAGTCATATGGTCAGAGACCGCGATGGATGGGCTCAAAGTGTTATGACCATAAAGTGTACGACATCTAGTCCCCGAGGGGCGACAACCCACGTGTGGCTAGTAGATAATTATTGGTACAATAATTAAATATTAAATAATATTTAATAATAATATTTATTATTAAATATTAGATAATATTTAATAAAGGAATATAAAGTTGGGTTTTAATTTAGATTTAAATTTAAATTTAAGTTTAAATTTAAATCCAAACCTATCAGATTCTTCCATCCCCCTCTATATAAAGGAAGAGGCTTCACCTCCTCAGATCATCAAGAAAAACAGACGCATACGTAGTATCAAACCAGCGGCCATATACAGAGAGAGAGGGTGTGCCAGCCAAATTTTCTATAAAGCTCACACTGCCCAGCCTTTCCATCGGGTAAAGCAGTGAATTAAAACGGTCAAGGGGTGCATCAACAATTGGTGGGAGGCCGTGAATCCTTGGATCACGCCAGATTCATCATCAGCCGGAGCAGTTGCAGCGTACGTGTTCAGATTAACAACAGCAATAGAGCAAGGTATATTTTCCGCATTTTGTTACTTTGTCCATTGATTCGATTAAACGGTCCTATTCAGAGGTTTATTAAATTAAATCAAACAGATGTTTCTAGGACATAATAACTGGTAGATTGAAACATGGATTTTCAGAACTAGACTCGCCAAGAGTTTCTTCCATTCTTTTCTATGCCCGATTCAGTTACCGAGACTTGAGAAGAGATGAAACTGGATAAGACATGCCAACTTGAGAAGATATGTGAATCCGAAATGACTCAAATACGACCTAGAATATTTGTACTTGTCAGGTCGGTGGATAAACTCAAAACACGACCTAACATGTTCATGTTCAGACCGTCATGTCCAAATGTGCAAAGAGAACATGTGTTTGAGTTTGATACTTTAAAATCCAAAACCTAAAACCCGAAACACAACATCTTTACCACCCCTACATATAATGCATCTAGTTGGAGTAGATGAAGTTCAATTTATATCACTGAGAAATGAAACTGCATGCAGAAGATCTGTGGACAGGATGAGAACTAAATTATCAAAAGGCCCTTCAAGTTAATACTGTGTCTAAAAGGAGCTAATTGCTGCATAAAGCTGGGAGATGAAGAAATATCTATTACTATTATAGCATACAGCTAATGTCGTGTAAATAAAATGATAAGCAATAGGACTTGAGTCCCATTAAAACTAATTTGTCGTAGTTGTTTGAAGTTTTGAACAGTGGTTATCCTCCTTAAAAATAAACGTTAACCCAAATGTCTTTGGAACGATTTACTAAATGGATTCCAGATCTGACGTTTGTTCAGACCAAATGACGTTACTGATCTGAAAACACTACTAAATATCAATTAATCAGGTTTATCAAGTAATCAGGTTTTCATCCTCTTGGTATGAAAATCATTAACCTTTATGATATTTAACATTAAGCCCATTTTCATATATCATATACGATTTTTTTTTTCTAATGTGAGATTGACATTTACACTCTTGAAAGGTCTTTTACATTTTTAAGGCTTAATGTTTTCATAACTTGTTCAAACATAAAGGTAACAACGAAGAAGAAGAACTAGTTTTCTGCACTTCTCTATATGTGTAACTAACTTTTGCAATAATAAAAAGTCGCCCCAAAGGAAGTAAGTAGCCGCTTTTGTCCTTTTTTTCCCTTTTTTAAAATCTCTCCTCTAGACGTTTATGGTTATTTTAATAACGGAAACTACATATTTATGTTTACTGCATTCTATTACTAACAAGCATATGATATCCATATTATTATGTCACTTATGCAGGTATATAGAGAACAGAGGTCTCATTGGAAGCAATCTCTCTATTTTTTGGCATAGAGGTATTGTTTGTTTGTCGCTTATCCTCTCTAGATTCTAAGAATAACTTTTGATTCTGTTGGATTATAGTAGGTATGATTGATTGATTTTAATATCTAATATAAAGCGGAAGTAAATATCCAAAAACAAATCTTATCCCTGACCAAATTGCATCCCATCAGAGATTTCCTCTCGTGCTTCCATTGACCCAGACAAAGACTACTCAAGTCACCTTAACGTTAATCCATATTCTGTTTCATTAAATTTCATACATTTTCACTCATAAAATTCTCGGATGAGATCTGAGGAGGCTTCATGTGAGGTAAAATATAAAGCTTCCAATTACGCGACACCACGTGTGTAAAAAGGCTTTTATTTAAGAAAGAAAAAAATAAACAACGGCTCTTTTGTACACGTGGCGTCGCGTGATTAGATGCCTCATATTTTGCCTCATATGAGGCCTCCTCTGATCCCATCCTTAAAATTCTGGCCTTATACACACAGCCTCCTCCATTTATTATTACGTTGAGTAATGAGTGAGAGGTTTCCACCAAATATGGCGGTGACTAGTTGAACTAGTGTATGCATGAGCATACCACTTCACGTACACGTAGAGATTACTAATGTGGTCTCTAGAGCATTGATTAATTGATATTTAGGTCGGGATATTGCAAATAAAAAGGCGCAGGTCCAAACTGGAACACGTAGTGTAGGTACCATACTGCTATCTGAGTCTGTACTTATTTATGCCATAATATCCGACCCAATTAAGTTAAAAGATTACTCACCTAATTTACAGTGGAAGTCTTGTGTGTGTTGTATGTTAAAATGTCTTACATATTTATAAGGCTGTTGGATTTATAATTTACATCCTCCATAAAACTCTTCAAAGTTGAGAAACAATGGAGGTCCCGAAGACATGGTATGAACTTTTTGCCACTAGAGATTACTAATGCCTTTCGACACATATTTTAGTGATCAAACATTGAAATGTTGACAACTTTACTAATTCAAATCCACTGTATTTCTTTAAAAGAAGAGAATTTTATTGGAATCTCATTTAGGCCTTTGTTCATCGAGACGACCTCATTTAGACCTTTGTTCATTGAAACGAGTTTACCTGGTGTTTGTATCAAAAAATTTATACGTGGACCTTCAGATTCACCATAGTTACACAACCTTAAGATTTTTTAATTACCTAAAATTTATTAATGAATAACATATATTGTGTCATTTATGTAGGTACATATAGAGCCGGAAGGCTCACTAAAAGCAAAATCTATATCCTTTGTGACAGAGATATTGTTTGTCTGCCTCTCACCCTCTCCAGACTCGAACAATAACTTTTGCTGGGATATTATTGGATATGATTGTGATTGTGATGGTTAAGATTTATAAAGGGATGAATATGGTCACCGACAAACCATATTTAGGTTATTATGTCATTTATGTAGGTACATATAGAGCCGGGAGTCTCACTAGAAGCAAAATCTCTATCCTTTGTGACAGAGATATTGTTTGTCTGCCTCTCACCCTCTCCATACTCTAACAATAACTTTTGTTGGGATATGATTGTGATTGTGATGGTCAACAGATAGAACATAAAATAAAATAAAGGGTTATGATCACTTCACCGCAAAACCGTCACCACACTCGTCACCACGTGACACGTGGCAACAGAAAGGGTTGATGCGTAGTGGGGATTGGGGTGAGGGAAAATGTAGTGAAGTGATCCAATCCGTAAAATAAATACCTTTCAGAATGTTGTCATCAAGATTTCATTCTGATAACATGGCTCTATCTGGGGTCTATCATGCTGCATTCCTCCAGAAAGATAGCTAGCAGAAAGAGACATAAATATAGGGCCACCATTAAAGCACCAAGAATTTTCACCATGCAGAAAGCACTTCACGTAACAGTCACAATCTTCTTAACCCCAATCAACCAACAACAACAACAACAATCATACTCAGTATATCGACAGCAAAAGCTATCGCTATGGTCTATGGAGGGTGAGCGGCAGACAAGCAATACATTCATCCCAAGGGATAGAGAGTTTAATTCCAGTAAAACCATCGGCTATACATGTACCTGTAGAAGTAGCACAATAATAGGAATATGTACTAGTGAAGTGATTTTATTAAACATTAATGGAAATCTCCCGATATTAAAATGTCTTAACAGTAGATATGCACAAATAGTTGAAATACAAATACCGAAAAAAGGTGCAAAGTCAACCTACAGTGTAAATACTATCTAATCCTCTAGGGCGCCCCTATATCCTGTCTACCCCTCCTTGACCTTAATCATCTGCTCCATGAACTCCTATCCTGGACCATGTCCTCAGAGAGGTGTAACCCCAATCAACCAACCAGTTCAAAATTTATCACTTCATATTCTGCAAAATATGAAGGCGGATCTTAGAGCAACTAGTAAGGTTGCTATTTTGTGACTTTGATGTCACAGGTTCGAGCCACGGAACATCCTCTTGCACAAAGTGTAGGGTAAGGCTACGTACATCAGATCGCAAAACGATCCGACTCCTTTCCAAATCCTACTCAAGCGCACAAGCCTGGTGTACTGGAAACGTCTTTTTATATTCGGCAAGATATACCTCGTTATAGCATAGCTGTAAGGTCTATTCTGTCGTGAACAAACATATTCACATGAGAACCACGAGTTAATCCGAAAATAAAAGATTAAACAGCGCATGCACAAGTATACTTGCATTCTTGGTATGTGATTACTTTTAACAGATCCCATGAAATTATAATCCTTCTCAAAAAATAAGAGTGAAAGGAAGAGAATTGGAGAGAACAATTAGGTCTCCAAGATGCATACCTACGATGCATGAGTGTATCATCATTACCATAGATAACAAAGATACACAACAACATTATCATAATTGTCTTATAGGCTCCCCCTATAGCGGAATATGAGGAGTCAGATGTACGCAACCATACTTATATATTAGAAACATACAAAGGTTATTTTCGATGACCCATAATGAAAATTTCATCAAACTGTGTCGATCAATTGCTACTTCACAATATAAAAAGCGCAGCCAATTTAGTGAGTCATTTTGCTTTATTCCATTATCTTCCGAAGTCAAAGAAAAGCGCGTCCTTCACTCTATTACAAACGGAAATTCATAAGTAACAGAGATCAAGCTCGAAACTCATACCCCCATATTGAAAGACAAGGGAAGCTAGTATATCAAAAAATGATATCCATTACCAAATATTCGGATATCAATGCGAAACCCATACCCTCAATTTTAATAACCAAACAACGTGTACGGGTTTGGAAGGCTTAATGAAAAGTCTCCCAACCAAACACCCCCTAAATCAATAGCCACCAACAAGAAATCTTGGAAGCTGACTAGAAGGATTAAAAGAACAGCATATATAGAGTGTTACTTCCCCATTAATTTTGTTCTACTAAGATACTTGCCATACCAGTCTATCATAACCAACAGAAGTTGCATATTCCAAACCTCAAATACTAGCATCTGATCTAACTTGCCTTCAATTATTTGTACTATGACTTTAACCCATTGTATGTCCATTGATGCCCTACTTCCCTCTGTATCCCCATGTATTCGTCCGAGTCAGAACTTGATCAACCAGAGTTCGATTCGGATTAGGCCCACATAAATAATAAAGATGAGTACAAGTTCTCCAAGTAAGACTCAATGCAATTTCTCCTTATAATTTCTGAAAAAATTCGGTGGAGATCTTTTCTACAACATACTGATACCTTTTAGGATGCACTTACCCAATCTAGGAAAAAAAAAAATCACTTGAATAGTTGTTAAGCTTTAGTAAACAAACATCAAAATGGCTACTATTGAAAAAACAGAAAATCATTCATCCATAAAATGTAGTGAAGCGTCGTTAATCACAATGGAAATTACTCAATATTCTCACAAGCAATTAGATCATCCAGTTTAAAGAGTAAGCATTTGACAAGGCTGGGAATTAGTGCCCCAGAAGTAACAAGGATATTGACACTATGATAACTCGTATTCCTTGCCTCATTCGAGGTATCAGGCAATGCAATGCACGAACCTAGAATACACGAGTACAAGGTATATGCAAGTTGCAAAGCAAAGCAAAGCAACACGAGATATCAGGCTGCTTCAATCATACACGAGTTGCAACAGACTAAGGTATACATATAAGCAACGCAAAGTTTGTAATTTCAGAGCATAAGCTGTGATCTAAGTGAAAATCACCAAAAGAAGCAGACAAACCTAAGTACAAGAAGCTATTTGGTAGCACAAATCAGTAACTCAGAGAGATTATATCCGGCAAGTGTAAAAAATAGTCCCTTGGCACAGTAATCTTGAAACTCAAAATAAGCAACCTCCCTTTACTCTCTTGAACAACTCCAGCAGTGCTTTACACTCTCTTTAACCTCAGAACTTTGGCCTTCCAGTGTTATCTAAGACTTGACAGCTCTATGATTTTCAGGCCTCCACCACAGTTGCCCATAAATGGTTAATCTAAGTTTAGTTAGATACTTAAGCTCATTCTTCCACACCATGCACCATTTAATCCGTTTTCAATGTGGGAAAAGGAAAGCCACAATCGACACCCTTAATGGACCAACTTCCTTTCTGAGACCACCCTAGTACCCCTAGTTGAGGATTCTAGCTGTGCCCCTTTTTTGTGTACACTTCGTCTCAAAGGTTCATCAGGTTGTTCGGCAGCATGACACTACAGTTCATACAGTAACCAGCTACTGTGCCATTTTTAGCACAGAAAAATTTAGGTTCTGAGTACACTACCCGGTCCTCGTACCTGCTTTGTGACCTTAAGGTCACGGGTTTGAGCCGCGGAAACAGCCTCTTACACAAAGTGTAGAATAAGGCTGCGTACATCAGATCGCAAGGCGATCCGGCCCCTCCTCAGACCCTGTGTATAAGCAGGAGCCTAGTGTACCGAGAACGTCCTTTTTGAGTACACTACCAGAGCCTTCAGCAAAAAGAATCAACTTTTCGGACATTGTTCTGCCTCACCTAAGAATGGTTAAGCCCGTTAAGTTTAGATTCGTGATAATTAAGCTCGTGATCATATAGCAATGACATCTTTCATTCCTTTCGCAATTTGGAAGAAGTAATGTAACATAGAAGTTGCGTTACTATAAGCAGCCCATTCAAAGGACAACCTTTCAGCAAGAAATACTATAGCATGTTATTGGCAACTCCGCATCAACAGGCCCAACCTTTTAACACACATAAATGGCACCAATACAGAAGAAATAGACTGAACCCCAAAGTTCGTATTCTGATTGCAGAAGTAAAGATAATTTACATCCAAAAGACAGGAGGAAGAAATTAATATCGAGAATTGTCAACAACTTAATTTCAAATGTACAAGGTAAGAGTCTTGCTGCAAATAGAAAACAACAGGCTGTCAATCTGCCAACGGTTATTATTATTTCCAACGGCTATGCTATCTTAACCACTACACCATTGATTAAACGAAGTATATAGGACATATACTGATACGATCTTGAATCGTATGGAAATGACGATCGCTTCTTTCAACTCCAAAAGACACCTTTGATCAACCCTTGCGTGGGACAATGACGCAAACACCACCTTCTTGGACAAGAGAAGCCAACAACGTCTATGTCGAGCAATTCAAATATCCCAATCCAACACGTCGTTCCGTATCCTTGGATTGTGATTCACCAACTAGGTTTGCTCAAACCTTGATTGGATCTAGCCTTGATTTTAATTTGTGAAAACCAAAGGAAAAACACAAGTAGAAGCAACACACGGTTGCAACAAAAAAAAAACTGAAATTTTTATTCTCCCAAAAGCTACCCCATGGCTGCCGATTTTCTACCCTTTTTAATGCCATATTTTTGCTACTCCTACCAATTAACTAACCAATCAAAGTCCTAAGATTACTACCTATCAACCTTAATCAAATTTACATAAAAGATAAGTCAAAGCTAATCAAGGAAGATTACATAACTCAAATCCCTAAAATTTCGTACTGGAATTACACCATGTCGGTTACTGGCTTATAGCCGCTTCTAGACGCCGAATCAGGGTTTGCACACTTCGGCAAAGTTGTAGCTCATAAAATTCCCTTGAATTTGAGCTTTTGAATCACCTCATTTGGACTCTTCTTGACAGAGATACGGGCCTCCAAAGATTAGGTATCCATTTAGTGATCTTCAGTACTTTCCATTCTGGACTCCCAACTTGCACCTGATTTCGGGCTACAAGATGGACCGAAATCAGGTGCAAGTTGGGAGTTCAGAATGGAAAGTACTGAAGATCACTGGATGGATGCCTAATCTTTGGAGGCCCGTATCTCTGTCAAGAAGAGTCCAAATGAGGTGATTCAAAAGCTCAAATTCAAGGGAATTTTATGAGCTACAACTTTGCTGAAGAGTGCAAACCCTGATTCGGCGTCTAGAAGCGGCTATAAGCCAGTAACCGACATGGTGTAATTCCAGTACGAAATTTTAGGGATTTGAGTTATGTAATCTTCCTTGATTAGCTTTGACTTATCTTTTATGTAAATTTGATTAAGGTTGATAGGTAGTAATCTTAGGACTTTGATTGGTTAGTTAATTGGTAGGAGTAGCAAAAATATGGCATTAAAAAGGGTAGAAAATCGGCAGCCATGGGGTAGCTTTTGGGAGAATAAAAATTTCAGTTTTTTTTTTTGTTGCAACCGTGTGTTGCTTCTACTTGTGTTTTTCCTTTGGTTTTCACAAATTAAAATCAAGGCTAGATCCAATCAAGGTTTGAGCAAACCTAGTTGGTGAATCACAATCCAAGGATACGGAACGACGTGTTGGATTGGGAGATTTGAATTGTTCGACATAGACGTTGTTGGCTTCTCTTGTCCAAGAAGGTGGTGTTTGCGTCATTGTCCCACGCAAGGGTTGATCAAAGGTGTCTTTTGGAGTTGAAAGAAGCGATCGTCATTTCCATACAATTCAAGATCGTATCACAGTGGTATCAGAACGAAGGTTTCTTCTTTACAACTCACATATCCTTCATTCTTTTGTGTTTTCCTTGTTGTTTTCATCCTCGTCCCAAACGTTCATTATTCCATCTCTGATCCCTTTTGCATCCTCAATTCCATTTGTCATTTTGTTATAAAAAAAGGTTGTGTTTCCTTTGTTTTTTTCCAACTCATACGAAGACCAAAAAAAAAAATCAAAGTTCCTACCTTTCTTTTGCTTCAAGTCACGTTGGTGTTCATCTGGCCAGCGTGAGTCACAAGTGCAAAATTGGCCTTTTTTTTCACATAGTTTTGTTCTTAACCTTTAAAGATCAAATCTTTAAAGACACTTAACAATAGGGTTCATTGTATTAGGTTCTAAATTCAGCCATATCATATATATATCTAGTCCATTGCTTGAAAGTGCTACCGAGTCACACGTAAATCTAGTTGCTAGCGAAGCTTTTGGTTGATCTTAGACTTTTGTGACTTGATTGCATTGTTACTTGGTTTGCGTTGCAATTTTTCTTGTATCCAAGGCTAATTTTTCTTCACCACACATACAGTCGTACAAGCTATCATTTTACTAAATCAAACACAAAAAAAACCCTAATTGTGGAGGTACAAAAGCCATTCTTGCTACCTTGCATAAACAGCCCCTAAAAGTACCATTAGTTGCCTTGAACCTCGATAAAGGCCATTAGAAAACCCAAATTCAAGTGCAGTAGATTTTTTTTGTGTTCTTATTTATAAAAAAAAAAAGGCATTCGGAAGAAACGTCCTATTGAAGCCTAATTTAAGGGCTGTAAATTGTGAGACATATTTTCAATTGTGTTCTTTTAGCAAAATTCAAAAAAAAAAGATCGGCAGAAATATCCAAAAAAAAAAAGAGCCGAGACAACATAAAAAAAAGAAAAAAAGAGAGAATTTGCTTAAAAAAAGAGTACCAAGATTGTTGATGAATTATTTGAATATCAAGTTCCATCCAAGACCAAAAAGCCGTCCCCTTTGAAGCCACAAAATACTACACCATTCATTGTCTTTACACTTGGATACTTGATGATTGTAATCGAATCAACAACTTGTGATTAATTTGCATAAGGCTAAGGTTAACTAAAGATTGCCCAGGGCAACCCCTTAGTTTTCTTTGGCTAAGCCTTTGACATAATTTTTGGTCTCATTTTTCCTTGATTCTTAGAAGGTTAAGTGTGTTAAATTGTCTTGTTCTTGGCTTGATACATTTGCTTATTAGTTGCTGAAATTTGGGTGACACATTGGAGAAAAAGGTGCAATTGATCATTGGATTGTGTTAGCCACTTGAGAAGCTTGCTTTGGTTGTATCTAGCCCAAGATTGGCCGAGAAAAGCACAAACTTGAGTGACTATACAAGAGCGAGAAAGGAACGCACACTTTGATTTTGATTTTTTACTAACTAACGAAATCTCTGTTGTCTTTGTGTTAGTTTTCCTTTCTTTGTTTTCTTGATTAATTTCAGGATACTCATGGATTCCATGGAGGATGACATTAGAGACCTCTATCATGCAACGATAGAAGGCTTACGTCAAGGCTAGATCCAATCAAGGTTTGAGCAAACCTAGTTGGTGAATCACAATCCAAGGATACGGAACGACGTGTTGGATTGGGAGATTTGAATTGCTCGACATAGACGTTGTTGGCTTCTCTTGTCCAAGAAGGTGGTATTTGCGCCATTGTCCCACGTAAGGGTTGATCAAAGGTGTCTTTTGGAGTTGAAAGAAGCGATCGTCATTTCCATACGATTCAAGATCGTATCATATACATATGTATTTCTACTATGTATATGTATGTACATATATTGTATACGTATAGGTGTATGTACTGTGTGTATTTATACTCTATTTGCACAATATTTTATTCAGTATTTTTACACTATCTCTCAAGCTTAGTTGTAAATATGTTTACACAACCAAACTTGAATAACAAGTTCTGGAACACCTTGATAGACACTGGCATAGTCAGTATGTCTGCTAACTGATCTCTAGAGGCAATGTACTCAAGACTAATCACTTGTCTTCAATCTTCCGTCTAATGAAATGTCTATCAATCTCCACATGTTTGGACTTATCATGCTACACAATTTTTCAATCATACTAATGGCAGAATTGTTGTCACAAAACACTTTAATTGGATGTGAGCACCTTAGCTCAATTTCTTCTGATACCTTCTTGAGCCATAGCCCTTCACAAATTACAGAGCTAGTGCCCTCAATTCTGCTTCTATACTGCTTTAGACACCACTGATTGTTTCTTACTTCTCTATGTCCCTATAAATAAGTGTCGTAGCAAGTAGTTGGTCCGATATCAGCATGTATAGAAACTAAGAGATACTGCTGTTTATGCTATTGTTGCTGTTATTAATATTAATCACATTAGTAAAGGACGTTTCACCATTTTTTTCTCTTTGTTTTTTGGGTCAAACATAGATGTTTTCACCATTGGATATTCTACAGGTCTTACCTTGATTTAAAGCATATATATTTGTTTTACAATATTATTTCCCCATCGCAAAAGCCTAAAGCTTCGGATATTCTGCCTATGTATAGCTTACTTCACGCATGAAGTATTACTGGACAAAAATTGAATAAAACATAAGAGACTTAACACTTGTGTCCTGGAAGATCTGTTGTACTCTTGTTTCTATGTGGACGTCAAGGAACAAAGGTTGCATTGGAAAGATAGCAATGCATGAACATATCTTAGTAGTTAAATTGATTAGACATATATTTATTGTTTCTAAAACATCAGAAAAGTTCATATTCTATTATTTCAAAAAGATAATTCCAATTCATGGAGAGGGGAAAAAGGGAGTTTTGATAAATAAATAAAAGAATCAATGATCAAAATCAAACCAGTGACTATTACATTTATAATTAAGTGGGATGCGCTAAACTCAGAACTAAGGCAACTCATAGAACTTTTCAGTTTTTATGCATAGGACATAAAGGAAACTAATCTGATAATGTAAACGTTAATTTTTCTATGCATCTGTCTCAAACCAAAGAAGCCCACTTCTTGAATAACTTAGAAATGACTGCAAAGAAACCATAACTACAGTATCATGTCCTCTTCTATTATGGGGTGGGATAGGGGGGGAGGTGGGTGGACGAGGAGTCTGGGGCAAGGTGATTTGAGGACAATGGACCACAAAGCATGTCCATTTTCCTTTGACTATGCAAGAATACCAAGTCTTTCACCAGGAAGAAAAGATAAAAAGGATTACTTTGAACTTTTCACTACTACCTCTGCTAAAGATACATGCTTCTTTGTTCTTAATTGTGAATTCCTTTGGTCCGTTCCCACTTAAGACAAAGCATTCTAAACTGAGCTTAAAGGGACCACCAATACTTTCAATACTTGCTTATTCACGCACAACCTTGATCAAATATCGACCATGAAACAGTAAGATAAGATGAGCCAAACTCCCCTATATTGATTTTTCACATCCCCGTTGACAACAAAATCAACCATCTGTGTGACAACAGCCTAAACACAAGCACAAAATCCATCAAATAAGTGAATGCTTGCAATTCACATGATATGTTAAACGATTAGGCCAAGAAGATATTACCTCAGGGCCAAGTTCTGCAATATGCCTAGGGACTTGTAACAGGTCCACCAGTCTATGTATATCTTGCTTCATGCCTGGAGTATTTTCCAAAAATTATGCATAAAATATAAGAAATCAACACATATGTGCTGAAAGATCTGTTCTACTGTTGTTTTATATGGATGCTAAGAAACGAAGATTGTTTTGAAGTCATGGCCAATGTATGAACCTATCTTAGTCAAACTGATTAGGGATACATGTAACGCTTCTAAAACATTTGGTGGATAAGTTTATATTCCAAGATTTGAAAGCCACAGATTAGTTCATGCTAGACAAAACTTCGATAAATAGCTAAAACTTAAAAGACTCGGTTATGGAATCAAACCAATGACTACAGTACAGTTGCACTATTTTCTGTAATCTAAGACGGCTCATAGAACTTCCATTTTCTATGCATGAGGACAATTGAAACTAATCCAATCATATAAACATTCATTTCTCTTTGCATTTTCCATAAACCAAAGTAACCCACTTGTTGAACAACTTGGAAATGAATGGACAAAAAACCCATGTCTGTAGGGGTGCAGGCGGGGGTGTAGCCTGTCCTCTTCTGTTGTGGGGGTGCAGGCGGGGGGGGGGGGAACAGAGGGTTGAGGACAATTAACCAAGTCCACAGCAAGATATATTGCCGCTGGCACCATACAACATCTCTTTTTCGCTGAATTGCCTAGAGAAAACCAACCTTTAGCAGAACAATATGATAAAAAATCACTGCTACTGACACTTGCTTCGTTGTTCTTGATTGTGTGGTTTAGGTATGTTATTGTCAAATCTATAAATGTACAAAATACCTTAAACTTTTCATAGTAATTCAACACGGTGTTGGAGCGCCATGAGAACTTCGCACTTTACTACTATTGCTATTTTATACCACTAACAAGCACTTGCGACAAGTCCATACTTGAGGGGTGTCCTATTATAAATTGTTATTCTCTTTCAACACTTAAGCATTTAAATGAGATTCTAATTCAATAAGGTACCAGAGCAAGTGGCCTTGGGTATCTACTGCCACTGCGTACTACTCCTGGTGCTACCGTCTGCCACTACTATTGCATGCGTAAGAGGGCGTGTTCAGTACTATTCTTTAAACAAGTTTAAACTTTTAGATAAGATGGTGATTCAACACTTAAGAAAAGCACAATAAAACTAAAAGGAACTCAAAAAAAACTTCCAATACTTGTTTGTTTACACACTAACTTGATCAATATCGATTCCAAAACAGCAACACAACATAAGCCAAAATCCCCTATTCTTGAGTGCGCTTTTCGCATCCCTCTTGGCAACAAAATCAGCCATGTATCCAACAACAGCCTAAGCACAAGCAAAAAAAAAAAAAAAATTCACTGAATAAATGAATGATCGCAATATACATGATATACTACATGATTAGAACAGGTAGAGTACCTCAGGGCCAAGTTCTGTAATATGCTTAGGTGGGACTTGTAACAGGTCCAAATCAGCACGAAAAACTTTCAACTTGACAAGGAATCTGAAAGAGTCAGGCAAGATTCTTATTTGATTATAAGTAATATCCAGCTCCTCAAGACACTCAAGTTTTCCTATTGCATCCGGTAAAGCTTGCAAGTCGACGAAGTTCTTTCCAACATTTAGTTTCTTGAGGCCAAGTGCATTAATACAAAGGCTATCTGGTAAAGTCTCAAGTTCATTAAAGCTAACATCAAGTTCTTTAAGACGTAACAGTTCCCCCATTGTTGTAGGCAGCCGTTTGACTCTATTATAGTGCAAAGTGAGAATCTCCAAGCACTGCAGTTTCCCCATTACCTCCGGAAGAGCTTTGAGTCGATTGAAATCTAACCTTAGCTCAACAAGGGACGAGCAAGATCCAATCATGTCAGGAAGTTCTTCAAGTTCATTGTTCTCCACATTCAATCTCTGCAAAGATGTCAGGCTCCCAATAGCATCAGGCAAATTCGTGAACTGGTTTGAACTTAAATCAAGATCAACCAGGTTAGATAACTTCCCAAAAGATAATGGCAGGGTCCTCATTCTATTGCGTTGTATATTAACTTCAGTTAATCTCCACAATTCACCAAATGAGTCTGGAAGATTTATTATCTGATTTGCATGAACATCAAGCTGCTTTAAGGCCTTTAGGCTACCTATAGTAGAAGGGAGTGCCATAATCTGATTGTCTGCTAAATTTAGCTCAACTAAGTTTGATAACTTTCCAAGTGATAATGGAATCCATTCCACTTGGTCCATCAAGTTGGCTTGAAGATCAAGAACTTCCACTTCAGCTTTCGCATATTTTTCAATAATTGCAGCCAGTTTCATCAGACTCAAGCTCTCCCTCACGTCTCCTCTTTTACCTGCAGTCAAAGTGGGATAAGTCCGTGCTCTTGTAACTTACACAACTAATATTCCAATTTTCAGGCAGAATCTACAGAATCTTTTCTCTCTTTTTTGACATAATTACTGAATTAACAATATAAGTTAATTTAGGGAAACTTAATCTTGACCAATTAGCAAATACTTATCCTAGGTTATTAAAAATGAAAGAAACTTGGCATTATCAATCAGAAACTATTTGGTATCCCGACAGTTGGTCAAGATGTGTGGCCCATTTGATTATATACTGATCCAATTATTACATTCCCAGGTAATAAAGGAACCTCTGGCATATTAATTTCAATCTCAACCTTAATCAAACTAAGGTTTCATCCACTGAACTTACCCTAATTTGAAGAAATAAAGCAACATAAGGCCACCCACAATTGAAGAACAGGGGGGACTGGTAATTCTGCACCCCTCTTTGGTGTTATCAAATAAAGATTTCTAACAATAAATAACGATTAACGAATTAACTTTTACAGCAGAATCATTTCTTGACTTTTATCTCAAACAATAAAAAAATTAAAGCCAACCTGATGAAACAGCTGAAGGCACTGACGGTGCAGTTCTAAGCAAACAATTAACATCCTCTTCCTTACTTGTGATATCATCATTCACCAGAACTACTTTCTCAGTTTGACCATCTGGGCTCCCAAAATTAGACTTTCTCTCCACATGGGCATCCCCAGAAACCAACTCAGAAGCTCTGACAATCTGATGATCAAACGTTTGAAAAATTGTGTGGATTTCAAGCAAGGACATAGAATCATTCCTTTGATTCAGGCTTCCGAAGAGAGCCATGGTTTTCTTCAATTCTTGCAGCACAGAAAAGAGCTGAAGAGTTCGATTCGATATGTCTTCAAGCCTTTGTTGCGCTTCTGAATTCATCGACTGCAAAGTGGAGAAGGCTGCATCAACCTCTTTAGTTGATGGTCTTGGGGCAAGTGAGTTATAGAGTTTGGTGATTTCTTCAACTGTTTGTGCGTAGGCAGCTCTTTGATCTTGAAGAGCCATGATCTTGGCTTCTCCACGCAAACAAGTTTGGGATCGTATACATCGCAACGTTGGGGCTATGGGTTCAGATCCCCCACAGTAACTCCCTCACCGCAAGCGTCATCGCGACACGTGGCAGCGGAGATGATGAGGCTGGATGTGGTTCAAGTGGTGCGGAGTGGGATGAGTCACCGCGCGGTGAATCGATCCCATCCGTCGGGCTATTAGTATGGAAAGGCATTTTCTCCTCACTTCCTTGTAAACTCTGTTCACCTTTTATTATTTCTAAATGATAAAAGAAAATCGGTTTGTAAGTATTTTGTAAGACTAAAAGTTGAGTTTAATAACAAATTGAGAAGTATGAACATTAATTTTCCTTCCCAATTTCAAACCACGACTCTTCCGTTCTAAAAATGGATGTTTATATTTTGCGTTTAAGTTTCTTATGGTATTACCAAACATGTTATTAATCATACTCATATTTGATTCTGGTTAAAGGTTGGGAGTAAACTGGCTTCGTTTAAGTGTAATAGCTTTATGTCTTCTTTTTTATGTTACAAGCATAGTCATGTTTAAATTATCTCTCTCTAGCACAGATTTGAGGAGCATTGCTAGTGATCCTAACGAAGTTGAATCATGTCCAACCAATGTTACAGAGGAGACGCGCATTTTTTATGATGGATCCGAAGTCCAAACTTATCATGATGGAGTTACACTCATGGTGCAAGAGCCAAGGAGATTCAAACATTTATTTAGTTGATTTTAGCTGAATTTAAGATCAAATAGATGGAGCATTTCCAAACTCATAAAGACCCTCAGTGGGTTAATACAATAAAGTCCAAGACGCCTAACAAGTTCTAGATTCGATGACAAATCATTTTGAAGAGGAGACTGATGCGGCCCGTGTAGCTATTCGGGCCAGAGTCTTTTGTTGTGTTTTTATTTTTATTATGTTATTTTAGGTTATTTAATTAGATAGAAAATTTCTTTTTCTTGTTGGGTAAGTTTTAGGAGTTTTTAGAGCTTATAAATAGGCTCCCTTATACACTATTTTAATCATCACTTCAACAATAAATTTTTGAAATTTGAGCCTTTTGCTCTTTTGAGTTTTAGAAGTTTGTAAATTCAAACTTCATCTTTTTAATTCAGTCAATTCCACGAGCAGGAGTCTTGGTCTAGGTTTATCCTCAGATTGTGCAAAAAGCTTTCCAAAGATTTAACAAGGTTCTTGCCAAGAAGGTGGTTAATCAAGCAAAGGTTGTTCCGTGTACATAAATAGCGGGCCTAACAAGTAAAATTTGAATTATGGGTGACATCGATCATCTCATATTTTGGAGATTGATGTCTACATCGATCGATGTCTTCCGGTGTAGTTTTGGTTTGCACTTTACTTATATCGATCGAACAATGTCTCTTCTTTAAGAGACTGATGCACACATCGATCAATCAACGTCTTCACCCTGAGAGATCGATGTTAGACAGCGAGATTTCAGTTTTGAACCTTGTCTACATCGATCAATCGATGTCTCTTCTTTAGAGACTGATGCATACATTGATCGGTCGATATGTTTTAACATTAGAGTTCAATGTTGGACAGTGAAATTTCAATCGTGCCAGACAGGTAAGTTGACTTTTGAAGACAGTACTACAAAGAGGCTTTCAAAAATGGAGAACTCTCTTAAAAAAGCAAGCGGGCAAGTGGATTGCGCAAATGCTGCTGTGGGGAAGCTTGAGAATGAGATGATGAAATTAGGGCAGAGATGGAGTCTTCTGAGTTGAGTGCATCAGAATCGGTCACAGTGTGTTTGGAAGTTGACATAAGATAGAAAAAGCACATGAAGAAACTCGTCACTTGGGAAAAGCAGCAAACTTAGCTACAGGAAGATATGTGTAAATGAAGAGCAGAATATTGTAGAGATTTTATGTATATTTCTAAATGATTTTCATTCCTGTACATGCCTTGTCTTTATAGCATGATTTTTGTATCTATACAAGGTAAATGAATCAATCAAATCAATTATGTATTTCTACACTAATTACATGGTTATTACTGTATAATCTTCAATTCTGATTTTCCGGATCTTCATCCCTGATTTTCTGGGATTAAATTTGCTTACACTCCCCTTCAAGTTGAACGGCGGAGTCGACGACGTTCAACTTGCACAAGATAACTTCAAACTACCTTCCGTTCACCGTTTTAGTTAATATGTTTGCTAACTGATCTTCTGATCTGATAAATGGTAATTCAATAACTCCTCATTCTAACTTCTCCTTGATAAAATGACGATCACTCTCTATGTACTTGGTCTAGTCATGTTGTACCGGATTTTGAGATATGCGGATAGAAGCTTTGTTATCACACAGTAGCGGTGTTGGTAAATTAACTTGTATCCCAATGTCTCTGAGTAACTTCTGTACCCATAACACCTCGGTCACTCTTTTTGCTATTCGAAACTCAGCTTCAGCACTAGAGAGGGCGATAACCTTTTGTTTCTTGCTTCTCTAGGTCACAAGGTTGCCACCTACAAGTGTGAAATACCCCAACGTAGACTTTCGATCTACCAGATTTCTAGCCCAATCAACATCTGTGTATGCCTGAATCTTCAAATGCCAATTGTTTCGAAACACAATGCCTCTTCTTAGTGTGCGCTTTAGATACTGTAGGATACGTCTGACTGCACTCGTATGATGTTTCTGGGGACTATGCATAAATTGACTAACCATACTGACCGCGAAAGCTATGTCTGGTCATGTATGCGACAAATAAATCAACTTTCCAACTAGGCGCTGAACTGTGCTTTATCTGTAAGTGCTGCTCTGTCGACCACTTGTAACTTATGGTTTACCACCATAGGAGTATCACATGGTTTGCAATCTAGCATTCCTACTTCGGTTAGGAGATCCAGGATGTACTTTTGCTGAAAGATATATATACCTGCATTAGATCTCAATACTTCAATTCCTAGGAAATATTTCAGACCTCCGAGGTCATTCATCTCAAATTTAGTAAACAAATGTTCTCAGAGTCGGGCAATTTCTTCAGTGTCATTTCCTGTTATTATCATGTCATCAACATAAATAATTAGACGAGTCACCAAACTGCCATTTCGTTTTGTGAATAGGGTATGATTTGCGTTACTCTGCCGGTAACCATCTTGTTTTATGACCTCTGTAAACCTGGCAAACCAAGTTCGAGGAGACTGCTTTAATCCATACAAGGCTCTTTTTAATCTGCATACTTCACCTGCCTTAAAGTCAGACGAAAAACTAGGAGGTGGTTTCATATAAACTTCTTCTTTCAGATTTCCGTGTATGAACGCATTCTTGACATCAAATTGATGGAGAGGCCAATTCTGGTTTGCTACAACAAAGAAAAGAACTCTGATCGTATCGATACGAGCCACAGGCGAAAAATTTCTGAATAGTCTACGTCATATGTTTGAGTGAATCTTTTTGCTACTAACCGAGCCTTGTATTTTTCAACACTTCCATCAGCTTTGTATTTGACAGCGAATACCCAACGACACCCAACTAGTTTCTTTCCAGGAGGAAGAGAATATTTTTCCTACGTTTGGCTTTTCTGCAGGGCTATCATTTATGTTATCATTGCTTTTTTTTTCATGCTGGTTGAGCTTGGGCTTCTTCAGCGGTTCGTGGTAACTGTTATGTGCATAAGGACACAGAGAATCCTCGGGCTAAGTTAGACACTCCCGTCACAGATGTATTCATGGGATACATGGATGCTTTTGATACTCGTTCACGAAAGTACCGACTGGGAGGTATTCCTCTCTTCGTCCTGGGAGGTAGTACCCATACCTGCTGCTGCTCAATAAAAATATTAGTATGAGTCTGCATTTCTGGTGTGGGTGAGTGCTCAAGTGTATCCAGCCTGTTTAGATTGTTTGTAGTAGGGGTATAGGGATCTGGGTCCGGACTAGTTTCGGTTTCAGTATTAGGGCTAGACTGTAAAGTGCTAGTATCAAAATCTGTTACCTCTGGTATCTCATTCATTTGTAGAGGATCATGAGGTGGTACTGGTGTTGGGGGTGGTACCACGTTGGGTGCTGCTGCATAGTTGGTGCCATCTATTTACCGTGTTGGATTGACTGTCGAGTAGGTGTAAGGTGGAACCAACCAGTCGAGGGTTCCGTCAGATGGAGTCTCCCCTTGAAGCCGAGATTGGGGTTAGTAATAAATCGGTTTCGAGAAAGGTGCAGTTCATAGTTATGTGAATTCATTGGGTGCGGAGATTATAGCATCAATATCCCTTTTGTGTAGTGGCATACCCAACAAAGATGCATTTTCGACACAAGGATCTAATTTAGTTCATTCATGTTTGGGCGTATGAATGAAAACAGTACACCCAAACACTTTTGGAGGTAGAGTGAAGATAGAGGGAATCGTATGTTGGGACGACAAGGTTTGAATGAGTGTTTGGTAGTTAAGAATTTTGGTTCGAGACAGTTTATAAGGTATGTAGTAGTGGACACGGCCTTGGGCCAGAAACTCATAGGAACATTTGAATCGTACATCATAACTCAGGTCATTTATGGAATAATACGATTTTTCCGTTCAGCTACCCCGTTTTGCTCATGAGTGTGAGGATAAGATGTTTGATGTATAATGCCCTGATGAAGAAAGAATTTTCCCAAGTTCCCATCAAGATATTCACCCCATTATTGGATCGAAGGATCTGTATTTTAGCATCAAATCGTGTTTGTATCATGTTGTAGAAGTGGACGAATTTTTGTTGCACTTCGGATTTATACTTTATGACATAGAGCCAGGTCATACATGAGAAATCATCAGCGAAAAGCATATAATAACGAAAACCAAGAGGGGTATTATAGGGTGAGGGGCCTCATACATCGGATGGAAAGAGAGATTTTATTAGCATAAGGTCTCACTTATGGCGGAGGAATACCTTATTACATCGTATGAAAGTATGACGCACAAAGAAGGAGATGATTATCAACATCCAAGTCATATATGATATGCCGCATTAAAACCTTGCCAAGTAAAACCACCCTTGTGGATAAAACCTTGGTGAAGGAAAAGCGTACATATTTATATACTTGGAGTATTGATAGGCGTTACAGTGTAAAATGAAAAATATGACAATCCACATATAACATAGAGGAAACGGATGATAGGGAAGCCGCAGAAAATCCCAAGCTTGATGGTTCAGCCTCGTTCCGTAGAAAAAATATACCAGCGTCGGTGATGAAGGCAAGCCGAAGGTGTGATCCCGTCCATGCACAAAACAAATAAAGATATTGGGTCAATCAGGCATATGAGACATAAGAAAAGGCAGAAGACCGAGTGAATGCAAATCATACCGAGTCTGCCTGTACCCACCAAGGTACATGCAGAGGAGTCGGAAGAGTGCCAATCCATATGGAAGACCAGAAAAACCCAAGCTTGATGGTTCAGCCTCAATCCGCAGTAAAAAACACTAGTGTCAGTGATGAATGCCACCCAAAGGCGTAGTCTCGTCCATGCACAAAAGAAATAAGATATTGGGTCACTCAGGCATATGAGACATAAGAAAAGGCAGAAGACCGAAGGAATGCAAATCATACCGAGTCTGCCTGTACCCACCGAGGTACAGGCAGAGAAAACGAAAGAGTGACAATCCATATGGAAGACCAGAAACTCAAGGGGTACGCAAGTTTGCTGAAGTGAGGTCCAAAGTGATAGTACCACGTACTATTGATGGTAGACTGTGGCGGGTGAAGTAGTTTGTCTGAGGAAACATCATTGCATGCTGGGCAAGGTAATGAGGCGCCATGTTGGCCTCTCTATATGTGTGAGTAAATTCCAGATGATGATGGTGAAGTAATGTCTGTAAGAGTCTGAGATGATAGTTACTAAAGACAAACTGTGGTTGCCGCAGTCGAGATAGCATTTGAGCACAGTCAGATTCTATTATGATTGAGCGATAAAAGGGAAGAAAGTATAGCAATCCAAAGACCGCGGCCTGAATCTCCGCTGTAAGAGGCGTACATGGAGGCAGGCGAAAAGAAAGTGCCCCCACGCAGGTACCTAAGTGATCACGCAAAATAGCTCCGCCTGATGCATAGTGCCTGCCAACTGCCGCATCGATATTTAACTTTAGCCTACCAGAAGGTGGAGTTTGCCATTGAACAACTTGTAGGCGTGGGGATCTAATATGAGGAATCCATGAAAGATAAATTGGTGGTCCTGCCGCAAGTTTGGATCCTTGTATTGTCTGAATCCACATGTCAATATCATAATGTATGGAAGCCTGAAGTGCAGATGGAGAAAAGGATGCGGAGTCTCCATATACTAACTTGGCGTAGGTACGCCATATGTTGTAAACAACAATGGCTGGAACAACAATTTTTAAAACCCCAAACAGAGACGAAGATGTGGAGCGATACCACCAAGATAACAGGTATTGACGCAGACGCAAAGAGATGGGGGGTATACCATGTAACTCAGAGGCAAAGAAATTCCATATGTGTCGAATACTGCTACAGTAGAGGAATACATGATCCACCGTGGCCGAATGTTGCTTGCAGAAAAGACATTGTGTGGGTCGCGCCGCAGAATAGCGACCAATATAGTCTTCAAATGGCATAGCAGAATGGAATAGGCGCCGAAGTAATATCTTAGTGGATGGGGAATGATGCTTGAACCAAATAAATTTAGCAGAGAGTAGTGCTAGCGTTGAGACACGACAAATATCATAAGCAGACTTCAGAGAAAATTCGCCAGAGGCCGTTGGTGTCCATGTAAGATGCGAACCTGAGCCTGCCGTCTGAGAAATGCAGGTATCATGTATACGACATATTAGTCTCCAAACCGGTGAATCAGGTAGGCGGGGGCGATAATCCCCTCTCCTGCCATATTTTATATGCATATATTTACTTCAGAGTGTGTCATGATGCTGATATGACCACCAAATTCTACAGTGATATGCCTTCTGCAACATGCTAAGATCTCGAAGGCCCAAGCCGCCTTCTTCAATAGGCAAAGTAATTGTTGACCATGCAACCCAATGATGCCGATTTCACCAATAAAATGCTGCCATCTTTCTTTGTACTATTTTCAGGTGCCACAATTAATGAACTAAAGTAGTTCATTAAGTGAAATGCTTAAGTAAATGAACTAACTAGTTCATTAAATGGAGATATATTTGGTGGAAGCTACACGGCAACAAATTTGGAACTGGAAAGTCTCCTCCCTACTTATCTTACACGCATATATATATATATACATATATATATATATATATATATATTATATGCATTCATATTTTTGTTAAAAAGGCACAATACACATATATTCCGACATACTACTGACACGTTACGTATATTACAAACGTATGTCGATGTCACACCACTATATACACCTCATATTTATGAGTATATTCAGGTCTTATATCATATGATATAAGTCATGGTGATGATAAAATTATAACGACACGTTACAAGGTCATAAACCGAAACTTGTCGTATCGGGTGACTACCGAAACTTCACCGACGTGTCACATACTTACCATATAAAGATGGCCAGCCCATATACATCAAAAATAGCCAAAAATTTTGTCGCTCACATGTTGAAATAAGCCACTAAATCATTCCATGTTGGCACACACAAATCACCCACAATTTAGGCTAAAATTGTGGAAATTTCAAATTCAAACTTTTGAAGCACATGGACGTTTTCTCCACCAATCACATGAGCTGAATATCTACTTTATTTTATGTACATTATGTATGACATAACATATATGACATGTGCGAGAAGTTTGAATTTAATCAGAGAAAAATCGCGTAATCGACGAAAGTCGAAAATTCGGTTTTCTATGAACATACCACATGGAACGTTTTTTTGGCATAAGATGTAACATGTATCTAGAAACTTTTGATACATTCAAGACATGTTAAAGTGTTCTAGAAAATTCAAATTAGGGCTGATTATAATTTACCATATATGCGTAAATATTGTGCATTATTTGACAAAGCTTAATAAAATGAAATTTCAGCACATGTCCATTCATTCCACACGCCATTTTCAGCCATGGTGGAGCCTAGGTGGAGCTTATTTGGTATTTCAATTGGTGAAGAATATGTCACATAAGATTGATGATATTGAAGATGGCACCACACAAGGAAAGATTTCAAAATGCAACACATGCTGAAAATTTTCAGCACATGTGCATAGTGTCCGATTTGTTGGATGTGATTGTCTTCAATTTGCTTCCCAAAATTCAAGGGATTGAAATGTGGTTGTATGGTAATTTTTTGAATACTTTTAAGCACATGTTTTGTAAGTTTTTTTCAGATTTTATAGCTCATTAAAGGATGCCAAGTTGGACTAATCAACAAGTGACAAGTAAGCAAGGTCAAGTCATCTTTCCAATCATAGTGTGCCAACTAATCAAGATGGTGTCATCTCTACACAAGGCAATCTTCCAAGGACATTAAATAGAATTTTCAAGAGGAAAGAAGCCCTATAGGGGGTGTCCACATCTGGATAAAAGGAAGAGAATAGTGCAAACAAGGTTAAGGCTACAACTCACATTCTCTCAAGTGCAAGAAGCTATACTACTTTCTTCATCTCTTTTTCTTTCTTTCTTCTTCTTCTCTCATGCCTATTGTTCATATATTCTACATATTTTATAGGCTTTGAATATACCACCCACACTCGTTCATTGTTGTAAAAGGTTGATCAATGTGTGATCAAATCTTCATTCATTCGGTGGTGGTGTCCGTGATTCGTTTGCTCGATTGTATTGTTTGTAAAAGAAACTCTAGTCACCCTTATGGTAAGATGTTTATTGTGTTCAGTGATAACCGAAGAAGGTGTCCTCGAAGACTACAGTAGGTTGATTTATCCGAACTAGTATAAAATCATTGGTGTTCTTACTTTATTGCATTTTACTTTCAGCTTCCAGCATTCTGCATCAATTTTGTTGCAATAGAAAAAATAGTAAACGATTTTCAAAAATTATAAAATTTTCAGAAACATAGCCACATATCTTAGTTTTTAGTTGGCGAGAGTTTCAACCCAATTGGATAAGTATAAATCAGTCAAACGTGAATAGTTCTGAGACTAGTGCTATCTGATTTTTAGATTTGCAAAGGTTGAAAACATCAACGTGGTTGACTTACTTCCCAAAATAATTTTCAAAAGCTGTTTCAACCCATTAAAAACCATATCTTGAGGGTCTTGTCATTAAATTTTCAGACCATTTGGAGTAACCAATTAATCAGAATTAATTTTTCAAGTTAGAGTTCAGTTTCTGGCAGATTTGTGCAATCTGTCCAAAAATGTATTTTCAAGGGGTTAGGAGTGGATATTTAATTTGAAATTTATATGAGATACTGAAAACATCTGAGAGTAGATTCTCACCGAATTGCATAATTTTTGGAGGTCTGAGAAACTGTTTTCAGAAGTGGGTTTTTTTTGATCAAAACGGTTTTAAAAACCAAATTTTCCGCACTCACTATTCAACCCCCCTTCTAGTGGTGCTATACAGGTCTTAAAAGTGGTATCAGAGCACAGGCACACTCACGACAATAGAATCCAAGGATCTTTGTGAGATGCCAACCACTAGTCATAAGTCTGAAGAAGAAGGTATGTCGAGTCAAAAACCTCCTCTTTTTGACGATGAGTCCTTCATACAATAGAAACTTAGAATGAAACTTTTTTCTTATGGCCATTGATATAGACTTGTGGTCCATTATAGAAGATGGTCTGTTTATTCCTTCTAAGTTATCTATTGTTGATGGTGTCACATTAGAGGTCGTAAAACCAAAACAAGAATATACTACTGATGACAAAAAAATTAAGTATGAATGCTAGAGCCATGCAACTTCTTTTAAACGGGTTGAGTAAAAGTGAATCAAGTTATGTGTCTAATTGCTCTAATGCCCAACAGATGTGGAGAATTCTTAAAATGAAACATGAAGGGACTAGTCAAGTTAAAGAGTCTAAAATAAATATGCTTATGTCTACTCTTGAGTCTTTCAAGCTATTACCAAATGAATCCATTGTTGATATGGACTTACGCTTGAGTAATATCTACAATTCTCTTGAGTCTCTTAGAAAAGCTCTTTATATACAGGAGAAGGTTCAAAAGGTGCTAAGGAGTCTCTCATCCGAATGGGACCCCAAAGTCACAGCAATTGAGAAAAGTAAAGAAACGAGATCAATAAAAATGAAGGAACTAATCGGATCTTTAAAGGTATACGAATACAAACTTACACTAAGGAAATCGGAATCAACGTCAAAACAAGGTAAGACTATTGGATTTAAGTCAAATGAATACGTCTCTACCTCTTCCAGTCACGTAGATGATAGTGATACTGAGTCGGACAATGAAGATCTAATATTATTGACTAAAGGTTTCAGAAAATTTATGAGAAAGTCATTAAAGAATAAACCCAAGGCTTTTCAAACTAAAAGAAATAAAAATAAAAATAATGAAAAAGATATGAAGTGCTATGAATGTGGCAAACTCGGAAACTTGTCATATGACTGCCCGAACAAGGACAAACAAACAAACGCAAACCGTGACAAGGACTGGAACAAAAATAGACCCGTCTCAGAACCTAAACAAAGGAATTCAAGAAGAGCTCTCAAAGCCTCCACTTGGAGTGACTCATCTGACTCTGAGACTGATGATACCAAAGAACAGACGGCACAAGTATGCTTTGTAGGATCTGCAAGGCACCACTAGAAGGTGGGGGTTGAATAGTTGGTGCGGAAAGTGTGGTTTTTAAAATTGTTTTGACTCAAGAACTCAACTTCTGAAAACAGTTTCTGTTTTCAGGACCAGTTTTAAAACGTTTTTAAAACTAGGTTGTATGTCTTCAAAAATTCTGAAATTTTTAGAGAACTTAGCCTCAGATCTTTTGAGTGTCTCCTAAAAATTCCAGATTTAAATTCAACCTCTAACCCCTTCAAAAATGGTTAGTGGTCAGATTGTGCGAATCTGCCAGAAACGGTAGACTGTTTTGAAAAATTTATTCCTATTTGTACGTAACTCCAAATGCTCTGAAATTTTAACCACTAACCCCTTATATGTTATATTTAAATGGGTGAAATAGTTTTGAAAAATTCTTTTGGGAAGTTAGTCAAATACTATAAAAGTCTCAACCTTTGCAAGCCTGAAAATTAGACTGCACTAGTCTCAGAACTTTGGACGTTTGATTGACTTATACTTGTCCAAAAGGGTTGAAACTTGTGCTAAATTAACCTTAAGACGTGTGTCTATGATTCTGGAAAGTTTTGTAATTTTTGAAAAACGTTTACTATTTGTACGAACGTAATCAAAAAGGATAAACAGTGCTGAAACAGAATATAAGTGCTGAAAGTAAATGACACCAAGAATTTTATACTGGTTCGGTTATAAACAAACTACTCCAGTCTTCGAGGAACACCTTCCTCGGTTCACACTAATCACACAACACAAAAACACCTTACCATAGGGTTGATGGAGTTACACACCAACTCCAACCCTTTACAAACCTTGTATGTTGAATACAATGCACACGAACACCACCACCTTGCAAGATTGAAGATTGATCACACCTTGATCAATCTTTTACAAAGATAAAGAATGTGTGGTGGTCTAAGAGAAGCCTATTCAAGTATATGAATGTAAGTACAATAGGCTTTTAGGAAAAAGAAAGAAAGAGAGTGTAGAAGAAGAGAGTGCTAGGCGTTTTTCTCTTTTGATTTTGCAAGACTTGTTCTTGTTCTTGTTTTGCTCTCTTGCTTCCCTTTTTAACATTATGGCCGTCCCCCATCTTGGTCCTTCTCCTCTTGAAAATTATCTTCTAAGTCCTTGGGAGAATATGTGGCATCATTGTGACATGTTCTTGCTTACTTGGCACCTCCTCATTGGATGATCATTTAACTCTTGCTTACTTGACACTCATTGATTGGTTGAATGTTGTCATCACTTGATGACTAGGAAAATCTGAGAATTCCACTAAAAACATGTGCCAAAATCACCATAAAACAATTACCATAACTTCCAAGATCATCACATAAATTAAGCAAGATAATATATCTCCAACAAGGCTAAGAAAATCGGCCATAATGAGACTTGACATGCTGAAATTTCAGCATGTGATACATGGGTCTTCATTTCAAATTGTTACCAAGTTTTCTTTGATTTATCTCTTAAAAATAAATCCCCAATTAGTAGACAATATTCTCATCAATTTTGGGAATAAAATTGGACACTCACATGGCCAAAAATCGGCCTAGGTTAATTCACACACATGCTGAAATTTTTCAGCATATGTGATATTCCAGATATCACAATTATAATTTCATATCTTATTCAAATTGCTTCCAAATTGTCTTCCAATTAATCACATGTTTCAAGACACAAAATATAGCCTCATAATGGGTGAAATTCGGCCAGCTCTTAATACACATGCTGAAATTTTCAGCATGTGTTACAAATGAGATAAAATTTGAAACATTACCTTTTGTAGCTTCTTTCTTTAAGTCACCAACATTGTATGCTTGATTCTTGACCAATCAATATGCTAACAAGGCTCCACCAAGCTAGTATAGGCGTGTATGATATGTATGTACATGTGCTGAATTTTATTTTTGCAAACTTTGTAAAATAGTGCACATTTAATAATACACACATGGTATATTCCAATCAGCCCTTAATTTAATTTTCTATAACACTTTAAGATGTATGACATATGTAAAAAGTGTCTAGATACATGTCATATGATGTTCCAAAAACGTTCCATGTGTTGTGTACGTATAAAACCGAATTTTCGATGTTTATCGATTCCCCGATTTTTCTCTAATTAAATTCCAACTTTTTGAACATGTTATATATATTATGTTACACATAATATACATAATACAAACTTTAATATTCAGCACTTGGCTGGTCTTAAAGTGGCGTGTGACGAAATTGAAATTGGAATCTCCACAATTTGGCCTTAATGTGGGGTGATTTGTTTGTGCCAACATGGAATGATTTTATGGCTGAACATAACATCATACCCATGAAATTTTTGAGTATTTTTGAAGTGTAGGGGCTGGCCATCTATTTATAGCAAGTACGTGACACGTTGGCGAAGTTTCGGTATTCGTCCGATACGACAATTTTCGGTTTAGAACCTTTTAACGTGTCGTATTTAATTTGTCATCACCATGACTTATATCATATGATATAAGACTTGAATATACTCATAAATATGAGTTAAGTGTGGTGGTGTGACGTTAACGTACGTAAAATATATAACGTGTCGGTAGTACGTTGGAATAAATGTGTATGTGCCTTTTTTAAAAAATCTGAAAATATATATATTTATGTATATATATGTGTGTATATATGTGGTGAAGGAGGAGGAGGAGGCTTTCCTTTCTTAGTCTTGTTGCCTTTGTGCCTTGTCCAAATGTTGCTTCCTTTAATGAACTACTTAGTTTAATTAACTAAGTACTTCACTTAATGAACTAGTTTAGTTCATTAATGGTGGCACCTGAAAATAGTACAAACACAACAAATGTTTTCCATTTGATGTAAGCTTTAAAGCTTCATGGCTCGTTAGTACGGCAACATTATATATGAACTATATAAGGCAAGTTATATGCAATATGTCATGCACATTTATGTCGTGCACGTTTTTAAGCACATTTAAATCATACATTTTGAAATCACTCAAACCTCTTTTTCTCTACAATCTCCCCCTTTTGATGATTTTCAAAATAACATACTTTCATGATTTAAATCCTATCACTCCCCCTTCAATCATGCATACATTCAAAATTTGAATTTTAAATTTCAAATCCGCTCCCCTTTGATTTATGCAATCAGTATCTCTCTCCCCTTAAATCATGCTTTCTCTCCCCCTTTATTTTGGAAAGTCAACCAATATATGCCTGTAAATAAGGAAAGAGAATCAAGTCAAATCACATCAGCAGAAATCATGCCTAATTTAGAACGAAGAGATTCGTACGTGGCTTGATTTAAGGCTTTAGTGAAAATATCCGCTACTTGTGCCTCTGTGCGTACGTGATCTATGACAATATTACCATTATTTACGTGATCACGAAGAAAGTGGTAGCGTACTTCTATATGCTTGCCCTTAGAGTATAACACGGGGTTTTTAGACAGGTTAATTGCTCTCATACTATCACAATGTATAGGAATTTTATTTACGGTAATTCCAAAGTCCGAGAGTTGTTGTTTTATCCATAACAACTGTGTGCAGCAAAGGCTAAGTGCCATGTACTCAGCCTCAGTAGTGGACAAAGCAACGCTTGCTTGCTTTTTGGAAAACCATGAAATGAGTGAGTTTCCTATAAATTGGCAAGTGCCACTCGTGCTTTTTCTATCTATCTTACATCCACCGTAATCTGCATCAGTGTAAGCATGTAAGTTAAATTCACAATCTTTATCATACCAAATGCCTAAGGTGGGCGTGTGCTTAATATAGCGGAATATTCTTTTTACCGCATTATAGTGAGACACCTTAGGTTGACTTTGAAAGCGTGCACACATGCATACACTGAACATGATATCAGGCCTACTAGCAGTAAGATATAGCAAGGAACCAATCATAGATCTATATAAGGCATTATCAAAATCTTTACCATGTTCATCCTTATCCAATTTAGTGGTGACACTCATAGGGTATGAGGGATGGTTTTAAATTTTCAAAGTTGAACTTTTTAATCATGTCATTTACATATTTAGCTTGGCTTATGTGAATGCCTTTACTCGTTTGCTTAATCTTCAAGCCAAGGAAATAGTTAAGTTCGCCAACCATAGACATTTCAAATTCGGATTTCATGCAATTTTCAAAATATTCAACAAGTTTATGTGAGGTAGAACCGAAAATAATGTCATCAACGTAGATTTGAATAATAAGTAAATCCGATTTATCTTGTTTCAAAAATAATGTACTATCTATAGTACCTCGTTTAAAACCATTTTTTAAAAGGAAAGTAGCAAAACGATCATACCATGCTCTAGGTGCTTGCTTTAGTCCGTATAGTGCCTTCTTTAGTTTGTACACGCGATCAGGATGTTTCAAATCTTCAAAACCGGGTGGTTGCTTCACGTATACCTCTTCTTGTATAAATCCATTTAGGAATGCACTTTTTACGTCCATTTGATACAATTTGAAATCTTTCATGCAAGCAATGACAAGTAAAAGTCGTATAGCTTCTAAACGTGCTACGGGTGCAAATGTTTCATCATAGTCAATTCCTTCTTCTTGATTATAGCCTTGTGCTACAAGTCTAGCTTTGTTTCTAATGACCTTTCCTTCTTCATTCATTTTATTTCTAAACACCCACTTTGTGCCTATTATGGTCTTATCTTGTGGTCGTGGCACTAAATCCCATACATCATTTCTAACAAATTGATTAAGCTCATCATGCATAGCATCAATCCAAGAAAAATCACTCAAAGCATCATGCACATTTTTGGGTTCAATTTCGGAAATCATAGCATGAAATTGATTTATTTCATCCGAAGTTATTCTTCTACGTGGTCGCACACCGTAAGTGATGTCGCCTATAATGAGATCATGTGGGTGATCTCTATGCCATCTTGGTTGATTATTTTCTATGTTATCATGCACTTCTAAGTGATCATGCATTTCTAGTGTATCATGCATATCATGCATATCAAACGTACCATCATCTTCATTCAACACGGGTTTCAATTCAAAGTCATCATCATATTCTTTATCTTTATCAATCTCACCAAATTCATTAAACTTCACATGAATAGATTCTATGATTTGTCTAGTGAGAGGATCATAACATCTATATGCTTTTGAATTTACAGAATATCCAACAAAGATGCATTCAATTGATTTAGATTCAAATTTATCTAAATTATCTTTTATATTTAAAACAAAACATTTGCATCCAAACACATGAAAATAGTCAATCTTAGGCATGCAATCATTTAATATCTCATAGGGCGTTTTGTTTATTTTCTTTCTAATAGATAAGCGATTCACTATGTAGCATGCACAGTTTACGGCTTCCGCCCACAGAAATCTAGGCAATTTATTTTCGCATAACATAGTCCTAGTGATTTCTTGTAATGTTCTATTCTTTCTTTCTACTACTCCATTTAATTGTGGAGTTCTAGGTGGCGAAAACTCATGCTTGATTCCTTTTTCTTCGCAAAATGATATCGTATCCTTGTTTTTAAATTCACCGCCTCTATCGCTTCTTATCTTTTTCACATTGACACCGTATTGATTTTCAAGTTGTTTGATTAATTTCACAATCTCAATTGCACTATCATCCTTATGTGCAAGAAATAAAGTCCAAGTATAACGAGAGAAATCATCAACAATCACGCAAGCATAGTGACGCCCACCAAGGCTTGTAGTGCGACTAGGACCAAACAAATCAATGTGTAATAGTTCTAAGACTCTAGTCGTGCTTATTTCATTCTTAGGCTTAAGTGACTCGCGTGTTTGTTTGCCTTTTATGCAAGATTCACACAACTGAATGTTGTCTAAATCAAGTGTAGGCAATCCTCGTACTAAGTTCTTTCATTGGAGCTTTTCTAGTGTAGAAATGCCAATGTGTCCTAAACGTCTATGCCATAAATTTACGTTGTGTTCGTTTGACATGAAACACTTAACTTTAGCATCTAACATATCATCCATAGAAAGTGTAAAGATGTTTCCTTCTCGTTTTCCTTTTAAAACGGTTTCTCCATTTTTATTTATTATATTGCAATAAGGGTGAGTGAAACACACATCAAAACCATTGTTAATAAATTGCAAAATGCTAAGAAGATTATAGGATAAGTTGCTTACCAAAAAGACGTTGGAGATTTGAAGAGTGCTTGGGTTACCAATTGTACCTTTTCCGATGATCTTGCCTTCGTTCTTGTCTCCAAAGGTCATAGATCCGCCTTTTGTGACCTTCTTTAATTTCGTGAACAAGCTCGGGTCACCCGTCATGTGCCTCGAGCAACCACTGTCAAGGAACCACTTTATAGATGTATCTTTTGATGTGTGGGCTCCCTGCAATGTGCAAAAATGATTTAGGTACCTTTTTAATTTTGGGTCCTTACGAGTTAGTTATTCACCTCTTAGTAAAAGTACCTTTCGGTACCCATACTTGAGTGATCCTTCTCGGTCTAGCAAATGGCAAGAATGTAGATGAAGGTGCAATGTAGTAAACATGTGGTAAATGCACTTTGGGCCTTTGGACAAGAACTCCTTTATACTCATTGTATGTAGGACGTTTTTGATATGTCCTTATGCTTGTGTGCGTAGTGCGTGATCTAGATGAATGAAATGCATGACGTGTATGCATTACTTGTTTCTTCTCATATCTATATGGCACAAAATTGTATTTCACATGATATGAGGAAGAATTGGGGCGAGGAGGGGAGAGAAGATCTTTGCGTCATCTTAGACGCCGTTTTTGGTTTTAGGGTGTCTACTTTCTTAGACACTGCGAACTTAGTTGGTTTGATGGATACTTCATTTGTTTCAACGTATCCTAAACCCGTTTTGTCACTGTCATGCTTTTGTGATAAGATAATACGATGCAGCATGTTAGATCCCGTATCAAACTGTTTCATCATTTTCTCTAAGTCTGTATTCCTTGATTTCAAACTTGAAATCTCAGATTTCATTTCATGATTTTGCGTGGTCAATGATGAAATCTATGTTTTTAATGCATTAATGATGCATGATGACTCTTCTTTAGAATCGTTTAATTGAGCGACAAGATTTTCGTTAGATGATTCTAGCATCTTCTTGTCTTCAATTAATCGCTTCTTTTCTTTAGCGAGAGTCTTAGTGAATTTATGCAACTCTAAGTACTGACTAAAAAGATCATCATAAGAAGGCTCAGAGTCAGAATCTGAATCAGATGATACCTCATTCGTTGCTTTGGACACAAAGCATACTTGTGCAGTCTCCTCTTTGGTTTCAGTCTCGGAATCCGATGTATCACTCCAAGTGGAGGCTTTGAGAGCTCTTTTCCTTTGCTTGGATTCTGAGACGAGTCTATTCTTATTCCGTTCCTTGTCATGGTATTTATTTGTTTGCTTGTCCTTATTAGGGCAGTCATATGATAAATGTCCAAGTTTGCCGCATTCATAACATTTAACATCCTTATCATTTGTCTTGTTCTTATTTCTTTTAGTCGAAGTGCCCTTATTTTTGTTTCTAAATGACTTTCTCATAAATTTTCTTAAACCTTTAGCCAATAGAATTAGGTCATCGTTATCCGATTCAGAATCACTATCATCTACGTGATCGGAAGAAGTGGAGACGTATTCATTTGATTTAAAAGCAATAGCTTTACCTTGTTTAGATGATTCCGATTTCCGTATGGTGAGTTTATTCTCATAAACCTTAAGTGATCCAATTAATTCTTCCATCTTTATTGACTTAGTTTCTTTGCTTTCTTCTATTGCTTTAGGATCCCACTCAGATGGGAGGCTTCGCAAGACTTTCTGTACCTTTTCCTGCATGGTAAAGGCTTTACCAAGAGACTCAAGAGAATTATAGATGTTAGTCAAGCGAAGATCCATATCAACAATAGATTCATTAGACAATAATTTAAACGACTCGAGTGTGGACATAAGCATGTTTATCTTGGACTCTTTTACTTGACTAGTGCTTTCGTGTTTCATTTCGAGTATTCTCCACATTTCTTGTGCACTAGAATAGTTTGAGACATAACTAGACTCACTCTTACTTAATCCATTTAAAAGTAATTGCATAGCCCTAGCGTTCATGCTAAGTCTCTTTTTATCCTCACTTGTATATTCTTGTCTAGGTTTAACAACTTCTAGTGTGACTCCGTATACAGTAGATAACTTTGATGGAACAAAAGGACCATCTTCTATAATTGACCAAATATCAATATCTATTGCCATAAGAAAAAGCTTCATTCTTAATTTCCATTGAATGAAAGACCCACCGTCAAAAAGAGGAGGCCTTTGGCTCGACATACCTTCTTGCTCGGTTTTGAAGTTTGTGGCTGCCATCTCACTTGAATCGTTGGATCCTTTAATGTGAGTGTTCCTGCGCTCTGATACCATTTGTAGGATCTGCAAGGCATCACTAGAAGGGGGTTGAATAGTTGGTGCGGAAAGTGTGTTTTTTAAAATTGTTTTGACTCAAGAACTCAACTTCTGAAAACAGTTTCTGTTTTCAGGACCAGTTTTAAAACGTTTTTAAAACTAGGTTTTAGGTCTTCAAAAATTCTGCAATTTTGAGAGAACTTAGCCTCAGATGTTATGAGTGTCTCCTAAAAATTTCAGATTTAAATTCAACCTCTAACCCGTTCAGAAATCGTTAGAGGTCAGATTGCGCGAATCTGCCAGAAACGGTAGACTGTTTTGAAAAATTTATTCCTATTTGTACGTAACTCCAAATGCTCTGAAATTTTAACAACTAACCCCTTATATGTTATATTTAAATGTGTTGAAACTGTTTTGAAAAATTCTTTTGGGAAGTTAGTCAAATACTATAAAAGTCTCAACCTTTGCAAGCCTGAAAATCAGACTGCACTAGTCTCAGAACTTTGGACGTTTGATTGACTTATACTTTGTCCAAAAGGGTTGAAACTTGTGCTAAATTAACCTTAAGACGTGTGTCTATGATTCTAGAAAGTTTCGTAATTTTTGAAAAACGTTTACTATTTTTACGAACGTAATCAAAAAGGATAAACAGTGCTGAAACAGAATATAAGTGCTGAAAGTAAATGACACCAAGAATTTTATACTGGTTCGGTTATAAACAACCTACTCCAGTCTTCGAGGAACACCTTCCTCGGTTCACACTAATCACACAACACAAAAACACCTTACCACAGGGTTGATGGAGTTACACACCAACTCCAACCTTTTACAAACCTTGTATGTTGAATACAATGCACACGAACACCACCACCTTGCAAGATTGAAGATTGATCACACCTTGATCAATCTTTTACAAAGATAAAGAATGTGTGGTGGTCTAAGAGAAGCCTATTCAAGTATATGAATGTAAGTACAATAGGCTTTTAGGAAAAAGAAAGAAAGAGAGTGTAGAAGAAGAGAGTGCTAGGCGTTTTTCTCTTTTGATTTTGCAAGACTTGTTCTTGTTCTTGTTTTGCTCTCTTGCTTCCCCTTTTAACATTATGGCCGTCCCCCCTCTTGGTCCTTCTCATCTTGAAAATTATCTTCTAAGTCCTTGGGAGAATATGTGGCATCATTGTGACATGTTCTTGCTTACTTGGCACCTCCTCATTGGATGATCATTTAACTCTTGCTTACTTGGCACTCATTGATTGGTTGAATGTTGTCATCACTTGATGACTAGGAAAATCTGAGAATTCTACTAAAAACATGTGCCAAAATCACCATAAAACAATTACCATAACTTCCAAGATCATCACATAAATTAAGCAAGATAATATATCTCCAACAAGGCTAAGAAAATTGGCCATAATGAGACTTGACATGCTGAAATATCAGCATGTGATACATGGGTCTTCATTTCAAATTGTTATCAAGTTTTCTTTGATTTATCTCTTAAAAATAAATCCCCAATTAGTAGACAATATTCTCATCAATTTTGGGAATAAAATTGGACACTCACATGGCCAAAAATCGGCCTAGGTTAATTCACACACATGCTGAAATTTTTCAGCATGTGTGATATTCAAGATATCACAATTATAATTTCATATCTTATTCAAATTGCTTCCAAATTGTCTTCCAATTAATCACATGTTTCAAGACACAAAATATAGCCTCATAATGGGTGAAATTCGGCCAGCTCTTAATACACATGCTGAAATTTTCAGCATGTGTTACAAATGAGATAAAATTTGAAACATTACCTTTTGTAGCTTCTTTCTTTAAGTCACCAACATTGTATGCTTGATTCTTGACGAATCAATATGCCAAAAAGGCTCCACATAGTCTCCACCAAGCTAGTATAGGCGTGTATGATATGTATGTACATGTGCTGAATTTTATTTTTGCAAACTTTGTAAAATAGTGCACATTTAATAATACACACATGGTATATTCCAATCAGCCCTTAATTTAATTTTCTAGAACACTTTAAGATGTATGACATATGTAAAAAGTGTCTAGATACATGTCGTATGATGTGCCAAAAACGTTCCATGTGTTGTGTACGTATAAAACCGAATTTTCGATGTTTATCGATTACCCGATTTTTCTCTAATTAAATTCCAACTTTTTGCACATGTTATATATATTATGTTACACATAATATACATAATACAAACTTTAATATTCAGCACTTGTCTGGTCTTAAAGTGGCGCCATATACATGTGACAAAATTGAAATTGGAATCTCCACAATTTGGCCTTAATGTGGGGTGATTTGTGTGTGCCAACATAGAATGATTTATGGCTGCACATAACATCATACCCATGAAAGTTTTGAGTATTTTTGAAGTGTAGGGGATGTCCATCTATTTATGGCAAGTACGTGACACGTTGGCGAAGTTTCGGTATTCGCCCGATTTGACAATTTTCGGTTTAGAACCTTTTAACGTGTCGTATTTAATTTGTCATCACCATGACTTATATCATATGATATAAGACTTGAATATACTCATAAATATGAGTTAAGTGTGGTGGTGTGACGTTAACGTACGTAAAATATATAACGTGTCGGTAGTACGTTGGAATAAATGTGTATGTGCCTTTTTCAAAAAAATCTGAAAATATATATATTTATGTATATATATGCGTGTATATATGTGGTGAAGGAGGAGGAGGAGACTTTCCTTTCTTAGTCTTGTTGCCTTTGTGCCTTGTCCAAATGTTGCTTCCTTTAATGAACTACTTAGTTTAATTAACTAAGTACTTCACTTAATGAACTAGTTTAGTTCATTAATGGTGGCACCTGAAAATAGTACAAACACAACAAATGTTTGCCATTTGATGTAAGCTTTAAAGCTTCATGGCTTGTTAGTACGGCAACATTATATATGAACTATATAAGGCAAGTTATATGCAATATGTCATGCACATTTATGTCATGCACGTTTTTAAGCACATTTAAGTCATACATTTTGAAATCACTCAAACCCCTTTTTCTCTACATGCTTTGCATCCAAAGCATCAAACTAGGTATCTTCTGATTCTGATTCTAATTTTGATTCTGAACCTTCTTATGATGATTTGTTTAGCCAATATCTTGAACTTCATGAATTCACAAAGACTCCTGCAAAAGAAAAGAAACGGTTAATTGAAGACAAGAAGTTGTTAGAATCATCTAACACAAACCTTGTTTCTCAATTAGACGATTCAGAAGAAGAGTCGTCTTGCACAATTAATGCATTGAAATCAAAGGTCTCATCATTAGCGATAGAAAATAATGAAATGAAATCCGAGATTTCAAATTTGAAATCTAGAAATGCAGATTTGGAAAAAATGATAAGAAAGTTTGATACGGGTACAAACATGCTAGATTGCATCATCTCTTCGCAAAAGCATGAAAGCGACGAAAATGGAATAGGATACGTTGAGAAAAACAAAATACAAAATAAATCAATAAATTCATTCTATCTTCATCTAAGAAAACACATGCATTCAAGACAAATGAAGCACCCAAAAAGACGCCTAGATCACCCCCTACTTTATCTCATCGTGCTTCTTCTTCATATCATAGAAGATATAGCTATGTGTTGTATAAATATGAAAAGAAACCATTGATGCATACACGACATTCATTTAACATAAATGCATCTAGATCACGCAACATGCACACTAACACAAAGACATATCAAAAACGAAGATCATACCATATGCATGATGGGATTCTCTGTCAAATGACAAACACATTCCCACCTAATGTCTATTATATTGCTTCTTCATCTAATTCTCACCGTTTGTAAGACCGAGAAAGGTCACCCGAATTCGGGTACCAAAAGGTATTCTTACAATGGGGTGAAGAACTAACTCGTAAGGACCCAAAAGAAAAAGGTACCTAAATCGTTGTTACACATTGCAGGGAACACATACATCTAAAGGTCATCAATCATGTGGTTCCTTGACAGTGGTTGCTCGAGGCACATGACGGATGACCCGAGCTTGTTTTCAAAATTGAAGAAGGTTACAAAAGGTGGATGGGTGACCTTTGGAGAAAACAACGAAGGAAGAATCATCGGAAAATGTACAAGTAGAAACCCAAGCGCTCCTTAAATCTCCAACGTCTTTCGGTAAGTAATATATCCTACAATTTTCTTACCATCTCACAATTTCTTGACAACAGTTTTGATGTGTGTTTCACTCACCCATATTGCAATATAGTAAATAAAAACGGAGAAACAATATTAAAAGGAAAAAAGAGAAGGAAATATTTTTACACTTTCTATGGATGACATGTTAGATGCTAAAGTTAAATATTTTATGTCAAATAAACTTAACGTGAATTTGTGGCATAGGTGGTTAGGACACATTGGCATCTCAATCCTTGAAAAACTTCAACAAAAGAATCTAGTACGAGGATTGCCTAAACTTGATTTAGACAACTTTCAGTTGTGTGAATCTTGTATTAAAGGCAAACAAACACGCAAGTCACTTAAATCTAAAAATGAAATTAGCACATCTAGAGTGTTAGAATTATTACACATTGACTTGTTTGGTCATAGTCATACTAGGAGTCTTGGTGGGCGACATTATGCATGTGTTATCATTGACGACTTTTCTCGTTTTACATGGACTTTATCTTTTGCGAATAAAGATGATAGCGCCGTTGAGATTGCTAAATTAATCAAACAACTTGAAAATGAGTATCGTTTGAATATGAAAAAGATTAGGAGCGATAGAGGCGGCGAATTTAAAAATAAGGACATGATTGCATTTTGCAAAGAAAAAGGTATTAAACACGAATTTTTGCCAGTTAAACAGAGTAGTAGAAAGAAAAAATAGGACACTACAAGAAATTGCAAGAACCATGCTATGCTAAAATAAGTTGCCTAGATTTTTGTGGGCGGAAGCCTTAAATTGGGCATGCTATAAAGTTAACCATTTATCGATTAGAAAGAAAATAAATAAAACTCCTTATGAAATTTTGAATGATGGCATGCCTAAAATTGATTACTTTCGTGTGTTTGGTTTTAAATGCTTTGTTTCGAATACAAAAGATAATCTAGATAAATTCGATTCTAAAGCCATTGAATGTATCTTTGTTGGATATTCTGTGAATTTTAAGGCATATAGATGCTTTGATCCTATCAATAGACAAATCTCAGAATCTATTCATGTGAAATTTAATGAATTCGGTGAATATGAAATAAATAAAGATGTTAGATGATATAGAAGAAAATGTCGAACATGTTGAACACAACACATTAGAAATGCATGATCACTTAGAAGTGCATGAAAAAACTTAGAAAATAATCAACCAAGATGGCATAAAGATCACCCACACGACCTTATCATAGGCGACATAACACAAGGTGTCCGACCACGTAGAAGAATAAATCTGGATGAAATTAATCAATTACATGCTATGATATCTGAAATTGAACCCAAGAATGTATTTGATGATTTGAATGATTCTTCTTAGATTGATGCTATGCATGATGAATTAAATCAATTCACAAAAAATGATGTATGGGATTTAGTGCCACGACCACAAGATAAAAAGATAATAGGCACAAAGTGGGTCTTTAGAAATAAAATGAATAAAGAGGGTAAAGTCGTTAGAAACAAAGCAAGGCTTGTAGCACAAGGATATAATCAAGAAGAGAGAACAGACTACGGCGAAACATTTGAACCTGTAGCATGCTTAGAAGCCATACGATTATTACTTGCTATTGCTTGCATGAAGGATTTTAAACTTTATCAAATGGACGTAAAAAGTGCATTTTTAAATGGCTTTATACAAGAAGAAGTATATGTGAAACAACCACCTGATTTTGAGGATTTAAAATATCCTAATCATGTGTACAAATTAAAGAAGGCATTATATGGTTTAAAACAAGCACCTAGGGCTTGGTATGATCTTTTGCCACCTTTCTTTTAGAAAACGGATTTAAAAGAGGCATCATAGATAGTACTTTATTCTTGAAACAAGAAAAATTGGATTTACTTATTATTCAAATTTATGTTGATGACATTGTCTTTGGATCTACATCTCATAAACTAGTTGAAGAATTTGAAATATGCATGAAATCCGAACTTGAAATGTCTATGGTTGGTGAATTGAATTATTTTCTTGGTTTGCAAATTAAATAAACCAGTAAAGCATCCATATAAGTCAAGTGAAATATGTGAATGACATGATTAAAAAGTTTAATTTTGAAATCTTGAAACCATCCCCCACACCTATGAGTGTAACAACTAAACTTGAGAAGATGAGAATGGAGAAGACTTTGATAATAGTTTGTATAGGTCATTGATTAGTTCTTTGCTTTACCTTACCACAAGTAGACCCGATATCATGTTTAGTGTTTGTATGTGTGCTCTTTTCCAAAGCAACCCTAAAGTGTCACACTATAACGCTGTAAAAAGGATATTTCGATACATTAAGCATACTCCCACTTTAGGAATTTGGTATGGTAAGAATTGTGAATTTGACTTGCATGCTTATACTGATGCGGATTATGGCGGGTTCAAAATAGATAGAAAAATCACAAGTGGCACTTGTCAATTTATTGGAAATTCATTGATATCTTGGCTTTCGAAAAAGCAAGCAAGTGTGGCATTATCTACTACTGAAGCAGAATACATGGCACTTAGTCTTCGTTGCACACAACTTTTATGGCTAAAACAACAACTATATGATTTTGGAATCACAGTAAATCGCATCCCTATTTATTGTGATAGCATGAGTGCTATCAATTTGTCTAAGAACCCCGTATTACACTCTAAGGCAAATGACATAGAGGTACGATATCACTTTTTTTGTGATCATGTAAACAGTGGTGATATCGTTATAGAACATGTATGTACTAAAACACAAGTAGACGAAATATTCACCAAAGCACTTAATCAAGCCACGTATCAAAATCTACGCTCAAAATTAGGCATGGTTTCGGTTAATTTGCTATAGATTGATTTTTCTTTCCATCCTTACATGTACTTTCGATATCATTTACAAAATAGAGGGGGAGAGAGAGCATGATTGCATGATTTAAGGGGGAACATAACGATATAAAATTCAAAATTCAAAATTCGAATTTGTGCATAATTGGAGGGAGAGCAATCACATTTAAATCATGAACCAATGTTATTTTGTAAATCATTAAAAGGGAGAGATTGTTGAGAAAAAGAGTTTGAATGATTTACAAATGCATGATTTAAATGGTACGAGTTTACGAAATGCATAAATTATTACTTGACACGTTTATTTACTACATGCTTCATATGCTATGTATATATATTGTTTCCGTAATAATACGCCATGAAGCGTTAAAGCTTACATCATATAGCAAACATTTGTTGTCTTTGTACTATTTTTAGGTGCCATAATTAATGAATTAAACTTGTTAATTAAGTGGAATGCTTAAGTAAATGAACTAACTAGTTCATTAAATAGAGATATATTTAGTGGAAGCTACATGGCAACAAATTTGGAAATAGAAAGTCTCCTCCCTACTTATCTTACATGCCTATATATATATATATATATATATATATATATATATATAGAGTTAAAAAGGCACAATACACATTTATTCTGACATACTACCGACACGTTACGTATATTACAAACGTATGTCGACGTCGCACCACTATATACACCTTATATTTATGAGTATATTCAGGTATTATATCATATGATATAAGTCATGGTGATGACAAAATTATAACAACACGTTACAAGGTCATAAACCGAAAATTGTCGTATCGGGTGACTAGCGAAACTTCACTGACATGTCACATACTTGCCATATAAAGATGGACAGCCATATACATCAAAAATAGCCAAAAATTTCGTGGCTCACATGTTTAAATCAGCCACTAAATCATTCCATGTTGGCACACACAAATCACCCACAATTTAGGCCAAAATTGTAGAGATTTCAAATTCAAACTTTTGAAGCACATGGACGTTTTCTCCACTAGTCACATGAGCTTAATATCTACTTTATTTTATGTACATTATGTGTGACATAACATATTACGACATGTGCAAGAAGTTTCAATTTGATCGGAGAAAAATCGCGTAATCGACGAAAGTCGAAAATTCGGTTTTCTACGAACATACCATATGGAACGTTTTTTGGCATAAGATGTAACATGTATCTAGACACTTTTTACACATTCAAGACATGTTAATGTGTTCTAGAAAATTCAAATTAGGGCTGATTATAATTTACCATATATGTGTAAGTATTGTGCATTATTTGACAAAGCTTACTAAAATGAAATTTCAGCACGTGTCCCTTCATTCCATATGCCATTTTCAGCCATGGTGGAGTCTAAGTGGAGCTTATTTGATATTTCAATTGGTGGAGAATATGCCATACAAGATTGGTGACATTTAAAAGGGCACCACACAAGGAAAGATTTCAAAATGCAACACATACTGAAAATTTTCAGCACATGTGCATAGTGACCAATTTGTTGGATGTGATTGTCTTCAATTCGCTTCCCAAAATTCAAGGGATTGAAATGTGGTTGTATGGTAATGTCTTGACTACTTTTGAGCACATGTTTTGTAAGAATTTTTTCAGATTTTACAGCTCATTAAAGGATGCCAAGTTGGACCAATCAACAAGTGACAAGTAAGCAAGGTTAAGTCATCCTTCCAATCATAGTAAGCCAAGTAAACAAGATGGTGTCATCTCTACACAAGGCAATCTTCCAAAGACATTAAAGAGAATTTTCAAGAGGGAATAAGCCCTATAGGGGTGGCCACATGTGGATAAAAGGAGGAGAATAGTGCAAACAAGGCTAAGGCTACAACTCACATTCTCTCAAGTGCAAGAAGCTATACTACTTTCTTCTTCTCCTTTTCTTTCTTTCTTCTTGTTCTCTCATGCCTATTTTTCATATATTCTACATATTGTATAGGCTTTGAATATACCATCCACACTCGTTGATTGTTGTAAAAGGTTGATTAAGGTGTGATCAAACCTTCATTCGTTCGATGGTGGTGTCTGTGATTCGTTTGCTCGATTGTATTGTTTGTAAAAGGGTGTAGTTAGTGTTTAAATTCAGTCACCCTTGTGGTAAAGTGTTTATTGTGTTTAGTGATAACCGAGGAAGGTGTCCTCAAAGACTGGAGTAGGTTGATTTAAACGAACCAGTATCAAATCCTTGGTGTTCTTACTTTACTGCACTTTATTTTCAGTTTCTAGCATTCTGCATTAATTTTGTTGCAACAGAAACAATAGTAAACGATTTTCAAAAATTATAAAATTTTGCAGAAACATAGCCACATATCCTAGTTTTCATTTGACGCAAGTGTCAACTCAATTGGATAAGTATAAATTAGTCAAACATGAATAGTTCTGAGACTAGTGCAATCAGATTTTTAGATTTGCAAAGGTTGAAAACATCAACGTGGTTGACTTACTTCCCAAAGGAATTTTCAAAAACTGTTTCAAACCATTAAAATAAATATATTGAGAGTCATGTCATTAAATTTTCAGACCTTTTGGAGTCACCAATTAATCGGTATAAAATTTTCAAGTTGGAGTTCAGTTGCTGGCAGATTTGCATAATCTGACCAAAATCGTATTTTCAAGGGGTTATAAGTGGAATTTTAATTTCAAAGTTTTATGAGATACTCACAACATCTAAGAGTAGATTTTCACCGAATTTCATAATTTTTGGAGGTCTATAACTAGGTCATTCAAATATTTCAAATCAAGATCTGAAAACAGAAACTGTTTTCAGAAGTTGGGTTTTTGATCAAAAAGGTTTTAAAAACCAAATTTTCCGCACTCACTATTCAACTCCCTATTCTAGTGGTGCTATACAGGTCCTACACTATACAAGCATAAATACTTATGCACGATCTTGGTTTCATAGAGAAATTAACAATTGTACAGTTTCTTATACAAAGGATGTTAAGAGGGCACCTACCTGGCAGTTAAAGGCAATTTACTACGCGTTTGAAGGGTTGATCGAGTTGGTGGTGCTCCTCCCTAAACTGGTGGCTTGAAGCTCTTGGAAAAGCAAGAAGAGAATCGTTCTCTTTTTTTCTCTGTGAATAGCGGGCGAATTGTTATGTGGGGAGGGAGAGGAGTCTACGTGTTTAAATAAAAATTTGGTTAGGATTTAGGGAGAATTTTCCTAATCAAATTAGATTTACAATTTAATTAAACCCTAATGACCCCTTTTGCCCCTCTTAAAAAACTCGGTTATAACACTACACGTCCCTCTTAATATCTAGTGCTTCTGGCCCTGCAATTAGTATAGTTATGTTTGTTCTCTTCCTCCTGCTACCCTCCACTCCCCTGCTCTGTCTTTCTATGTTTCTGTCCGTTTTCACTTTCAGTGTTTTTAGTTTTTACAGTCTTATACTCATTCATTCTTTTGGTCTGGTTTTGATAGAAAGTTGGTTAGAATCGAATCTAAAATATGATCGAATCCTAACAACTTATATCCAAAATCGTATCATATCATATCATATCATTTTTGTATTTATTGTAATCAAAGATACCATGCATAGTGTGTATAACTTGACTATAAATAAGACCTGTTGTGTAGGATCTGCAAGGCACCACTAGAAGGGGGGTTGAATAGATGGTGCGGAAAGTGTGGTTTTTAAAATTTCTTTGAATTGCAATGCTTGTTGTTATCTTGTTTACTCTCTTCTTTTCCTTTTTAATGATGCAGCCGTCCCCCTATGGTGTGTCTCCCCTCTTGAAAATTATCTTTTACGTCCTTGAGAGAGTGTAAGACATCATTATGACAATGTCTTGCTTACTTGGCATCTTCTTATTGGATGATCATTTAGTCTTCGCTTACTTGACACCTCCTTATTGGTTCAACGTTGTCATCATGATGACATGGAAAAAATCTGAGATATACACTTAACCATGTGCCAAAAATCATCACATAATACCTTCCATAAATCAAGAGATACATCACATAAATTGCAAGATGAAAAATCCTTCCTAACCAAGTGAAAAAATCGGCCATTAAGCACTCTTGCCATGCTGAATTTTCAGCATGTGCATCCTTCCTTTTCTTTCAAAATAATACCAAATATTCCTTGATTTTTCATCATAAAAATGAATCAACAATTTATGGTAAGTATTGCTACCAAACAAGAAATGAACATGGACACATTTTGCTCTTCAAATTCGGCCACAAGGTTGTACACATGCTGAAAAATTTTCAGCATGTGTGATATATAAAATATCACCATTTATTTATTTAAATTATATTCAAAACCTTTCCATTTCTTCTTCTAATCAATCACCTAATAAAAGATGACAAAATAAGTCACATTTAAGAGCAAAAATTCGGCCACCCTAAGTTTAGTATGCTGAAATTTTCAGCATGTGACATAAGAGAGATATACCTTGAATTCTTACCATTTGTAGCTTCTCTCTTCAATTCACCAACTTTGTATGATTGATCCTTGACCAATCAAGATGCCAACAAGGATCCAATTATGCTCCAAAACAGCTGGTGTAGACGTTGGAATGAGGATGTGGATGTGCTGAAATTTATTTTTGCTAACTTTGTAAAATAATGCACATTTAATAATACACACATGTAATATTCCAATCAGCCCTTAATTTAATTTTCTAGAACACTTTAAGATGTATATCATATGTAAAAAGTGTCTAGATACGTGTCACATGATGTACCAAAAAAAACGTTCCATGTGTTGTGTACGTAGAAAACCGAATTTTCGATATTTATCGATTACCCGATTTTTCTCTAATTTAAATTCCAACTTTTGCACATGTTATATATATTATGTTATATATATAATATATGCTTTAAATCTCAGCACTTGGCTGGTTTAAAATGGTACCATTTGCATGTGACAAAATTAAACTTGGAATCTTCACATTTTGGCCTTAATGTGGAGTAATTTGTGTGTGCCAACATGGAAAGTATTTTTGGCTGAAAATATCATGTATGGCACGAAATTTATGATGATTTTTGAAGTATAGGGGCTGGCCATTTGTTTATGGCAAGTACGTGACACGTTGGCGAAGTTTCGGTATTCGCCCGATACGACAATTTTCGGTTTAGAACCTTTTATCGTGTCGTATTTAATTTGTCATCACCATATCTTATATCATATGATATAAGACCTGAATATACTCATAAATATGAGTTAAGTATAGTGGTGTGACGTTAACGTACGTACATAAAATATATAACGTGTCGTTAGTACGTTGGAATACATGTGTATGTGCCTTTATTCAAAAAATCTGAAAATATATACTTATATACATGTGTGGCGTGTATATTTAATGAAAAGAAGGAGGAGAAGACTTTCCTTCCTTAGCCTTGTTGCCTTTGTGCCTTTTCCAAATGTAGCTTCCTTAAATGAACTACTTAGTTTATTAAACTAAGTACTTCACTTAATGAACTAGTTTAGTTCATTAATGGTGGCACCTGAAAATAGTATAAACATAACAAATGTTTGCCATATGATGTAATCTTTAATGCTTCATGGCTCGTTAGTACGGCAACATAATATATAAGCTAAATAAGGCAAGTAATGGCAAGATATCATGCATACATGTACACGTTTATGCTCGTATACGTTTATATATATATATGCATTCAAGTTACTTATTTTGAAATCACTCAAACCCCCTTATCTCTACATGTTGTACTGTATTACAATCAATGAAATATGACTTTCGGTCCTCAAAAATATATTTCTACAGATTTAACTTCCACTTATGTTTTAATCAATAGGCTCTAGATGGTTCATGTTTCCATGCCTGCCTAGAGAATTTTGGATGCAGTCTTTAAGAGTCTGTTTTGAGGCAGTTACCCAACGTCCACTTTTCAGCTTTCTTCGATTGATTTTCAAGATATTGTTATTTATGTCATCCACCTTATTTGAATTTCTGGACTTCTTGAACGTTCGACTAATCATATGAGCAAGAGGGGAAGAAAGGAATCCCCAAAAAGTGTGCTCGTGCATTGAAGCATTGTTTCTGGTTTCTTGTAGCTCTGCCCTGAGATGATGTAAATAAAAAACTTGCTTCCTTGGAAGAAATGATCAAAGGTAACTGATTGCTTCGGGCCTAGCCCTTAACTTTATTTTCTTCTTTGACCTATGCTAAAAAAGCATTAGGTTATTGTAAATTTCTTTTGGACAGGCTAAGTTGAGGCAGGAACAAAAAGCTAAAGAACTGGCGGTAGAAGAACTAGACTGTTGGATTTTCAGAGTTTCAAAGTATGGAAGCGGAAGCAAGTGATTTAAAACATTTGTGAGAGCACACATTGTAAAATATGAAAGAATAAATTGTATAATAGAAGAGTTGAATTTGGAGGCTGAATAGTATAAAATTTTATTCAGACTTTAAGTTCTTCTTACACAACTTCAACTATGAATGTACATGAGATTGCCCTGTTATAAGGCTTGGAAGACGTACGAAACCTCAAGCCACCAACGGCTATATTCTATTTATAATTGTTTATTGGGTCCACTGAGTTAGTTGATGTATTTACAGTATATTCGTATGAACTCTGTATTTTCTGGGTTGTGCCTTTGCTATGTTCATCTCTTCAGTGCTGCCTTTGGAATTTGTGTTTTTCTAGGTGTTTCTCCTCTGCAGTGTAATCTCGGTTGCTGTCAGTACAGCTTGGCACATCTACTTAGTTCATTTGCCTTTACCTCGTCTTTTCAGCTCTGTGCCCCTCATTGATGTGTGCCTTTACATCGTCAACACTCTTGGTGTTCTTTTAGCTCAGTTCCTTTATCACCTCGACACTTCTCATTTTAGCTTACCTCGATATTCTTCTCAGAACTTTATCACATTACTTCGGCTTTGTATCCTTCCACCTCAGCAATGCCTATTTTACCACGCCATTTCATCTCAGCCAAAGTCCTTTTACTTCTGTCCTCACCTTGGCTTGGCACCTAGGTTCTGTACTTCTTTTTCTACATTTACTTCAGCTTATCATCTCAGCTCGACATCCCTTCTATATCTGATCCTCACCTTGGTAAGGCACCTCCGCTGGCCCCCTTTTGATCTTTATTTACACTCTTTATCTTTGATCCTCACCTCGGTATGGCACCTTGTCTCGGCACTCCTTTTACTTCTTTTCATCTAGGCAGCTCAGCTTGGTATGACACCTCGGCATATTTCCTTCGTTTATATCTGCAGACTTATTCTTCAACACTCTCCCTCAATCTTGGTGTATTTATACAACCAAGATTGACATTGTCTGCATCAATTCTCCAATACTCCCCCTCAAGCTTGGTGCATTCATGAATACAACCAAGATTGGCTTCTTCTTTGTTTGCTTCCAACCGTGGTCGCTAGAAGCTTCCAGTGAGTATCTAAAAACCTCAAGACAAAAAACTTGGAAATATTCATTAGTACAATGCATGCATCCGTACATTTTATGCAATATTTTGACATTAAAGACTGAACAGTAAAATATGTAACTAGTGGTTATATCTAGACAAATATTCAAATATAAAAAAAGTGTGTTTTAATGTGAGAGGCAAATAATTTTAAGGTACTTTAGTTTTGTATGTTAAATAAAAATTTTCCAACGTAGTTTATCAAGTATCAAATGTTGTGTACTCAGAGTTTAAGGTCAGGTCGGCACATATTCTAAATTTATTATAGAGCATGGATTCATAAGGTCTAATTCTGAGCTATCCTGAGCTAATCCGAGCTAGTTCATATTGAACTCAATTTCCAATTTATAAATGAGTTGAACTCTAGGTATTTAGATGCATGGTTTTTGAACTGATGCATAATTTCGAAAAATAGGTAATCCATTAGATGCATGATTAGATCAGATCAGCACATATTATTATTTTATTCAATTCATTGCACAAATATCATAAGGCTACTGTGATAATGATGATCATCCTACTCAGTTGCGCTCAGCGTAGTATTAGAACAATTTAACTCTGAATATGCAGAAATATAAGTAAGTAGATGCATGGTTATTCCTGTAGGCAATAGAGTATTATGAACAATGAAACTTTTCAAGTATAAAAGCAACGATATTTAGGAAAGGGTTTACCTTTCCAAGTAATTAATCGAATATACCTAATTGCATGGGTGTAAGGTTGTCAGCAGTATATAGTTGTATACCTTTTGTTAGCTCAGTTCAGTCAGCACTTACAGTAGTTGGGTTGAGCTGAGCTCTGCATGTGCTCAGCATGGCATTTTTCTAGCGGCATGTATTTCCTGAAAAAGTTCAGAGCATACATATATACATATATATATATATATATATATATATATATATATATATGTATATATGTACATATATATGTATGTATATGTATATATGTATATATATTACATATATATGTATATATATACATATATATATATATGTATATATATATTTATTTATTTGTTGTATTTAAAAATTAAATTGTTAAGTGGGCAAGTGGACAAGTGGACCTGCTATAATAAGACAAATCACTCTCACTTGTGCTATCACATCACTCTTTTCTTTTCTTTCCCCTCGTACTTATCATTTTCATTTTGTGTTTGAATTTTTCAACCAAAAAACGAGAGAGAGGGGTTGAGAACATGCAAAAAATATTTTTGGAGATTCAAGAGCATAGTTTAGAAAATTCCATATGTTTTGAAAGATTCTTTGATGCAATCTGAGTTTAAAAACAAGGAAGCCTTTAATGGCAAAAGTATGAGTTCAAGATTAAGCCTTTTATGGCTTTTTTAGCAATTCAAGAAGATTTCCACATCACAGCCAAGGCTCTTCAGGCCAAGTCAAGAGAAATAGATTTCTGCACTATGGCAAAGGCTCTATGGATGGCCTCACAAGAAGATTTCAACTCTGTAACCAAGGCTCTTCTGGCCTAATAAAAAAATGGCTCGGAGGGATCGATGGGTTAGAATAGCACAATGAGATCCTTGTCCATTGATGAAGAATACGACCTCGCCTCTATGGCTTTGTAAGAATTTATGGAATACAACCTCGCCTCTATGGCTTTGTAAGATTTTGTGGAATACGACCTCGGCTCTTATGGCCTTGGAAGAGTTTTTTAGTGTGACACTTCGGCCAACCTCAATCTTAAGAAGATTCCTGAAGAGACGACACTTTGGCCGTCCTCAAGAAACTTCATATATAAAATTTTAAGAAATGGCACTTAGACCGATTTTGGAGTAAAGAATGTGTACATAGTTTTTCAGAAAATATGGCATTCAGGCCAATTTCTGAGTAACAGGAAATCAATTTTGTTCTGGATAACAAGTTGATTGATATCAAGGTACTGTGACCTTAATTGTTTTTAAGATTTCAGCCTTGTGGCCAAGGCTCTTATTGCCTTTTAAGAACAGAAGATTTCAGTATGGCACCAAGGCTCTTCAGGGCCAGTTTAAAGAAGAGAAGATTTAAGACATATGACAATTCTATTCAAATCCAGTTCACCAGAGTTAGAAAATATTTACAATTGTTCAAAAAAACATTTGCACAGTCAGCCAAGAAGAAGACATCCAAAGGATGTTCTGCTGGAGAGCTTGAACATGTTCCTACCAATCAAAAAAGGTGAATGAATGTCTTTTCCTCGCTCAAAAGCTTTAGTGCAGTAATAAAGAAACAAGAATTTACAGGAACTGAGAACATACGTCTTGGAAGATTTCAGCTCAGCAACAAAGATTCTACATAATCTGTGAATATTTTAGCTCGGCGCTAAGGTTCTTCAAGACCTATTGAAAATATTTCAGCTCGATGGCTAAGGCGCTTCTCAGCCTGATTGAAAAACAAGATTTAGAAAACATGTTTGAATTTGAATATTTCAGCACAAGGCTAAGGCCCTTCATATCCTATTAAAAGAAATTTTTTTTAAAAAAACAATGTGTGCAGATGAAGATTTCTACCTAAGGCAATGGCTTTTCACAGCCCAGAGATGACTCTTCACAACCCAGAGATGAAGATTTCTGTCTAAGGAAATATCTCTTCACAACCCAGAGAAATACAGTTGAAAAATGGTATGAAGATGATGAGCAAAGAGTTTTGAAGAAAGCGTTTTAGCAACAGATAAAAGCTCGGCTAGGTTAGTTTTAAAAAAGAGTTTTACAATGAAAGACTGGCCACACGTAATTCTCTTCATAGCTTTTTCTTCTGCACTCATGGCTCTGATACCATGTTGGATTTTCAGGGTCGCAAAGTGTAGCGACCAGTCCCGAGTTCTAGTACTCGAAACAACTCACCCGCTGTATCTCGCTAAGGAGAATACAAGGAGTCACTACAATTTAATTACATGTCATCAAAGTAACACAAATCGAAATTAGCGGAAACGTTATGAACTAAAAACTCTCGATAAAATAACAGCATCATTAAAACAATGTCAAGGGAATTCTAAATTGATACACTGGTCAAATGTATATAAACACTAAACTCCCAAATTCATCAACCTCGAATATCGAAATAAATGCCTCAACTAAATCCTCAAAAGTCTCATTCAAATATCCTTAGTCTCGAAATCTCTTGTCTCGATCTTCCACGGTATACTAACTCCTATGTTAGCGTACCTTAACTTCTCCTACCTGCAAAATTGGCGAGTGGTGGTATGAGCCAAATCAACGGGCTCAGTAAGCAACCTATATATACCTGTTAATCTGTTATAGAAATCACACATGCATAAGCAGGTACAAATAACCTTTATAGTTAACATACATGTCCTTAGTCCACAAATAATTTCACTTAATTATCTTTAACAGTTAACACTTCAAAAATAAACATAAAATAAATAATTCATCAGCTCAATCTACATTACCGTGATGCATCCTATTCTCAAATATATGACATACACAACAAACCAATAATCATATAAACAAAGAAGAGAACAATACACTGTGGAAAGTAAGTCACTCCACATAATAATGTGCGATTTCATGATGCATGCCTTTCTCTATGTGTCACACGCAACAACATCAAACCATACAGCATGCCATGCACCTTCCTGAAACATGATATGCTATGCATGTCAAGGGTCCTATCGAGTGTAGGTGACCGTTCTCACCTTGCACCCATCACACGCCTCGTCAAGCCACACGTCCCGTACGACCACATGCCTCATAGGGCCACACGTCGTAGGACAATGCACCTCATAGGGCCACACGTCTTGTGGGACCACACGTCTCATAGGGCCACACGTCCCATAGGACCAATGTAATGCTCGTGCCATGAATGCAAATGCATAACCATACATAATCCAGGGTATCTATAGTCATATATATATGCCCGCGCCCATACACGTGCATATATACGTGTATGTTTACTCGCACACATCACATATCAATAATTATTCTCGAAACCCGCATAACCCATTCATATACATATGCAATATGCATTGAAATTGTACAACTATACATACACCCAGTTCATATGTATCCACATATGTCACATATACACACAACTTGCATATAGAAAAAATCCAATTACAGTTATGCAACAAACAACACACTGATGCATGATAAACATAACAAGTACAAATGGACTACTTACCTCTGATGCATGACAGCATAACGAGCACAAATAGACCACTTACCTCGAATCGGTCACTTAGCTTTCTTATTCTATGCTCAAACGTGAATGAGGTTACCATAAAAGTCTCTGCTTCTTCATGTCCAACTTATCCTCTGAAATCTTCAAAACTTGAACATGTATGTTAATAATTTGTTTATTAACTTGTTTCTTCAACTTCACATTTACACCACAAATTCCTTCTCCTTTGAATTACTCTTATTCTTTCACTACAATTATTCGACCATTTTATATATTACTCCCTTTTTTCTTAAGTCCGAAAATTATACAAGCATATCTATACATGTATTTCTGTGAATCATGTGTAGGTGCATAATTGTGTAAAGTTTCGAAATATAGAATCTGTTTTATATATAATTATCTAATTTACATTAACGAATGTTATATATGAATTACACGTACGCAATTGATATTCTTAAACAATTAGTATATAAAAACTATATAAAGATGGAACGCAAAAGTGTGTGTGTGTACATGTACATAGCCGCTATTGTTTTTTTATATTTGTAAAAAAAATCCAAAATTAGAAGCCTATATATACAAATATAACAAATATCCGGTACAAGTACATGTTTAATTGCCTAAAATCCTGGAAACAGAGAATTGCGTGTATATATAAGTGTAAGACCAAATTTAATATGTTTATGCACATATATATATATACATGTAGTTTCGAAACAAAAATAAAAAATGTATAAATAAATGTATAAAAGAAAACGTTTAGTGTCCCTGTACCATTTCCTGAAACCAGTAGGTTGATATGTATATTTATATATTTTTGTAGACTACATCATACTATATATATTTACATATATTTTCCAAACAAAGCATTTCTTGCATACACAATTTCATGGAACCAGTAAGCTTTTATATATTGAAATATAAAATTCCTATGGCAAATTAACTATGTGCAAGCATTCATAATTAAATATAAAGGAAACCACCACATTCTTATTTGTGCATAAACATTCATTCCAACAGTGGCCTATTTGGCCACTGCGTTCATGCATATTTGACAGTTCACGGCACACACCATTTAAAATCTCACAAAAATTGATGGTCACGGGCAGTGACCCAAAAAAATTAATAAAGGAATAAAAAGAACATAATAAAACACTCCGTATATACATACAAAATTCGGTGCATACATATACACTTATACATAATACATACATCTATAAAACCAATGGTAATCATGTATGATCCAAGTTAGTACCGAAAAAATAAACATATAGTTTGTCAAAATCATAGTAAATACACCAAGGTTACTTACATTGATCGAATATACCATACTGTACACGAACTCGGAATTGAGTGTCTTTACTTTCCTCCAAATCACTCTCGGCTGGTGCTTAGGCCAAGAAAGATTTTTTTAGTTGTATGAATGATATTTCGGCATAGGAAGATGGAGAGAATTGGTAAGGGTGAGAATCTTTTTCCTTTTATAATTGAAGGGGGGAAAATAACGTCAGCGGGTGTGATGATAGGAAGGAGATTGGAAGATATTTGGGGTAAGGCCATTAGTGGGGTTGAGTTAATGCAGTTTGGATAACCTCCAATCTTCATGACGTTACCTTTTTTTTCTTTTGTATTAAAGTAGTAATTATCTCCATTTATTCTATTTTTTATTTTTATTTTATTTTATTTTTTTTAAAAACATGGACATAACACAGAGTATTGAAGCAGAAGCAACTGATTTAAAACATTTGTGAGAGCATTTGAGTAGCACATATTGTAGAACATGGAAGAATAAATTATAAAATAGAAGAGTTGAATTTGGAGGCTGAATAGTATAAAATTTTATTCAGACTTTAAGTTCTTCTTACAGAACTTCAACTATGAATGTACATGAAATTGCCCTTTTATAAGGCTTGGAAGAGGTAAGAAACCTCAAGCCACCAATGGCTATAATAACGGCTATATTCTATTTACAATTGTTTATTGGGTCCACTGAATTAGTGGATGTATCTACATTATATTCGTATGAGCTCTATATTTTCTGGGTTGTGCCTTTGCTACGTTCATCTCTTTAGCGCTGCCTTTGGAACTTGTATTGTTCTAAACGTTTCTCCTCGGCTGTGTAGTCTTTGTTGCTGTCAGTATAGCTTGGCACATCTACTTAGTTCATTTGCCTTTACCTCGTCTCCTCAGCTCGACGTCCCATCGTTGATGCGAGCCTTTACTTCATCACCTTGGCCTGGCGTTCTTTTACCTTAGCTCCTTTATCACCTCGGCACTTCTCATTTTAGCTCACCATGATATTCTGCTCGGCACTTTATCACATTACTTCGGCTTTGTATCTTTCCACCTCAGCACTGCCTATTTTAGCTCGGCACTTCATCTCAGCCAAAGTCCTTTTATTTCCATCCTCACCTCGGATTGGTACCTCGGTTCGATACTTCTTCTTTTCTGCCTTTACTTTAGTTTATCACCTCAGCTCGGTATTCCTACTATCTCTGATCTTCATCTTGATAATGCACCTCAGCTCGGCCCTCCTTTGATATTTATTTACACTCCTTATCTTTGGTACTTCGTATGACACCTCGTCTCAGCACTCCTTTCACTTCTTTTCATCTAGGTACCTCAGCTCGGTATGGTACCTCGGCATGTTTTCTAAGTTTATTTTTGCAGACTTATTCTTCAACACTCTCCCTTAATCTTGATGTATTTATACAACTAAGGTTGACATTGTCTGCAGAACTTCTCCAATATTCTCCCTCAAGCTTGGTATATTCATGAATACAACCCAGTTGACTTCTTCTTAGTCTGCTTCTATCCGCGGTCGGCTAGAAGCTTCTAGTGAGTACCTAAAAAACTCTAGAAAAAAAACTTGAAAATATTCATTAGTACAATGCATGAATCCGTACATTTATATGCAATATTTTTACAGTAAAAACTGAACAGTAAGATCTGTAACTAGTAGTTATATCTAAACAAATATTCAAATATCAAAAAAATGTGTGTTTTTGTTGCCAGAGGCAAATAATTTTAAGGTACTTTAGTTTTGTATTTAAATTAAAATTTTTCCAACTTAGCTTATTAAGTATCAAATGTTGTGTACTCAGAGTTTAAAGTCAGGTCGGCACATATTCTAAATTTATTACAGAGCATGGACTCATAATGTCTAATTCTGAGCTATCCTGAGCTAATCCGAGCTAGTCCATATTGAACTCAATTTCTAATTTATAAATGAGTTGAACTCTAAATATTTAGATGCATGATTTTTGAACTGATACACAATTTTAAAAAATAGGTAATCCATTAGATGCATGATTAGTTCATATTAGCATAGATTGTTATTTTATTCAATTCGTTACACAAATATCATAAGACTACTATGATAGTGATGATCATCCTACTCAGTTTAGCTCAGCGTAGTATAAGACAATTTAAATCCGAGTATGTAAAAATTTAGGCAAGTAGATGCATGGTTGTTCCTGTACTGCAAATCAATAGAGTATTAGGAACAATAAAACTTTTCAAGTATAAAAGCAACGATATTTAAGAAAGGGTTTACCTTCCCAAGTAATTAATCGAATATACCTGATTCCATGGGTTTAGGGTAGTCATCAGTATATAGTTGTATACCTTTTGTCAGCTCAGCTCGGTCAGCACTTACAGTACTTGGGCTGAGCTGAGCTCTGCATATGCTCAGCATGGCATTTTTCCAGTGGCATGTATTTCCTGAAAAAGTCCAGAGCATATATATATATATATATATATATATATATATATATATATATATATATATATATATATATTGTAATTTAAAAATTAAATTGTTAAGTGGGCAAGTAGACAAGTGGGTCTGCTATGATAAGACAAGTCACTCCCACTTGTGCCATCACATCACTCTTTTCTTTTCTCCATCCTTTTACTTATTTTTTGCATTTTGTGTTTGAATTTTTCAGACAAAAAACGAGAGAGAGGGGTTGAGAACACTTTGTGCAAAATATTTTTGGAGATTCAAGAGCATAGTTTAGAAAATTTCATTTGTTTTGGAAGATTCTTTGATGCAATCTGAGTTTAAAAACAAGAAGCCTTTAATGGCAGAAGTATGAGCTCAAGATTAAGCGTTTTATTGCGTTTTTAGCAATTCAAGAAGATCTCTGCCATTACAGCCAAGGCTCTTCAGGCCAAGTCAAGAGAAATAGATTTCTGCACTTTAGCAAAGGCTCTGTGGATGGCCTAACAAGAAGATTTCAAGATTGTAGCCAAGGCTCTTCTAACCTAATGAAAAAATGGTTCAGAGGGATCCATGGCTTAGAATAGCACAATGAGATCATTGTCCATTGATGAAGAATACAACCTCGGCTATATGCTTTGTAAGATTTTGTGGAATATGACCTCGACTCTTATGGCCTTGGAAGAGTTTTTGAGTATGGCACTTCGGCCAACCTCAATGTTAAGAAGATTCTTGAAGAGATGACACTTTGGTCACCCTCAAGAAACTTCATATATAAAATCTTAAGAAATGGCTCTTAGGCCGATTTTGAAGTAAAGAATATGTGCAGAGTTTTTTTTTATAGAAAATATGGCATTCAGACCAATCTCTGAATAACAGGAAATCAATCTTGCTTCTGGATAACAAGTTGATTGATATTAAGATACTGTGATCTTCATTTTTTTATAAAGATTTCAGCCTTGTGGCCAAGATTCTTATTGCCTTTTAATAACATAAGATTTCAGTATGACACCAAGGCTCTTCAAGGCCAGTTTAAAGAAGAGAAGATTTCAGACATATGCCAATGCTCTTCAAATCCATTTCAGGAGAGTTAAAAATTGTTACAAGTGTTAAAAAAACATTTGCGCAGTCAGTTGAGAAGAAGATATCCAAAGGATGTGCTGCTGGAGAAACTTGAACATGTTCCTACCAAGCAACAGAGGTGAATGAATGTCTTTTCCTCGTTCAAAAGCTTCAGTGCAGTAATAAAAAAAATAAGAATTTACAAGAACTGATAACATACGTCTCAGAAGATTTCAGTTCAGCAGCTAAGGTTCTTTATAACCTGTGAAAATTTCAGCTCGGTGCTAAGGTTCTTCAAGATCTATTGAAAAGATTTTAGCTTGGTGGCTAAGGCTCTTCTCAGCCTGATTGAAAAACAAGATTTAAAAAACATGTTTGAATTTGAAGATTTCAGCACAAGGCTAAGGCCCTTCATAGCCTATTTAAAGAATTTTTTCAAAAAACAATGTGTGGAGATGAAGATTACTATCTAAGGCAATGGCTCTTCACGGCCTATAGATGAAGATTTCCGCCTAAGGCAATGGCTCTTCACAACCCAGAGATGAAGATTTCTGTCTAAGACAATGGCTCTTCACAGCCCAGAGAAATACAGTTGAAAAATGGTTTGAAGATGATGATTGAAGAGTTTTGAAGAAAGTGTTTTAGCAACAGATAAAAGCTCTGCTAGGTTAGTTTTAAAAAAGATTTTTACAATGAAAGACTGGACACACGTAATTCACTTCATAGCTTCTTCTTCTGCACTTATGACTCTGATACCATGTTGGATTTTCAGAGTTGCGGAGTATGGAAGCGGAAGCAAGTGATTTAAAGCATTTGTGAGAGCATTTGAGTAGCACATATTGTAGAATATGGAAGAATAAATTATAAAATAGAAGAGTTGAATTTGGAGGCTGAATAGTATAAAATTTTATTCAGACTTTAAGTCCTTCTTACAGAACTTCAACTATGAATGTACATGAGATTGCCCTTTTATAAGGCTTGGAAGAGGTAAGAAACCTCAAGCCACCAATGGCTATAATAACGGCTATATTCTATTTACAATTGTTTATTGGGTCCACTGAATTAGTGGATGTATCTACATTATATTCGTATGAGCTCTATATTTTCTGGGTTGTGCCTTTGCTATGTTCATCTCTTTAGTGTTGCCTTTGGAACTTGTATTGTTCTAAACGTTTCTCCTCGGCTGTGTAGTCTCTGTTGCTGTCAGTATAGCTTGGCACATCTACTTAGTTCATTTGCCTTTGCCTCGTCTCCTCAACTCGACGTCCCATCGTTGATGCGAGCCTTTACTTCATCACCTCTTCTTGGTGTTCTTTTACCTCAGCTCCTTTATCACCTCGGCACTTCTCATTTTAGCTCACCTCGATATTCTTCTCGGCACTTTATTACATTACTCCAGCTTTGTATCTTTCCACCTCAGCACTGCCTATTTTAGCTCGACACTTCATCTCAGCCAAAGTCCTTTTACTTCCGTCCTCACCTCGGATTGGCACCTTGGTTCGGTAGTTCTTTTTTTCTGCCTTTACTTTAGTTTATCACCTCAACTCGGCAATTCCTTCTATCTCTGATCCTCACCTTGGTAAGGCACCTCAGCTCGGCCCTCCTTTAATATTTATTTGCACTCCTTATCTTTGAATTTCATATCAGTATGGTACCTCGGCTCAACACTCTTTTTACTTCTTTTCATCTAGGCACCTCAGCTCGGTATGACACCTCAACATGTTCCTTTCGTTTATTTCTGCAAACTTATTCTTCAACAGAGAGGAGCAGCGGCGACTTAGAGAAGCCGCTGAGGTTGATAGCAAAAGGAGGCTTGAAGATTTGCTCTTCTAGATAAAAATTGATTTCCAGCGCCAAAAGGACGATCATGAGCGGCTTGAACAAGAGCTTGCCCGACTTAATGTAGAAATATTGAAGAACATATTGGAGGCTAAACAATAGTAGTATTTAGACTTACTAGATTCTAAAATGTACAATTGTTTGTCAATTTATAAAGCTTGAGAGAGAAGAGGCAATAAGCTTCAGTCTGTCAACAGGTAGTAAGCCAACGGTTCTTTAACAGTTATATTATTCTTACAATGGCTAGATTCTCTAAAACACTGAGCTAGTAGATGTACGTATATATAGTGTATGTGTATGAGTATATGCATATGCATAAGTGGGTCTTCTATAGCATTTTTTTGTGCCTTAGCATCTTGATTTTCCATAGCTATCCTTGTGTTTTTCTCGGCTGTCATTGTGCACCTCTCAGTTCGGCATATCTGGTCATTGCTGCCGCACCTTATTGCTTCACTGAGATCCTTGTGTTTTGATTGGCCGTCCTTGTGTTATGCTCGACTCGGCTCATCTGTTAATTGATGACGCCACTTCATTGCATCATTGAGTGTCTTTATCTTGTCAACTCGGTTCGGCACTTCATCACCTCGGCTTGGCACTTCATCATCTTGCCTCGGCATTTTATCACCTCAGCTCGACACTTGATCACCTCGGCTGGTCACTTCACTCTGCACCATTTATGCAGACTATATTTCAATACTCCTCTAGGCTCGTCACCTCAGCTTGGTAGTTCATCATCTCGACTCGACACTTCAATCTACACCTCATCTTCCGACTATACTTCAATACTTAAAGCATCATCAAAGAGTAATGGTTTGCAACACGAATCTGTGAAGTCTCAGGCAGAATCCATTGAAAGGCAGCTGCAAGACTTTGATAAGTTAGACACTGCATATGAGAAGGAAGGGAACTACAACAGGGAATGCATTCTTTGTATGAAGGATGAAGGTTTCTGTTTTTTTCTTCCTTGTGCTTGTCAAATATTTTGTGTGAACTGCAACAAGGAATACAGGAAAAAGGGCAAGGCATTGTGTCCATGCTGCAGGGTCCCAATTGAGCGTAGAATACGCGTTTTTGGAGCAAGTTCATAATCCTTCTGGGTGACAAGACTATTACATGAGAAGGTTCCACTTACCTTTCTGGGATTTGGCATTTTTAGCTGAGCCATGGAAACATATATGTTTGATTTTGCCTGATAAATATTTATGTAAAATAAGTGATGCAAAACCTCTTATGCTGTTGCTGCATGTGTACTCAGATGGTTTATCTGAAGATATTGTTCACCATATTAATATATGCACTGATTAAAGGGTTAGTAGATCTTTTGTTTTTTACATTTTAATTTTGATTTCCTGAGGTAAAAGGGTCGAGAGGGAGAGAATAGCAGAGTAAAATAGTTGACATTATTACTTCTTGAATCCAATTCTGATATAGTTGTCCACACTTCAAAGATTTACAATAAGCATTGCACTGGACTAAGACGGAAACTATAATCGGTTTACTCAAGTTTAAAAAGTGAGTTTTTCACTTTTATGCTTTTAGACTAGCAAGAAAACTATATTTTCCCCTCAAAATTAATGAAACATATACATTAAGTAAGAAACATAGAATGTATATTTTAAAAATTTTAATATTTGTAAGTGTTAAAGATAATTCTTGAAATCACCCGATGCTGAAGATAAAAGGGCGTTCTCGATGCACTAGGCTTTCGCGTTTGTGCCTGGTTCGAGGAGGAGCCGGATTGCTTCGCGATCTGATATACGCATCCTTACTCTATAATTTGTGCAAGATGCTGTTTCCATGGATCGGACCCGTGACATCAAGGTCACAAAGCGGCAACCTTACCAGTTGATCCAAAGCTCGCCGTTACCCGAGGCCAAAGGTAAAAAAGAATAAAGAATTATGCGTTAACTTTGATAGAAAATGTAGCTTCTATCATATAGTTCCTCTTTTAGTCCAAACCACAGTGAATAGGTAAAATTTCAAGAATATAACATGGATCACAAAGGCAAGGGCAGAAATGGTATTGTACCACCAAATCTACAAGATAAGATATGGTTGTGCTGTAAAATGCGTGAGGATAACAATCAGCAAAAAAATCCTATGAAAATGATCAGGGATCTGCCCAGTCGTATATCATCAACGACATGGCTTCTTCAATATACTCTTTGTCAAGCAGTTGGCAAAAATGCCCTCAGAGCTTTTTCCAGTGGAATTTTGGGAAGAACAACACTAACAGTAAGCCACAACCCAAGTATCATGATCTTGAACTCCCCTTTCCACCTTCTCTACTTACCAAAACATTCTTGAAAGGTACTTCCATTTCTTTCTCTTTTCACAACATTTATAAATTTTTTTCACTGGAATTTTAATTGCTACAGTCAACTAAAAGTCAAACATGTGTTAACAAAAACCAACAGTTAATTGCCTTGTTTATTATCAATATTATTATTATTTGCAGATGTCTGATGCTCATAAGCCTGGTACAAAAATAGGATTTTGAGTTGGGAATTCTGCATAATGCACACAAAAGCTATGCAAATGTGAAGTTTCATAAATATCATCATGTGTTTTCTCATCTATGCTAAAAATTAAGACCAACCGTCTATATTAGAATTAGTGAGGATATGGTTTAGGGGAAACATTCTTCCTTCACTTTGGAATATGATGGAATAAAACAAAATGACTCACTAAATTGACTGCGTTTCTTATATTGTATAGTAGCAGTTGATCGACACAGCTTGACACGTCATTATGAGTCATCGGGAAATAACCTCTGCATGTTTTTAACACATGGGTATGGTTGCATACATCCGACCCTCCATACGATGCCATAGGCTGGAGCTTCTGAGTCAATAGCATAATGTTGTTGTTATGGTTTAGGGGAAAAATTAAAACACAAACATAAAAATAAATAAACGAAAGATCCATATATCCTACCCTATTTAGTGCGTATAAGGTTTTAAAGTTTTTTTTTTCCTTTTTTTTTTACCATAAGCACACATAGAAGAGGATATGATTCAAACTTTGGTTCTTAATGGGAGAAAAATACAATAGACTTTACTACTAAGGCAGTTTGAATTCTGGAAGCCTTAATGTTGTGAGAATTAGCATTAGCTTTTGATGGGCTGGCATGAATTTTCTAATTCTTAGACAAGTCAGTGAATTGAGGGGAAAAAATGCACCTAACCTTGTTGGGTAGGTTGTGCTGTTGAATATAGACAAGAAAAAAAGACATTGTTCGATGAGAATATTGCATAGACATGTCCTCTCCTAACACTAAAACTAACAAGGTTTAACGTCAGTAAAATTGTCTCAAACCGCAACAAGTTTTGCATTGAGTGCACATTCAACGTGCCCAATAGTTTGACGTATATAGTACAGCGTAGAGTTCATCTAGCAAGAATCACCCTTAAAGTGGACAGCTTTAGTGTTTTGTTGATAAAAAGGATGTAACAAAATAATAGCAAAAGGCATACAGTCACTTTAGAGCTGTAACATAAACTGTCACGCTAAATAGAATGCTGTCATGTTAAAACTTGGCTTTACATGAGGTAACATCTGAACTTGGGTGAGGGGAGATAATAATAAACTGTCACGCTAAATAGAACGCTGTCATGTTAAAACTTGGCTTTACATGAGGTAACATCTGAACTTGGGTGAGGGGAGATAATAATAAACTGTCATGCTAAATAGAATGCTGTCATGTTGAAACTTGGCTTTACATGAGGTAACATCTGAACTTGGATGAGGGGAGATAATAATAAACTGTCACGCTAAATAGAACGCTGTCATGTTAAAACTTGGCTTTACATGAGGTAACATCTGAACTTGGGTGAGGAGACATAATAATAAACTGATACGCTAAATAGAATGCTGTCATGTTGAAACTTGAAACTTGAATTGTGCTTACATGAGGTAAAAACTGGACTTGAGTGAGACTTGAGCTTACATGAGGTTACACCTGGACTTGAGTGATGGGAGAAAATAAATGCCCAACCATGAGACAGGCAGGGCTTACATGAGGTAACATCTGGAGGCAGGGATTACATGAGGTAACATCTGGACATCAGTGAGGGGAGACAATAAATCGCCAACCATGAGTCAGGCAGGGTGTGAACCCACATTTTAAACTGGTTCTAATAACATGTTGAAACTTGGGCTTACATGAGGTAAGACTCATATCCATTCAAAATCTTAAGACAATGTATGATGATACCTCATCTTTATATAGCTCATGTATTTTATCTCAAAGTGGCCAATGTGTGACAATATTCCCTATGTCATTCTCTAATTGCACTGATAATGGGTATGCAAGTTTGATGCGTTGGCTCCCATTTATATGCATCTTTACGTGTAGGTCAACTTGATCAAAATTTCCCTCGTCTCTATCAGAGCGGTTACACGAGATCAACATTTAATTTTATGTAATTATATGCTTTAACTCATATACTTTATGTAATTCTTTTGATTACATTGGAATATACTGGGTATGATTGATTGATATGCTTTAACTCATTCTTGAAAATTGATAGTGAATGAGGTCAACATAACTTTTATTAGGCAAGGAGCTGAAATGCTGCTATAAGGCCACAACAGATGGATTCAGCGCCACGGATTTTCACAACAGCTGTGACTTTAAGGGACCATGTGTGATAATTGGCTACACAAATTTTTCATTCAAGTTTGGAGCTTTCAACCCTGAAGGGTACAGAAGTACAGATGATTATTACGACTCATTCGACGCATTCTTGTTTTACTGGGAACCAAATGCTGATAGTGATGATCCTGTAATCTTGCCTAAAGTTGGAGGCAGTGGTGCAGCCCTTTTCGATTATGCTCGCGGCGGACCGCAATTCGGGGCTGATGGTTTGCTGATTGGGCCACCTTTGGCTCCTGTCATGGGGGGTTTTGCAGGACCTGATACAAAATCAGGTGTTGGTGATTTAAGGCAAGCTAAGTCTAGACTTGGATTGTCATATGATAAGAGACCAGATGGAAAGGAGTCATTGTTTGGAGATGTGTCTAAGGCTACTATTGATGAAGTTTTTGTGTTTTGTAGCCCTCACATTGCAAGCCTTTACTAAGGCAGGCAAGTGTACTTGTTAAATATATGATTCTTGAAACTTGTTTAGCAATGGAGTCAAAGCGACACTTTTCTTTGACTTTAGAATATGATGGAATAAAACAAAATGACTCATTAAATTGGCTGCGCTTCTTATCTTATGAAGTATCAGTTGATCGACACACCTTGACGCAATTTTCATTATGGGTCATCGGGGAATAACATATGTGTGTTACTAACACATAGGTATGACTGCGTACATCCGACCCCTATATCTCATCATAGGCGGGAGCCTCTAAGGTAATAGAGTAATGCTGTTGGTGTAGAAAAAATTGTAGGCATAACTGAAGTAGTTGGGAACATCATAACCGAGAGAGGGAAAACATAAGAGAGTCTGGATATCTAGTACACGGGTTTGTCTTATGGTTTTTGATCCTGGACTTCTACTAAATTTGCAAAAACTTCAGTTCAATATGTGAGATGTTCGATACTGTCCCACCACTAGATGGCGAGACATCTTATAATTTACAAATAGGTTTGGCAATGGTCAATCCAGATACAACTCGGCACACACCCTTTGCAAGTTTGGATTTGGTTTTCACGGGTTCGGATAAAAATCGGATCGAACTCAAAATTGACCTCGTAAAGCGTTCGTTGAATTTATGCCAACTCGTGTGATGTGCAAGAAGAAATAATTTAATTAATAAAAAGAACAACCCTGAAGTGAACGTGACATAAACGTGATTCAGTCAACTCGATCATGGCATACTAACCCGACTTGAACAAAATCCACCTATCCGAACATGCCCCACTAACCTCAATTATTTTGAGATTTTGATGCTTTAGGTCTAGAATTTGGACAAGTCAAATAAATGGATGAGGTTTGAGTGTTATCTTCAAGCCTGTCGATCCATCAACATGCTACTTCGTCAACCCGAACACGATTTGTTTGACATCTCTAAAAATAATCTAACGGCTCCAATGGCTTGCGGGGCCGGACCATAAAACGGTGTCACATAAACTACTTTTTACAGTATATCTTATAAATTGTAATATAAGAAACAAAGACCCGTATATATTTTTTCATTTTGACAAAAATCTTCAGTCGTCTTTTGGAGTTTTCTTACCATTGTACTAGGTTATGTTTTCTTATTTGACATGCTATATGATTTTTGAAACATCTACATGATGTCCACTTTTTGATCTAATGGCATATTCCCTTGTATCGGAATAAGTCCTTTTCTTCTTGTATGTGAAACATTTATATTATATTCACATAAAGAAAACCGTGTTGGTAAAGGGAGGAATAGACTAATGCACTATGTAAAGAAAGACAACCGAACGCTTAAAGGGAATTTTTGCACACTATGCATTTTATGGGTTCAAATCTCCTCACCCCACTCCCTCACCGCACGCGTCACCGCGTGACACGTAGCAACAGGAGAGGATGGTGAGGCTAGATGAGGGTTACCCTCATCCAGCCTCACCGCCCCCACCTGGTGCCACGTGTCGCGCTGTGGACCGCGCGGTGACTCACCGCGCGGTGAGGAGATCCCAACCCGCATTTTATTTGGTTAGTTGCATGGAATAATGTTTGGGGCGGCAAGAGTGTTTGATTCCCTTTGCACCATAAGTAGGTGTTTTGTATTTATGAGGTAGGAGGTGGCAGCATAACAACAATAATCATATACAGTATATCTCAGCGACATTAAAAGCTATCGCTAATGTCTGGGGAAGATAAGTGGTAAGCAAACAATATATCCATCCTAAAAGATAGAGAGTTTGTTTCCAGTGATACATACGACTCTATATGTATTTACATAGAAGGGACGAATTGGAACTTGAAAGCGTTAAAGAACATCTCTTTCTAAGGCTTCATTGTGCTTTCTTTTGAAATTTTGCTAATAGATATAAAGTCCTACTTTATAGGAAAAAATATTAGTGTTAATAAAAGAAAACAAAGAGACCCTTTTCCATGACATCATCAAGAAACCACTAGTGCACTTAGATATTGATCATTAACTCAAATCTAGATCTTCTTTCTAAGTGCATGTGGTAAAATTTAGAAAGAAAAAGTATGACAATCCGAGCCATTTGAACATGCGTTTCTGGTACATTAGTTTTTCGCGTTTGTATAGGATCTGGGGAGGGGTCGGATCGCTTCACAATCTGTTGTACGCAGTCTTACCCTACATTTTGTGAAAGAGGTTGTTTCTGCAGCTCGAACCCATGACCTCAAGGTCACAAAGCAGCAACCTTACCAGTTGATCCGAGACCCAACCTCCCAATTGAACTAAGTACTTACGTATAATTTCAAATTTTGTTGCGTTAATTATGCTTACAAAATTACATATACTCTTTCTTTTTTAAAAATATTGTCACAACTAGTCAAATACGCTCAAATACTATATTCAAAATCAAATCGTCAACGTATTTGCTACATTGTTCAGTAAAATTTCATCATAAATGGTGTGAACAATATTCTGACAAATTACTGTACTAAATACTTTCACAATTTGATGTTCATTGATTTTTAACCAACTACGTATATGCTGACCAATTACTATGCTAAAGGAGTATTTGTTATTACACCCAGATACGACTCCACAGTTATGGTGTTGTTAAACAAAATGTAAGTCTCGAATGAATTTAACGTAGTACGTCTTACACTGGTACAATTCTGAAATTTGAACTGGCTCACAGATTTATGGGTGTAGGTTTTATTTTTTATTTTTTTTTATTTTGGCATGTGAATCAAATCGAGATGCAAATTTCAACTTGACTGAGGTACGCCGTGCAAAAACTATCCAGCAGAGTTAAGCATCAATTTAATCGTTTCTAACGAGGTCGGTAGTTATTTCATTCAATATATTACTGGCCAAATGACATGTTTAGGTATTTCCCCAACTAGAAACAGAATTCTCTTTGTTTTGCCCCCATGGGCATAGTCTACTGGTAACTGACAAGATGATTAGAGCTAAAGAGCCACAACGTCCCGAGTTCGAACCCGTGTAGAGGCAATACTTTGTTGAAATATTAAAAGGGTTGCCTCTGGGCTTTTGAATCTCGTGTGTCCTCTCCCTTGTAGGGCTGCTAGTATGGCACATCCCTCGATTTTACATCCTACCTGACTAAGGGGCCTCTGGTACAGGTGGGGGAGAACCCACTCCCTTAACAAAGAATTCTCTTTGTTTTGGAATGCAATATAAACGAAGGGCTGGACTATTGCAAGCTGGCCTGGCATGTAAATGGAGAAAAAGAACATACCAATAGATCCGGATCTGATGTGCCCGCTATACGTGTGTCCACCTTGTGCAATAGACACAAAGAAGTAACGCTATTTCTTTGTGTTTATTGTTGGAGAAAATGAAAAGAAATTGAAACTGAACCAAGTTGCAAACTGTGGTTAGTAATGTATTTTTACCTAATATTATGATTAGTTGCACTAGTGATAAGTAAAAACTAACGAGTCCTTAATTATCTACGCGACGAGTAGATAATTGTAGGCTTTTGAATCACTCGATTCTGATACCGGGTGAATGAGAAATTAATGCTCAAAGTATAAGGGAAAGTTAGCTCAGCTCGGCCCGTACCTGATGGGCTCAGGTAGCGGACTGAGCTGTGTACCTGATGGGCTCAGGTAGCGAATTGAGCTAACGGGCTCAGGTTGCAGACTGGGCTACAGGCCGGGTTGCGGGCTACAGATTGCAGGACGGGTCCTGTAGCACCAGGTCGGATCTTATCAACCAGGGAGGAGTTTGTTTTCGTTCAAACTATCCAGGTAGTTAAGATCAAGCTAAAGTTAAAATTTGAAAAGTTGTTGAACTTTAACTGGCCGAGCTGACATGAATTTGTTATATCTGATGGATCAGATTGGACAGTTAGTTGATCTGACGACTGATGGCAGACCTGGTGCGGTTATCTGATCCAATAGTTCAAGCCGAGCTAGTATCTGATCCTGCGGCTGAGATTGGATTTACTGTAACAGACTGACCTCAGAATTTTCTTATAAATAGTGGCCTATCTGACCTCTGTGGTCACTCACTCAGAAATCCAAATTTCTTCTCCTCTTTCTGTAATCTCCTTCTGCATACTCATTCCCTCATTTACATTTCTGCATCAGTATACCGAGAAGTTCAAGACATCTTAAAAGGTTCGTAAAGTTCAACGCTACAGTGCCGCTCGTCTAAACTAACATCCGTTGTATCCTGTGAGACGGTTGCTCTCTGTTTCGGCACATTATACCAGAGCAATACGTCTTAAGGACAAAGTCCTGGACTCACCTTGGATCTCTGTTCAGTAGAGCTGTGAAGGTTATTGCCAAGCTGAGCTCTGCTTTGTGCTGAGCTCAGCTAACTGTGGGATAGTAAAGCATTGTTGTTGTACAATGTTGATGTGCTGGGCTCTGCTTTGTGCCGGGCTCTGCTGTTTGGCTGAGAACATTCGTTGTTCTACAGCACTGCCGTGCTGAGCTCTGCTCGGCTGAAGCAGTTGAGAGCACAACTGTCGTTTGTTGTGATGAGGTGCAGAGGTCGGCAGGTCAGTGATCAGCCCCTAACGCAAATACAATTGCGGTAACGGGACTGGTTTGATCAGTCTGACTTTACTTCAACTCGGCTAGAAGGCTGATAGTACAAAACCACTGTTTTGAAGTGATGTTCAGTTCAGGTCGGCAGGTCAGCTGACTTTTCTGGACACAAACTCAATTGCGCTATCTGAACTGTCTTGACTCTGCAGATCAGTCCAGCCTACCCTGAGCTCGGCAGGTTGGCCATTACTGTACAGAAGTCGATTTTGTCTGACTTGAATTATTTTCAACATCTATGAGGGACGGTAGACTGGAAGACACACCGGATCCTATCTCCATACAAATAGATAGCATCTATTTGCAGGGGACACCTTATGTGGGTCACTACGTAAGTGCTCACCCAACTTAGAAGGCCGCTATGCTCCTGATTTGTATTCTCCACAATGCTCCTTGGAGCTGTCCAGGACGAGAGATTTTGCCTTTAAGATAGCATGCTCTTTAAACTTAGTACTATTATTTGCCTTTCTTGGAATGCCACTTATATCATGTCTGTTTCAGTAATTTTCAGCAAAATCTGTCATAGGATTGTATTCTTTTGATTCTTTTATTTATCCTGTCACGAGTTATGGTCAAATCCTGGATGTTATAGCCCATCATCAACAACAACATTATTCTATTACCTTAGAGGCTCCCGTCTATGGCGAGGTATGAGGGTCGGATGTACGTAACTATACCCATGTGTTAGAAAACACATCGAGGTTGTTTCCTGATGACCCATAATGAAAATTGCGTCAAGTGTGTCGATCAACTGTTACTTCACAATATAAGAAGCGCAGCCAATTTAGTAAGTCATTTTGCTTTATTCCATCATATTTCGAAGTCAAAAAATGTGTCTTTGACTCTACTAGAAATGGAAACAATATTACAGCCCATCGTCTCCCTTTTTAATATGGTTGCAGATGCAATGACTTTAATTGAGCGTAATACTTGAGATGTTACTACATTTTAGTGCTTTAACAGTGATGAGACCAGAATTGCTCACCGGATGGATCAGAGATGACCCGAGTTGTGTGTTATTAATCTTTCGTCTAAATCCTCCAACGGAACCTGAGAAGGAAGAAAAACGTTAGAGGTCCCAAGGCGCTGTCCCGGGAAAACCCTCCGACGCTTAAGTCAGTTACGGGTGTTTTGAGTAGACAATATATGCTGGAATAAAGGTTTAGATAAAACCTGAGAAAGATCTCACTGAGTTTATGAATATATGTGCTTTTGGCCGAGATGGAGTTTATGGAATTAAGCTCCAGAAGTTCTCCAAAATTCGGATCCTTTTCCCCGTCTACATAGAGGAGTATTTATACCAGAAATTGTGGAGGTCTGATTTCCTGCCCGATGATGTGACAGTGACGTAGCCGAGATGGCGGTCTTGTCTGCTGCAGAGCTGCAGTGTGATGGGACTAAAGCTTTGAGGCCATAGTTGTGTCAGTGGCTGAACCTACGATGTGTAGGCCGGCCCATAATGATGACCTTTTCCTGCTCCAGTCGTCACTTGACACCTGGAAAGTATTCTGCAGAGTTACTTGGCGGCTCCCAGAAGACGATAGATAATATCTTCTTTTGATCTTATCTGATACTGTTTAGAGCAGCGGTGCCAATATGAAGCCGAGGCCGAGATGAATAAATGTCCTTTGATAGTTATGCATTATCGGTTTCTTTATTTGCCCAGGTTGACCATAAGAAGTTGCTTTGACTAAGGCATTGTCGAGCCCAAGTGCTGATACAAAAACTGTCCTCACGAGATGATCTCATTCCTCATCTGTCTTGGTCATGTTGAGCAAGTGCCGACCTGTCTCAGGTATGCGGCCGAGCCGAACATAAGTAATTATTGAATTTTGCCTTAGCTATTTTAACAAACTTGCTTTAGCTAAAGGCATAAGACTGCTGAGCAGAAATGTATTCATGCCGAGCTGAAGCTGAGGTTCAAACCTGCTTCCGAGGTGAAAACCTTAGCATATTCTTCGCTAAGAAGGCGAATATTGTGAGGGAGTATAGCCGAAGTGCATCATGGCCGAGCAGCGATGCATTTGTGCCGAACTGCAGGAGTTGAACCCTTTATGCATAAGTTCTGCCGTTGACTGTTGTTGACTAACAGATGTTTATTTTTGGCTCATCATTTGCCTCCAGATTAGTTTGACCGAGCTGACCAGAGAGGGCAGGCTAATCGATTCAGAGCCTTTAATGAGTCGTCCTTTCAATTGTGACGTGTCGGCCTCTGATTGGGCTGCTCTGCACATTTACTGTCTGCGCAGAGTATGAGGCGCCATTGACGCACCTTTTCGTATTCGGCGGTTACCGAGATCGAGGATGATAACATCGAGGTGACTCTTGGGCTGCCGAGTTGAAATCCTATAAATAGGGCCTTCCACGGTCATTTGAAACTTTTATTTCTGCCATCTTTCCTTTCTGCTCTCTGATGTCTTCTCCGGCGTCTTCTAAACTTTTCCGGCGACTCCAGTTCTCTTTTCAGCCTATCTCCAGTCTTCCTCTTCCTTTTCCTCAGTTTTTCTGTAAGTCTTATTCTATAATTCTTTATTATGTCTTCTTCTTCCCGTGACTCTCAAAATCTCTCCGAGGGGGCTTCTTATGCCGCCGACGATGGGGGAAGATCCAGCTCTTCTTCTTTGTCTGGTCGGACGGTCTTTAACGACAATCTCCCCATTAGTACCCTACGTCGGACCACTGATGACGTTGCTCAGTCCAGCAGAGCCGTCACAGTGGTTAGCTCTTTGTCGGAGCAAGCAGGGATTGCTCCTGCTCCGGCATCTATCAATCCCCCGGCCCTGCCTAAGGGGTCCATCTTTGTTCTCGGGAGTCCTTGAAAGAGGTCTTCCTTCTCTCTTAGTTCAGGAATCTTTCTGCACCCTGTCCTAGGCTGACCTGGACAGCATCTGCAAATTCCATAAAATTGACCGAAATCGGTTCGGCCCACTCTTTCCCTTGCCTGGTCAGTCTGCTTACGATCCTCCTAAGAATTATGAAGCAATCTACGAGGACTATTTCAAGTCAGGATTTAATCTTCCCATTTCTTAGCCCCTTATCCGTATTATGTGGGCTTATGGTCTTAGACTTTCTCAGATCCAACCAAATGGCCTGAAACTTATTCTTTGCTATATTCTTTTCCTCAGAATAGCTGAGTTCCCTTTCAATGCCACTGTTTTTAGAGCTCTTCTTTCTTGTCGGGCCTCACATAGCTGGTATTACTTCAGCAAGCGAGTGTCTAACACAAACTTTTCCTTTGCCATTAATATTACTACCTTTAGCAGAGATGGAAAGGTAGATTCTTTTATGTTAAGAAAGCTGACTTGCCGAGCGGAAACCTCTAGAAGTCTGGCAGAGCTGACAACATGAAGCCAGGCCCAGAATACTGCGATGAGGCAGCCAGACTGCGAAGTCTCCCAATAATCATTGACTGGCAAAAGGTAGACTACGACGTTTGGATGGCGGCCGACCTGAGCCACTCAGCTGTGGGCCAAAATTACCTGTCTCTTTCTCCCGACAACTTAATCATTGTCCGAGGTCGGTCTTGATGCACTTTCCTTTTAGCATTTTTCTTACTTTCAGTATCTAACTGTTTTATCCTTGATCCAGGCACAATGGCTGGACCTTCTTCTCATTCTAGCAGACTAGCCGAGGCGGCAGCCAGAAAGAAGGCATGCAAGGAGAGAAGAATAGCTGCTCTTGGTTATGCTGGGGGGGACTCCTACTTCAGCTCTGCCCCCAGTTTCTGCTGCTGCTGCCACTGAGCCGTGCAGGCAGAGCCCGAACCAGGTAACAAACTTTTCCCAACCTCAAATCTTTCTAAGTGTTGAGCTATGTTTCTGACTTGATCTGTTACTTCTTGCTGCTTTGCCAATAGAGATTATAGATGACGAGCCTGAGGCCGAGACACAACCTCAGGCCTCTGCTAAGCCAGAGCTTTCATCAGAAGTTGGTGAGGGTTCAAGCCTGCGCCAAAGGAAGAGGCGCCGAGATGAAGGCCCTTCCAGCGGCCAAGATGCAGGGCCTTCTCAGCCCACCTATGAAGCAGCTCCTTCCCAGCCAGCTGAGGAAATCCTGCCTCAGCAAGCCGAGATCCATGACCTAATTCTGATTGGGTTTTCTGAAGGTGATTCAGCTGTGGACCCAGCCATAGCCAGAAAACTGAATAAAGTGGCGGTTCTGCCCCTGGATCATCCGAAATTCAGGGCGGCTGCTTGGGGGAGCTTGACGGATGTCCTTCATTCTAACATTGCTTTGGTAAGCAAAAATTTCTAAGTGATTGTTTTGCTTTTATCACAGCCATTTTTCTAATTCTGCTTCTTGGCAGGTCCGAGCTCAAGAGTTGGAGGCCCTGGCCCGGGGAGAAGAATTTTTGGAAGAACTTCAAGTTAAAACCAGAGAGCTTGAAGAGGCCAATCATCAAAGAGCAGAGCTGACTCAACAAGTCACTTCTCAGCGGGCTGATGTTTTTCATCTCCAGCAAATGGCTGAAGATGCTGAAATGAAGTTGGCCACTTCTAACTCTAAAGTAGATGAGTTGGAACACAAAGTGGCCGACCTGGAGCTGGCTTCCACTCAGTCTCTGACTGAGATTGAAGTTCTGAAGAAAGATAAGGCAGAACTGTTGCAGAGGAGCAACAATTATGAAGAGCAGCTAGATCGACTGCGTCAACAATTGGCCGAGTCTGAGCTCAAGGCAATTGCTGATTTTAGGAAGTCCAAGCTATTTGAGGAGAACATGATTCTGCTACAGAGTTATGCTATGGAAGTCGGACGAAAGGAGGCCGTTGATGTCTGCTCAAAAATCCATTTAGAGTTAAATAAAGAAGATCCTCGTTTGGCCAAGATGTACAACTCAAGTGCTTCTCAAGAATTCGACGATCAGTTCCAGAAATTTTTAGAAAGAGCCGACTTGAGGGAAGACGATGACTAGACTTAGGATTTTTTCTTTGTAACTTGACTGAGCCGACGTCAATTGTACTATGTACCTTGAAATCCCTATTAATGAAAAACTAAGTCTTTTGCAATTTGTAAATCTTTCTTCCATTCTGCTTTTCCACTTAAGCATTTTTGTCAAGTTTATTCCTCAAACTTATGGTTGCCGAGTTCCCATGTCGGCCTTAGTAAACTTAATCAGTTTAACTGAAAATAAACTAAGTTACCAGGCTCTAAAATATAGAATAAACCTGTTATTCTGCCGAGCTGAGATGAAAATATTTAAAGCCCACGTTTTCCTTGTAAAGGCCGATCTGTACGAATAATAATTTAATCTTACACAGAGTTGATCTGGTCTCCAGGATTTTCCCCATAATATATTTTTCTGCTCAGCAATTTTTAGCCTGAGCTTTCACAAAGCTGATCTGGACTCCAGGATCTGCTCTGCTTTACACTTCTTGGATTCTTCCAAATTCGGACTGATGCTTTCATAGGACTGACCTGGTCTCTAGGGTCTGACCCGCATTAGATTTTTTGGCTCAGCAATTCTTGGGCTGAACTTTCTCAGAGTTAATCTGGTCTCCAGGATCTGTCCCATATTATATGGCCCAAGTTTCTCTTGTAACGGCTGAGATAATTGTGTTTAGTAATTTTGAACTGAACTTTTGTAGAGCTGATCTGGTCTCTAGGATCTGCTCTGCTGAGGTGTGAAACTTGTCATCTTCAAAATTCCTTTTATAAACCTTAAAGCCGAGGTCAATTGTGATAAAGTGGACCCCTTGTGAACCTTAAGGCTGAGGTATACCTTTGACATGGTTAGGAAGATACCATATCATTTTCTTGACCTGCTGAGCCATAAGAAAGAAGTCACCGAGATGGGAAGCTTGTGTACCTGGCCACTTTACGAGCCATAAGCCAGAAATTGGTTAAGCAAGAATCCTGTCGGCTCCAATCTTGTTACAACTCGTAAAGTGAGCATCAGGGAGGCACAAAACTTCATGCCCAGTCTGGATGAATCTTTCTGTACGAACCAGCCAGGGAAAAGAAAATAAATATGCCCCCAAATCAAGCTGAATAGCAGTCTTGCCGAATAAAAATGCCGAGCATAGCTGACCGAAGAACTTGCTTGATATGATGAGAGTTTAAGTCTTACAATATAAACCACTACTTAATATATTGACCATTCTCTTGTAAATAAAAATGTATTCCATTCGTATTTGGGAATTTTGAATACATATTTGAAAGATGAAACATGATTCTTTTGTGGGCCTATGCTTTTAGATAAGTCGTATACTTTCAGGGACCCATAATCTTTGCCCATCCGAATCTGAATCTTCTTCTTTTGATGACCTGTGCTGCTGCCCAGGTCGGCAACTTTCCTCCGGGGGAGGCCTGCTAAAGTTGAGCCTGTTGTGTAGCCTTGACCTCGGATTGTAGAATTGTTGCAGGTGGCCGAGCTTGATCAGACGCCCAATCTCCTTGCTGAGTTGCCTACAGTCTTCCGTATCATGCCCAATATCATGATGATGGAGGCAGTACAGTTGATGATTCCTCTTGTGGAGCGAACCTGTGAGGGGCTGAGGTTCCCTTGCTAGGCTCTTCTTCCTCATGTAGGAGAGAATATGAGCTTTTGAAGCCAGCAGAGAGTTCTTTTCTTTTCCTCGACCCCCTAACCGGATTTTAACAGAGCGTCTATCCTGTAGCAGAGCTCTGCTTTTTGCTGATGACTAGACCTTCTCCTTGAACGTCTAGCCTCAGTCATAAATCCAGCCTGACGCCTGGGATGATAGTCAGGCCGAGCTGGAGAGTACTCCAGGTGTTCTTCTTGTGGGTGAGAGTTACCGGGGTGAAACCCACTGGGTCCCGCTGCGGAAGCTTTTTCCTTCATCTCCTTCACCACAGCTTTGAATACACCAGGACTTTGAGCCACATAATTTACGGCCCGTATGTGCTCTTCATATGTGAAAGCAACAGTCGGAGTTGAAGATTCTCCTGGCTCCAAGGAACACTGTTCCATTTTTTGTTGACGAGGTTGTTGACGTCTTTTGGATGTCATAGGTTGCTTGAACCCTTTCCCATCCTTTTTATCCATCTTTCCCTCAATAAAAGGGTAGGATATATATTAAGAAAGCCTTGAAAAACTGTTTTTAAGGATATGAAGGCCAGCCAGGCCCTCCTTCTAGCGCCAAATGATGAGACCAGACTTGCTCACCGGGTGGATCAGAGATGACCCGAGTTTTGTGTCGTTAATCTTCCGTCTAAATCCTTCAACGGAACCTGAAAAGGAAGAAAAACGTTAGAGGTCCCAGGGTGCTGCTCCAGAAAAACCCTCCGACGTTTAAGTCAGTTACGGGTGTTTTGAGTAGACAATATATGTTGGAATAAAGGTTTAGATAAAACCTGAGAAAGATCTCACTGACTTTATGAATATATGTGCTTTTGGTCGAGATGGAGTTTATGGAATTGAGCTCCAAAAGTTCTCCAAAATTTGGATCCTTTTCCCCGTCTACATAGGGGAGTATTTATACCAGAAATTGTGGAGGTCTGATTTCCTGCCCGATGATGGGACAGTGACGTAGCCGAGATGGCGGTCTTGTCTGCTACAGAGCTGCAGTGTGATGGGACTAAAGCTTTGAGGCCGTAGTTGTGTCAGTGGCTGAACCTACGATGTGTAGGTCGGCCCATAATGATGACCTTGTCCTGCTCCAGTCGTCACTTGACACTTGGAAAGTATTCTGTACAGTTACTTGGCGGGTCCTAGAAGACGATAGATAATATCTTCTTTTGATCTTATCTGATACTGTTTAGAGCATCGGTGCCAATATGAAGCCGAGGCCGAGATGAATAAATGTCCTTTGATAGTTATGCATTATCGGTTTCTTTATTTGCCGAGGTTAACCATAAGAAGTTGCTTTGACTAAGGCATTGCCGAGCCCAAGTGCTGATACAAAAACTGTCCTCACGAGATGATCTCATTCCTCATCTGTCTTGGTCATGTTAAGCAAGTGCCGACCTGTCTCAGGTATGCGGCCGAGCCGAACATAAGTAATTATTGAATTTTGCCTTAGCTATTTTAACAAACTTGCTTTAGCTAAAGGCATAAGACTGCTGAGCAGAAATGTATTCATGCGGAGCTGAAGTTGAGGTTCAAGCCTGCTTCCGAGGTGAAAACCTTAGCATATTCTTCGCTAAGAAGGCGAATATTGTGGGGGAGTATAGACGAAGTGCAGCATAGCCGAGCAGCGATGCATTTGTGCCGAACTACAGGAGTTGAACCCTTTATGCATAAGTCCTGCCGTTGACCGTTGTTGACTAACAGATGTTTATTTTTGGCTCATCAAACAGCTACATTAGATGCTTATTATTTAATGAACAATGACTTCTCCATGCCTAGCTCAATAAAGAGAAAGTGGAGTAATTCGAATTATTTTAGAATTTTGGGCCGCCTTTGGATTGATTAGGTTTGGGGTTCCACTTAAATAATACAAATTTCTTGTCTGTGCGCCCTTAATTTGGCATGAAAGGGGTCCAAAGAATTCAGACATGCATGGCACTAGGAAAAAAGATTGATATAGAATCTGCACAAAGACTGATGGCATAAACTTTATGCATAAGAAGTAATTTTTTTTTTGGGGTTGAAGATGTCCTTACCCTTTTTGTTTGTTTGTTTTTTTATGTTGATTTCCAATCAATCTAGTAAACAGACTGTGGTTTTGACTATACATTCATTACACAATGCGGCAATAGATGCAACAATTACAGGCTCTCGCCTATGGTAGGGTATAGAGGGTCGGATGTACGCAACCATATCCATAGAAACACAGGAAGGTTGTTTCTCGATGTCCCATAATGAAAATTGCATCAAGCTGTGTCGATCAACTAATACCTCACAATATAAGAAGCGCGACCAATTTAGTGAAGGATCATTATTTCATTATACTCTCTATTTCCAGTGGAGTCAAGAACACACTCTTCCTTGACTGTGGAATATGATGGATTAAAGCAAAATGAATCACTAAATTGGGTTGCGATTCTTATATTTTGAAGTAGCAGTTGATCGATACAGCTTCACGTAATTTTCATTATGGGTCATCGAGAAACAACCCCTTGTGTTTCTAACACATGGGTGTGATTGTGTACATCCGACCTCACTGTATATTTGTCATAGACGGAAGCCTCTAAGGCAATGGGATAATGTTGTTGTTGTATCATTATTTCATTATAAAAGATGTGGATAACACTAGGATGCCAGTAGTACAATTGGTAAAAGTGATTGCTACTAGTAACAGACTACTTGTACCAAAAACAACACCAATCCCAATCAACATAATGAATAATTATAAAGTATCGTGAATGGCACCATACTGTTCGCGTAATAATCGTTAAATACTTATGATGGATGATCTAACATTGGTCAAGCACCATCAAATGGTTATCAAATGAACAACATGGTGTCATAGCAACACTACAATTATACCATAAAATCCCTTGTACTTGGGCAACCGATACTAGTTACCAAACCCTTATGACCCTTAATATTGGTACTAGGCATACAGTACTCCAATGCAAACTAAAAAAGGCGTTGCACCGGAGAAAGGCTTATATCAGATAGAAAAGGCGGCTAGATCACGCGATTGAAATTATCTTCCGCTGTCCACAATTCATTTGATTCTGTCCCATCTCCACCATTTTGCCCTGCATTGATGAAAGAAGCAAAAAGTGCAACAAATATTGATTACATTTGTTTCTCTTATAAGGGATTATGATTTTTTAGAGTAGGGGTTTGAATATGACCTTCATAAAACATGTCTCGATTGCCATAGTATGGCATGTAGCTTCCATACACCGAAAACGGCGACATACTACCAAACTGATTAAAATCATCAGAATTTTCTTCCATGAAGTTTGAGTTTGATGAACTTGGTGAGATCCCACAATGGTTATAGGACTGCCGGTTCGAGTTTTGCCATTCATAGTCCACGTAATTCCTTGAAACATCTTGTACTTGGGCAGAATCCTACATATGAGCCATCATAAGGCTGTTAGAATTGAAAGAGAAAATGCGCAAAGAATCAACAACATTACTCCATTGTAATGAGGCTCGCGTCTATGGCGGGATATGAAGGTCGGATATACGCAACCATACACATGTGTTAGAAACACATATAGGTTATTTTCCGCTGATTCATAATGAAAATTGCGTCAATATGTGTCGATCAACTGCTACTTTACAATATAAGAAACACAGTCAATTTAGTGAGTCAATAACAACAAAATTACCCCATTGTCTTATAGGCTTCCGCCTATGGAGGGATACGGGGGGTCGGATGTACGCAACCATACCCATGTGTTAGAAACACACAGATGTTGTTTCCGATGACCTATAATGATGCGTCAAGCTATGTCAATCAACTGCTACTTCACAATATAAGGAGTGCAACCAATTTAGTGAATCGTTTTGATTATTCCATCATGTTCCAAAGTCAAAGAAGATTGCGTCATTGACTCCATTGGAAATGGAAACTAGAAAAAGAAGTTTCAATTATTTTGTTCTATCATATTCCAAAATCAAGAAAGAGTGTGTCGTTGATTCTATTGGAAATGGAAACTTATTATATATTACCTTTGAAGAATCACCAAGAAAATATGATATATTACCTTTGAAGAATCAAGAATCAAGTCAGGAGATACCCAAAAACTTGCTGGATTCTTCCCATTCGAAGAGTAAATCGAACTTTGATCAGCTTCTCCCATCAAAGTTGTCTGCTTTGGTGAGGTAACAGGAGTTGAGTAGTTACTCTCATTACACCCATGACTTGAACTATTTGGTGTGACATCAAAACTGACAATTGGTTCATTAGAGACTGCAGATAAGGCGACATTCGTGCTATTTAAGGTATTTCCAGCCTGTTTAAATGTCCCTTCCCCAACAGCATTTGCACTTGTCTTCTGCACATTCTTCTTGATTATACGACACAACGCAAAAGGTCCCTGAAAATTATCAGTTAGACAAATCAGCATTTGTATACCACATTGCTGTATATCTAAATTGGGCGATTATGTATGACCTGGAAAACTGGGATGCCTTGAGAGACATCATCAGAGAGGCGATATTCGTGCATCAGCCAATGTGTTCTATATCCAAGAGGGGCTCTTCCCTGATAAAAGACTAGGGTCTTGCGAAAACCGATCAATGCAGATTGGCAGAGTACTTTCCTGTCTTTCCCAGTGGCTTTCCAGTATCCAGATACAGTTGCTCGGTTAGTCCTTGAACCATTTGGATACTTCTTGTCTCGAGGACAGAAGAAAAACCATTCCATATCGCGCTTTGGCAAGAACGACTTCTCTGCAGGCCATAGCATTATCACATTAGGTTCTTTAAATGTGCAAGCCACACACCAAATCTCATCAAGATGAAACAGGCCTAATGCCACATTAGTTTCACCCTCTTTCGTATACACGTCAAGAAAGGAAACAAAACAGGAAAAGACACTACATGCACTCACACAAGAAGCAATGCCATCAATTTTTTGGGTACATTGTCATTAGATACACAACTTAAAGGGGGTGGGGGGAGAACAGTTCAAAAATGAAAACCAACCTTTCACATAAGACACTGACTTTTCTGATCATAATGTAAAGCCAATAACTGAAGGAATAAAAAGTAGCCCTTTTGATAATGCTCTATATTCACACTATAACACAATCAACAACAACAACATTACCCCATTGCCTTAGAGTCTCTCGGGAGTCAGATGTACGCAACCATACCCACGTGTTAGAAACACAGGTTGTTCCCGATGATCCGTAATGAGCGTCAAGCAGTTTCGATCAACTGCTACTTCACAACATAAGAAGCGCATCCAATTTAGTGAGTCATTTTGTTTTATTCCATCATATTCCAAAATCAAGAAAGAGTGTGTCTTTGACTTCATTGGAAATAGAAAGTAACACATCACATTATAACACAATATCCCACCAAAAAAAAGCCAAGGGTAACGAAAGTGACATGATGATATGAAACATTTCAACAAACAATTTGTATTCAATCAAAGATTCAAGCACTTAATGAGCAAACAAGTACCTGGGAGTTCCCATGGGTCAAATTTGTACAAATCAACAACAGGGATAACTTCTAGCTCAATTTCCAGTCCCTCAGTTTTCCTTTTAAGATAATAGCCAACCAATTCTTCATCAGTTGGATGAAACCGAAATCCCGGAGGAAGTGATGATCCTCCCATTCTCTACTTCTACAGTCTTCAAAAAATCCAAAAGCAGAGGAAACAATGTAGACTCAAAATACCGTCTTGTTACGATGTCTAGTTACTTCAACTTAAGTAACAATAAAGTACCTATTGAAAATCTGAAATATCCAAAAATAAAAGCTTTTATCTATGTTATAATTTTCCTCAAGAGTTTCAATGAATTTCCACAAACTGCATCCCTGAAGGAGCAGAAGCATTTTCCCAGGAAGAATTCCTACAATGTTCTTAAACAAATCCCTTCCCCTCTCCCCCACCAATTTTCAAGAAAACCCAGATCAAAGAAACAGAAACAAATTGAAACAATATGATGTTCAATAGCTGAGAAGAAGAGAAGAATTGTAGAGAGTAAAGAGAGGAGTGTGAGTTGGATTATTTATAGGGTGTGAAGAAATAAGGCAACGGTCCAAAAAATTCTAGTGACACCGAAAGGTTAACAACATGCTTGTCTGAAGCTACCAAAAATTCCACAAAGAAATAAGGACCCCACAAAAAGATAACTAAGAACTCCATTCACACTACACTTATAGATCATTATCATCCGTACCCAGTATATCCCAACGACAGCAAAAGCTATCGTTAGGGTCTGAGGAGGGTAAATGGTAGACAGACAATACATCTGTCCCAAGGGATAGAGAGTCTGATTACAATGAGACTCCCGTCTCTATATGTACCTACATAAATGACATAATAATAGATATATGATGTGCTAGTGTATTAGTGAAGAAATTTAAGAAATACAAAGAAGAAGCTTTCGATATTAAAATCCACACTACCCTTATAGAAAAACAGTTAATTCCCGCCAAGTTGAAAAGGGAAAAATACACTCCATTAATTGACCGTTACGCGTCGAAAATGCCACTGATTGGGGTATTTTGAATTACTTTCAGGGGATAACACTCTCCTCCTGTATTTTTTTCACCAAAATTTAAAATTCATACCTTCTGGACAAGTAATGAGGCGGACTTTGAATCAACTGGTAAGATTGATGGTTTGTGACCTATGTTCGGCTGTAGAAATAGCCTCTTGCACAAAGTGTAGGGTAAGACTGTGCATATCAGATAATGAAGCGCTCCGGCCCCTTCTCAGACTCTGCGCAAACGCGGAGACTAATCAACCGGGAACCCCTTTTTACCTTTGAAGAAGTACAAGTGTCCAAAAATATTGTCTTCTTTTAGTTTCTTGAAAAACTATTATGTGAAATAAAAATATATCAATAGTTAAAGTTTTCATACCAGCTTTCAATTAAGCTTTACATGATTTTTTTAATTTATTTCAATTAACCAACTAAAACAACTACGTTTTTTATTTACTTCAATTAGCAAGTATGTAATTGGCAAACTAATCACCATTAAAAAGGCAGTTATTAAAATATGTGCAATCACATTGTTACTCAAATCTTTTTGGAGGTAATATACACAATTAAAATTATTCTTAAGCAATTGTTTGGGAACTCTTTGGTGCTTCCACATCATCATGAGTCAGACAAGAAGCTTTGGGATAGTTTATTGAAGTGATTGTGTCATGTTATGGCCCAGCTTTCAAAAAGTGTTGTAAGGTCTTGAAAGTGCTTAACTATCTTATTAGGAACACTTTTTTTTTTTGGAATGACCAAAAGACAATTTGGTGGAAACCTAAGGTTAGAAATTGTATGAATTCACATTTTCATTGGAAAAGTTGAAGGGAATTCAAGGCCTATGGAATGAAGTTTGGGACCATGAAGATAAGAAAAGGGGTTAGCACCAAACTTTAAAATTGAAGCTAGGAAAGTACTTAGTTTTGGCACTTTTGAGAAAGGACCAAAATAAATGGATGAATGACAAAAAGTGCTTTAAAATTCTTATAACAGTTTCCAATTACAACTCCATAGTTGTACTTTTTACGTCTCAAACATACTATCGTAGTTGATTGTATCATGTCTTTTCTTCATTCAGTAAGTATATGAATAGTGAATGTTTAACTTTAAGTGGGATAGAGGGTATTACATTTACATCCATCTTCCTCATCATATTTACTAGAATTAAAAGTCCAGAGAGGAAATGTTTTAGATCAACGGTTGTTGTTTTGTGACCTTGAGGTTACAGGTTTAAGCCGCAAAAACAGCATCTTATAAAAAAAAAATGTAGGATTTCTTCTGCTAGTTTCTCTTATTAATATGCATATGGAAAGCAATTTTGTTAAATAGCCAATGCGAAAGTACAAGTATCGAGTCGGTGGTAGGATTCATAAATCTATACTCTTAGATTTTTTTCAGGCTATAAATTATCAATACACCTTCCTGTTAGTATAATTTGATAGACAAACATAGGAATATGCACTCAGAGATAAGTGTAATTTGATAGACAAACATAGATAAGTATTCTTAAATGTCAATTGAATCGGGCTTCTCGTTATCTGTGGACCAAAAATGATTAACATTTCTTGATATTCAACAATTAGATCATATGTATATATTATGCTACCGTTTTCCCCCGAATGTGGAATTGTTTGGGCTTTTATATTTCAATCTCTTAATGTACCAACCAGCCTACTCGTTGGACGCCATTAATGTATCATGATTCTCATAACGTTTTGTATTTGATTTTTTATCCTGCGATGCTAGTTGGCTCTCATACCATAAATTTAACGACTTGGATTCGTTTGGTTTAGTTCCACATACCACATTTGTTTGGATTCGACGATGTCATTATGTGCAAGTACTACTAAATGTCAATTAGATCGAGTTTCGTCTTCGTTAGCCTAAAAAATTAATTATTATTGACATTTAACATTTGAACTATAGTTGTATCATATGCCATCATCCTATTCCTTTTCGATGTGAGATTTTTTTACGTCGCGTATCACGTCACGATGCCTGCATGCTTTGTGAGTTAGGCATGTTCTCTAACCGCAAGACTGGTTGAACGACAGCATAAATTCTCACAAACAAATATTCAGACAAGAAGTTAGGTTATCTAAATCTTTTCTGTAGACTAATGTCATTCTTTCTCACCATTCTTTCTATTTGTGTGTTTCAAAAATATTTTTAGAGTTTAATTAGAACTCAATTTTAAAAAAATAAACTTTATAAGATACTATTCTTATTTTATTCTTAATTAATTGTTTGAAACAAAATAGAGATAAATCATATGTGTGTTAATTAACAAATAGTATAGAAACTTTGAATACTGATATTTAGTATCTTTAAAAACAGACAATATGTTTAAAACAAAACAAAGTAGAATGAAAAACAATATTTTAGAATATCGATTATAAAATCACTCACAGTTCACCTTTTTCCCCTTTTTTTCTTCATGGAACACCACAAAAAAAATTTCGTTTACCGACGAAAAATTCACCGACGAACCACGGTTCGTCGGTGTTGCGTCGGTACTTTGCGACGCATTTGCGATACACTAGTTTTCGTCGTTAATTGCGACGAAAATACGATGAAAGGCATTGTCGCTAGCAGAAAAGTAGTCAGATTAATACGTTCGTTGGTGTTTTGTCGGTGGTGCGTCGCTATTCTGTATGTTTTATTCGTTGCTATGTAGTTTGTAGCCTTACGTCGCTATATCGTAGCTATTTTGTCGCTAAAATTCCAGAACAATGATAAAATAAATTCGTCGGTGAGTAGGTTCTTGGCGTTGTGTATCGTCGGTTTTTTTGTCGATGAAACCCGCATGTCGCAAACGTTTTGTTTTACTTTTCGTTCATATTCCGATTTGTCATTGTGTCGTCGCAGATTCGTCGAGGATTAAACACGTGTATTAATTAAGGAAAAAGAAAGCAGTGATTGGAAAAAAATTTATTAATTTAATAATAAAAATTTTACATTATGAAACGAAAAATTAAAAAAAGAAATCTAAAAGAGAGGCGCAGAGGGGCCGTTCACTCTTCGTCATCGGAAGAAAGAGTGGCTGCCACATTATCTGCGAACTCTCTGAGGAGGCGCTTCAGTTTGGAATATCTGAATTTCAACTTCCGCAGCCTTCTAGTCATGCTGTGCAGTTGTCTCGACTGCTGTTGCATGTTTGCTATCAGCATACGGTAGTCGATATCCTGTTCCGGCGTTTGTTCTTGAGCATCCTCTCGCGGTAGTGGGCCATACACAGATACGGAACCCTCCCGCTCAACCGATGGTGGTTGGGGAGGAGGCCCTTGTGGCGGGGCACTGTTTGCCCCTCCACCACGCCTTGGGGTTCTTCTAAAACGACGCGGCATATTTTGATGTTTTATAACTTTGTATGTGTGTATATATATGTGCGGATGTTTGGGGTATAAATAGGTAATTTTACCGACGGTATAGCGACGAACTTGCGACGCATTCTTCGACCGTTAACCACGCTGGGAATATGTGCGGGTGTGACGCTTCGTGCGAATTAACGACACACTTAGCGACGAATTAGCGACGAACTTTGTGCAGGCGGGACGATTGGTTCGAGTTAGCGACACACTTAGCGACGAATTAGCGACGTAAACACGTTCTAATAAACGGACACGACGGCATTGCGACGCCGTAGCGACGCATTAGCGACGCAACATGAAATAGGTGTGACGGTTCGTTTGAGTTAGCGACACACTTAGCGACGAATTAGCGACGTAAACACGTTCTAATGAACGGACACGGCGGCATAGCGACGCCGTAGCGACGCATTAGCGACGCTTCATGAAATAGGTGTGACGGTTCGTTTGAGTTAGCGACACACTTAGCGACGAATTAGCGACGCAACATGAAATAACGTCGTGCGTCGCTCGGGTGTCGGTAAAGCGTCGCTAATTTCCAATAAATTCGCGCATCATTAATTCTCGTCGTTGTATTAAGTTTCGCGGATAATATGTTCTCGTCTCGTCGTTGTATTAAGTTTCGTCGATATGTTTAGTAGGTTCTCGTCTTAGTATTAAGTTTCGTCGGTATATAGTTGATGTTTAGTCGGTCAATTAGTCATCTCAAATTTTTCTGAGCCACATTTCGTTTGTATTTTAGCGTCGTCAAAATTCGTGAGAGATTAAACACGTGTTTAAATTGAGAAAACGAAAGCGATGATTAGAAAAATAAAACTCCATTAATATAAAATTATAAATTACAAAATATACTAGGACAATAATGGAAAAACTAATCTAAATGAATAACGGAGAGGAGCCATTCACTGTTCGTCATCCGAACAAAGAGTAGCAACACTCTCTGCGCACGCCTTCAGGAGGCGTCTCAGCTGTGCAGCTTTGGATTTAATCCGCATCTGCCTTGTGTCCAGGTATTGGAGACGCTCATCCTAGTACATAATATGCTCCCTCAGGTCATCCACTGTTTTCCGAAGTTCTTGTATTTCTTTATAAAGATCGCCAATTTGGGGCGATTCTTGTGGTGGAGGAACCGCTGAAGAAGAGGGTTGTTGAATAGGCCGTCTTGCCGCTGAATGGCAACTACCACGTCGCGCTTGCGCTTTAGTACGAACCATATTTGGGTCTTTTTTTATGATTATAAAGGAGGTTGTTTTCTATGTAGTTGGGGGCACGGTCTATCCTGTTTATATAGGGAATTCAGCGACGACATAGCGACGAAAACACGACGTACATGCATCGAAAGTGTAACAGTCGGGCTGTGCCGAATAGCGACGACGTAGCGACGAACTCAGCAACGAAACACATCGTATGCGTCGCTGTGCGTCGCTAAGTCGTCGGTGTTTGTGTTTGTTTCCGGGATTTGTGTTTCTTGGTCGTCGCTAAGTCGTCGCGTGGTCGTCGGTATTTGTGTTTGTTTGTTGCCGGGATTCGTGTCTCATGGTCGTCGCTTAGCGTCGCTATATCGTAGTGAATACGTCGGTAATATTGCAGGCTAGGAACCATAAAACGCAGCTTTCTTCTTCCACTCTTCTCCCATTCTTCTCCCATTTCAAACACAAAAATCATAACTTTTCTACGAAAATATAGAAGGAAGAAATCTTGTTGTGTGAAATTTTGAAGTTTTCCACCACCGAGAAAAGATAGTTGTTGTTATTTTGAAGGTATAGCGAGAAAATGGATCCGAGGAGGAGCGATAGAAAGTGGATGTACGAGAGAGTAAACAACGGGGAGTGGAGTTTTAGATTTGTTGAAGGTCTCGAAGAATTTATGGATTTTGCGACGAGTAATGAAAGTAGAACGCAGATTAGATGTCCGTGTAAGAAATGCAAGAACCGTAAATATATGCATCCGGGTGACGTGAGGGTTCACTTATTGAAACAAGGTTTCGTGCACAATTACCATACATGGTACTGCCACGGCGAATATGAGGGGGCGTCTACATCTGCAACTGAACACGTCGAAGGGGGACCCGGTCAGGTTGATGCCGAAGAAATAGGCGAGGGATCTCACAACCCATACGTGCAGATGGTGCAAGACGCAGCCGCCGGCGCATTTACGGGAGAGCAGTACTTACAAATGCAGGATCAGGATGAACAGCCGCGTGTATTCGTGGAGGAAGATCAGAACCCTCAAGCGAGACAGTTTTTTGAGATGCTGAACGCCGCCAACACGCCGCTGTATCCCGGTTGCGGTAGTTACACACAGATGTCCATGATCGGTCGGATGACGAGCATGAAGATGGAGCACCGCATGACGGAGAGATTGTACGATGGGATGTGTCAGCTGATGAGGGAATCTCTTCCCGAAGGGAACACAATGGTCGACAGTTTTTATTCGACGAAGAAACAGCTGCAGGCGTTGGGACTGCCGGTTCAGAAGATCGATTGTTGTTCAGAGGGGTGCATCATATACTGGGGCATCGACGAGGATAAAGACAAGTGCAGGGTCTGTGGGATACACAGGTGGAGAACGAACAAAAGAAACCGGAACGTGCCAAGAAAGCAATTCTACTATTTACCTCTCGCCCCTAGACTGCAGAGGCTCTACGCATCCGGTGCCACAGCTAGCCAGATGAGGTGGCACGCGGAGCACTACACGAAAGATGGTGAGATGTGCCATCCATCTGACGGCGAGGCTTGGAGGATGTTCGATGCGACACATCCGGGTTTTTCGTCGGAGACAAGGAACGTTAGGTTGGGTTTATGCACCGACGGGTTCAACCCGTTCGGACAGTCGGGAGAGCAGTATTCGTCGTGGCCTGTAATCGTGACGCCGTACAATCTACCACCTTGGATGTGCATGAAGAAGCCGTACATGTTCTTGACTGTGATCGCACCGGGGCCTAGGAATCCGAAACAAAAGATCGACCTGTACCTGCAGCCATTGATACATGAGCTGAAGTGGTTGTGGGACTTTGGCGTGGAGACCCACCGGTTCAGCACCTCATCCGGCGTCTGATGCGGCATCGGACGAGGGTGTCATACAAGGGCGTCGTGCCCTCCCTTGGTCATATGATACCCATACGTAAGTAATAATTTCTTTTTTAACACGTTTTCAAATATATTTCATGCGTTATTTTTTCTTAACAACTTCACCTCTTTCAGGTTTGCAGCGGACTCGGGCCAGATTTCCGGTTGCATCACTCGGTCCTTCCACCTGAGGCAGGACCCAGCTGGATACCGCTGGTCCCTTGTCACCATGCAGACACGTAGATTCTACTGGGATGAGTTTCAGGTATTCAAATTTGGTGAATTTCACTTTTTGATACGTAATCGATCATTACTTTTCTAACCACGTTTTTACTTTTCCTCCGTATAATAATTGCAGAAGGCGTACAGCTGGCCAGCTGACATCGCCCACGACGTGGAGCAGGCCTGGCGGAATAGGGCCGCCACACGCTACAGGGACTTCATCAACTCGCACAAGACCAAGTGGGAGCGTGATCCCAATTATGCCAGGCCTGCCTACATATCCGAGGCCACCTGGGCAGGGTGGATAGCAGGTTGGATGGACCCTGCTACCCAAGCCCGCAGCGCCCGGAACGCGGCGAACCGGCGCAGCGGCAATGTACAGGGCCCAGCACCTGCCACACACTCAGGTGGGTCGGTTTCCCACGCCACCACGATGCGTTCTATGGTAAGTATTTTAATATTGGATTATTTAGATTCATTGATTTCATTGAATTATTTAGATTCATTGACTTAAGTGGATTATTTACATTCATTGACTTAAGTGGATTATTTATATTCATTGATTTCTTATGTTGCGCTGTTGTTTTTTTGGTATTCGTATATGGTTAATTTAAGTAGTATATGTTTTCATTTGCCTTTTTCTTTTTATTTTTGCTTTGACTTGGGAGAGGCCTTTAAGGCCGGGATACCTCCAATAAACGAATAGGTCATGCCGAAATTTTTAAAATTATGGATTTCACTAACATATTTTATTTCATTCTTTCAGCAGGAGGAGACGGGGGAGTGGCCAGCCTCCTACGATCTCTTCTACAAGACGCATCGGAAGAAAACCTCTGACGGAACGGAGGACTGGATCACGGCGAAGGCGCGCGACATCAGTGTAAGTAGACTACGATATCATTTGTTTTTTCCTTAGTTTGTTTTATTTTATTGCTAAACCCTAAACCCTAACAATTCTTATTCTCATTTCAGGACGAGTACAACAGACTACTCGCACTTAGGGGAGAAGAGGCCGACAAGAACCGCGCTTATTGGGATGCGGTTCGGACCGTCGACCCTCAGAATAAGAAGAAGAGGGAGGTGTACGGGGTCGGATCAGCAGCGCCGCGATTCTTTCCCGAAGTTCTGCATGCAGGTGCTTCCTCTGAGGCCAGCACCTCCGCGCCTTCTACGGCCCCAGAGAGTCTTTCGCGCCTGGAATCAGAGCATGCGGCGCTGCAGCATGAGGTGGAGACCATCAGGGCGCAGCATGAGGAGAGCTTACGAGCACTGCGGTCGCAGCTGACTCAGACCCAGCAGGAGCTGCAGCAGTCGCTTCAGCAGGCGATTCAGCAGGTGCTTGAGCATGTGCAGCAGCAGACGATGCAGGTGCAGCAGCAGACGATGCAGGTGCATGAGCAGACGAACCAGCAAATCTCGCAGCTATCGCATCTCATCATCTCTATGATTTCCGGCTCCTCGCAGTCTCAGCCTCCCCCTGATGGTCACTCTTCTCCGCATGATCCCCCTCCATCTTCCTCTGCATAGTATTTCATTTTTTGATTTTTCGTACAGTCTATTTCGTCTATTTCGTTTGTGTTGTTTACGAACTTCAATACGCAAGTACTGTATTTCGGTATAACATTCGTACAAATGATTTAATATACAAAATATTTTTATTATTATAAAAATTAAATAATAACAAAACTATTTAATTAATAATATATTGTATTATTTATAAATTAAAAATATTTAATATTTAATATTAAATATTAAATTATAAAATAGCGACGAACCTGCGACGAAAACGAAATGTCGCAGACCGGAAATAAAAAAGCAAAAATTTAAAAATAGCGACGAAAAAATATACCGACGAAACTTTGCGACGAAAAAATATGTCGCAGAAAGGAAATAAAAAAATAAAAAATTATAAAATAGCGACGAAAACATACACCGACGAAACAACGACGGCAGTATCTGGTCGCAGAACTGACAGTTTTTCGTCGCAATTTTGCGACGCAACACCGACGAAATTTTTCCGTCCCAATATAGCGACGCTTCACCGACGAAATTCACTTTGCGACAAGCTGTATCGCGACCAACTTTTTTTGTCGCTATTTCGTCGCTAAATGTCTGTAACGACGACATATCGACGACTTTTGTCTGTCGCTATATGTCTTTTTTGTGGTGGAAGATGGACGTAGAGAAATCTTAACTAGTAAAAAAAATCCAAATTCCAAATAAAATAAAGACAAAATAAATCGTTGCTATACTTTTGACTAAATAAAGCATGTTTTCTTGTTTATATTGAATAGTCCAGAATTGAGCTGGGAGGATTTTATCTAGTAATATCCTCATTGTTTAAGTACCGTTTCACACAACAAACTCCACAAAACTAATTGAAGAAATGCATGTGAAAAAAGGTAAAATATGAGAACTCAAATTACGCGTTGCCACGTATACAAACTGGTCAGCGGTTTAAAATTTTTTTTCCTTTTTTAAAAGAACAGTTTGTACACGTGACGGCGTGTGATTGGAGTCTACGTATTTTGCCTCATCGTTGGCCTTCCCATATCTGTACCCGTGAAAAAACAAAAATCAAATCTAAAACTGATCCCAAATCTTGAAAATCAGTAAAATCATTCAGCCCAACATAGAATAGATTGAATCCTATATAAAAAAAGTAATTTCATCTTAATTGTCCGTTGAGACATTATGGACCCTACCCCCTAATGTAGATATTATTCAAGGTGGGAAACCTGACTTTAATCCCATTTAATCACTAACAGTTGAAAGCTTATCTTGTTTGATTGCTTATTGAAAAGCAGCCATAAACTTTTTCGTTTTGCTCCTAATCAACCCCACACGATGCTTGCTTGGTGGCTACAGATTGCCCTAAAAAGAGAGATTATACATTGTCTAACTACTTACATACAAGTGATAATCGCTTTGGGAAATGGATTAGTGCTTTCAGCGTGATATATATACACATAAAATATGCGGTTACGAATAATCCAGCTAAAGTAATAGGAATTAGACCTATGACGATTCTAAATAAAAATCTTCAATCTTGGGCTTCCAAAGATAATAGTACATGAACAGCCATTTGATCCCCATCAAAATCTGCATTAAATCCCTTACATACTAATGTAATTATTAGAATAATTGTTGGAGACTTAAATGATGAATATGCAAGCATGATAACTTATATGTTGTTCTATATCTTCATGAATCTAGTAACTTTTGGACACCAAAGGCCTCTGTCTTTCCATCCCTTAGATAGAAGGGAGAGGGGGAGGGGGAGGGAGAAGAGGTAGAGCTTTTGGTTTTGAATATCACGTGTAAATAATCCAAAGAACATAACAGGTATAAGAACCACTCAAGGCACTAAAGAAACAAGAACAACGACTAATTCATCATCTAACATATTTCCGAAAAGTCAAAAACTAAGCGATAAAGTTTTGTGAAATCTTTTAAACTTATGTATCTTAATGTTAATTCAGTCTCTACTTGCTCTTTCTCATCTAGTTATTCTACTAAGACGGGAACGGATATTTCCGAAGATGCTTGACCTAATGGAATGTGCCAATTTATTTCCAAGCGAGGGAGGACGTAGTGTAACAAAGCAAAATGGGTGATTTGGGCGCATGTCTCCTAAGGTTGTGGTGGGACTTGAGTGGGTTGTATATGTATTGAGCTTTTAGTTAGGTTTTTTTTAATCGATATCATAATTCTAAACTAAAGTAGATGGTGAATCGTGTCGTTTTTTCCTTCTATTAACACGTAGACACATTACCGAAATGCGTAAATATTGTCTTCTAATTATTTAGTGTTGTGTTTCGAACGTTCGAGACACGGAAACAACCTTTTACAAAAAGTATAGATTAAGTCTACGTACATTAGATCACGAAGCGATCTAGTCCTTCTCTGAATCATGTACAAACACAGAAGACTAGTGTACCGAGAACGCTCTGTTTATTGCTTTGGTTACACGACAAACAATTATACCAACTTCTAGCATGTGAATTCCGCTTTGATACTACAACTAAAAATCTCATATTAGTTTGGAGAATAATAGGGGTATCAAACATGTCGTGTATCGTGTTTTGTATTTTTTGGGTTTCGTGTATCAAAGTGCCATACCCGTACCTTACTCGTTTGCTTCGCGTGCATGGATATAGATATCCAAACCCATACATGTCAGGTTTCGTGTCGTGTATCGGATATACCCACGAACTTGACAAGAAGAGAGATAGAGGAGGGGTGGCTGGTGGCTGCGGGCGGGGCATGATATCAGCTACTGTTGGAGAAATTGAAATGGGTGAATGAGAAATTAATTCTCAAAGTGGATGGAAAACGCGGTTGCACGGTTACGTTTAAACAAAACGCGGTTAAGTTTGATAAGGCGTTCGGTTATGGTTTAAATCGAACGGTTGTTTAAATCTGATTCAAACGGTATCCTTCGATATAAGATAAGATCAATCTGGTTTGATCTAATGGTGGCAGGGAAGGCAGCTCTAATCTAACGGCCGAGATTTAAACTGTCCTAACCACCCCAACCGAATGTGGTTTCCATCTAACGCTCCAGGTTTAAACCTGCTAATCTATCTTCAATCCAAAGGCTGAGATTAAACCTTCCTAATCTAGATAGGAGGTTTTCATCTAACGGCCTAAATCAAACTTCGGTTTTGATCCAACGGTCACGGTACCTTGTTCTCCAACCGACTCCCCTATATAAAGAGGGCTAAGGGTGCATTTATTCACACACCTTGCTCTAGCATTTCATAGCATTCTGCATTCATAGCATTCGAGGCTTGCATCACGTCCGGGAGAAGTCAGGACATTCGAAGGTTCGAAGTAGTTCAAGTTCAGCAGTGCCGCTCAACTGAACAGGTACCCGTTGTATCCTGGGAGACGATTGCTCACACCGGTTGGACACAATATACCGGAGCAATACGTCTTAAGGACAGAGTCCTCGACTCGCCCCGGGTTTGATTATTTTTGTATTGTTCATATGCACACATTGAACGACTGCGTCTTGGTACAGGATTGATTGTCTCCAACAATCTTAAGACGTATTTTTATTCAATTACTTCTGTATCGTTTTTCTTAATTTCCCACAAAGGCAGTGTTCATACTGATTTGCAGTCTACTTCTACTCTTTTCTTAAATCTGATTCTGTTCTGATCTATGCGTTTTGATCAACTGAACAAAAATCTGATGGAGAACGCTAGCGCTGGCTCCGTTCATGGCGTAGACATTCAGAGCTCTGCTCCAATGGCACCAACTGCTGGGGTGCCAAGACATGCTCCTCCTGCACAGGGTCCTGCAGTGGCCCAAGTGGAGAAACCGGAGAAGTTCAGTGGAAGCTTCTTCAAACGTTGGCAGCAGAAGATGCTGTTCTTCTTGACTGCTGTGGGGTTGACGAACTTCCTGACTGAGGACCCGCCTATGGTGGATCTGCTGGAGGACCAAACCCAGAATATGCAAAACCAACATTTTGTTGAAACTTGGAATTTCAATAATTATGTTTGTTTGAGCCATATTCTGAGTTGTTTGGACAACTCCTTGTATGGTTTATACTGCACGTATAAAACCGCAAAGTCTTTGTGGCAGGCTTTGGAAAAGAAATATCGTACGGAAGATGCTGGCACTAAGAAATTTATTGTCGGCAAATTCCTGGATTTCAAAATGTCTGATTCTCGCACTGTTGTTTCTCAAGTTGAGGAACTTCAGACGTTGGTTGCCGAGATGGAAGAGGAGGGCATGTTGCTCAGTGAATCTTTCGTCGTGGCTGCAGTGATTGAGAAGCTACCTCTTTCGTGGAGGGAATTCAGAAGCTATCTCAAATACAAGAGAAAGGAGATGACATTGGAAGATCTAATTGTTCGACTCCGCATTGAGGAGGACAATCGTAGATCTGAGAGAGCGCCACAATCTAGCTCTGGTCAGGCTAAGGCCCATGTTGCTGAGGCCAAGAAAAAGAAAGGCCAACTCGGGGTGAACAAGAAAGGCAAGCAGATCGCCAAGAAGTTTACCGGGAAATGCTACAACTGTGGCATTCAGGGGCATGTCAGCAATGAATGCAGAAAGCCCAAGAAGAAGCAAACCAAGGCAAAGGCCAATATAGTCGATGCATTGGATGATCTGAATCTCTGTACGGTAGTCTCAGAGTGCAATGCTGTGGGGAACGTACGTGAGTGGTGGCTTGATACTGGCGCATTCAGTCTCTACTTGCTTTTTCTCATCTAGTTATTCTACTAAGTCGGGAACGGATATTTCCGAAGATGCTTGACCTAATGGAATGTGCCAATTTATTTCCAAGCGAGGGAGGACGTAGTGTAACAAAGCAAAATGGGTGATTTGGGCGCATGTCTCCTAGGGTTGTGGTGGGACTTGAGTTGGTTGTATATGTATTGAGCTTTTAGTTAGGTTGTTTTTTTTAATCGATATCATAATTCTAAACTAAAGTAGATGGTGAATTGTGTCGTTTTTCCTTCTATTAACACGTAGACACATTACCGAAATGCGTAAATATTGTCTTCTAATTATTTAGTGTTGTGTTTCCACAGTTCAAGGCACGGAAACAACCTTTTACAAAAAGTATAGATTAAAGCTACGTATACTAGAACATGAAGCGATCTGGTCCTTCTCTGAATCATGTACAAATGCAGAAGACTAGTGTACCGAAAACGTTCTGTTTATTGCTTCCGTTACACGACCAACAATTATACCAACTTCTAGCATGTGAATCCCGCTTTGATACTACAACTAAACATCTCATGTTAGTTTGGAGAATAATAATAAGAATAAGACATGTTTATGCTTAATATTGCAATGACCGTGTACTCGTTAAACACGATACGAGGTAAAACGTAATTCCCGTTGCTTCTTTTCAACCACCAAGCTAAGGCAGTACATGATCTGAATTACACATTAATAAACAGGTTCTTGGTGTATTGAACTCCCACTTCTATGTAGGGTTCGAGAAGGAGACATGTTGCTTCGCAATCTGATACACATAGGCTTATTTTATATTTTGTGTAAGAGTCTGTTTCGGTAGCGGGAACTCATAACCTTAAGGTTACAAAGCGACAACCTTACCAATTGCTTTAATGTCCGCTCTCATCTTGAATTACACATTGATAATATTATTTGAACAAATGTAGACAAGGTTTCCGACATTTCTAAAGAGTGTGTAACGTAACTATCCACCAACTTAGTAAAGAAAAGATCTTAAGAAGATTTTGCATGTCTTTTTCTACAATTATTTAAAGAAACGTTTACATTAGAAGCATAGACAAGGATATTTGGTGGAAAGATTAATTAGATTCCCATGCCATTATCTTAATATTCTAACCTTACATCATGTGAAATGAGAAGTTTGAAAGAAGAACGTAGAAATGATCTAGGGATTTGATCTACTTACAAAAGCTAAACATTAAGGCCAAATACACACCTGCCTTTTTTTTATAAATACACGTTTTTGTTATTTTTACACTGTTGATTTCATTTTATCGTTTATTGATTATTGATTAAATGAGATTGTGTATATGTATAAAAAAAGGTATATTTATTATTGGTCAAATATTAAAAGTGTCAATCTTCGCGAGTTTTTGTCAAAAGCAGCAAATGATCAAACTAACAACACAGATCATTTGTTAAGAAATCACGAATCAATGAATCAGCTAGAACAAACAGATGCAGAGCTCAGAGAAAATTTCCTAAGATTGCAGGAAGATGAAATCATTCTACTTGCTTCATTCAATCCAGCTACAGCGTTCATATATACAACGAAAATAACTGCCACATGCATATTTACAAGAAAGGACCTCTACTACATCTAACTACACATTATTCATAAGGACATTCTTGACTAATCGTCTACATAACCGTCTCATCCCTTCCTTAGTTGAACTGCGCACGCAACTGCACCAGGTCGCACCCTTGCACCTTTCTGACGCGCTTTGTCCATCATCTCATGGTACTCTTCCTTCCTTCGTCAATACACTTGGCACGCGTATTGTCTTCTGGCACACTGCCAGCTTGGCACGTTCCTACTTTGGCACGCTCCTGCCTTGGCACACTGTTGCCCTTGGCACGCTCCTGCCTTGGCACACTGATGGCCCTTGGCACGTCCCTGACTTGGCACACTTCTGGCCCTTGGCACGTTGGCCCTTGGCACGTTCCTTGATCTTCAACACTCTCCCTCAAGCCATGCTTGGAGTAAATGTTAATCACACCCAATGCATCCAATAACTCCACTTGTCTCTTGTGATCCATGGCCTTAGTAAGCATATCTGCGAGCTGCATGTCTGTACGCACAGGCATCAACTTGATTGTTCCATCCTGCACCTTGTCCCTAGTGATATGACAATCTATCTCAATATGCTTGGTTCTTTCATGGAACAAGGGATTCTCAGCTATATGTATAGCACTCTTACTATCACAAAAAACTTCCACTGGTCTCTGTTCCCCCAACTTCAAATCATCGGCCAGATACAACAGCCACTGAACTTCGCACACCAAACTTGCCATGGCTCTATATTCTGCCTCAGCTGATGACTTGGAGACTGTTGTTTGCTTTTTGGCCTTCCAACACACCAATGATTCCCCCAAAAACACACAAAAACCTGTAGTTGACCTCCTAGTTTCTGAACACCCAGCCCAGTCCGAATCCACATAAGCCTTCAACCTCAAATTGGTGTTTCTGGGATACAAGAGCCCTTGTCCTACACTCCCTTTCAAGTATCTGAGCAACCTATGTGCTGCCTTCAAGTGGTTAATCGTTGGGCGATCAAGAAACTGACTCAACTGTTGGACTAGAAATGAAATATCTGGCCTTGTAATTGTCAAATAAATCAACTTCCCTATCAAACTTCTGTAAGATGATACATCACTGACTAAGTCTGAATCATTATGTGTTAGTTTCAGATTGACCTCCATAGGTGTTCTCACAGGCTTGGCTCCCAAGAACCTTGTATGCTCAAGTAACTCCAACGTATACTTCCTTTGATTCAGCACTAACCCCCCTGTGACCTAGCTACTTCAATCCCCAGGAAGTATCTAAGATCACCAAGCTCTTTGATCTTAAAGGTATCATGCAACTGAGACTTAATTCTATGAATGGGATCCATAGCAGAACAAGCCAAAATTATGTCATCCACATAGACCAGCAATATTAGGAGATACTCAGGTGTTGATTTCAAAAACAATGTGTATTCTGTCTTAGACTGAACAAAGCCAGCTGAAATCAAGTATTTTGTCAACTTAAAGTTCCATTCTCTGCTCGCCTGTTTAAGTCCATATAAGGACTTTCGTAGCTTACAAACCAGATTCTTATTAGGCAGCGTGAGTCCTAGAGGTGGAGTCATGTATATCTCTTCATGGAGATCTCCATGAAGAAAGACATTATTCACGTCTAACTGTTGTAAATGCCACCCTTTACTAGCTGCAAGTACCAATACACATCGTACAGTGGTCATCTTGGCCACTGGTGCAAATGTGTCATGATAATCTAGCCTGTATTGTTGAGTGTATCCCTTCGCCACCAATATGGCCTTAAATCTGTCCACTGTACCATCCTGCTTGTATTTGATCTTATACACCCACCTACAACGAATGGGTTGCTTATCCTTAGGCAAGGGGACTAAAGTCCATGTATCGTTTTCCTCCAAGGCTTTAAGCTCCACCTGCATAGCTCGCTGCCAATCAATGGAACTGGCTGCCTCTGAATAAGACTTAGGCTCAGTAAACACATTAGTATTTAAAACATAAGATCTATACTGAGGTGCCAGATGATCAAGAGAGAAGACTCTGTGAAGATGATGTGGGCTACTTGTGTTTGAATGAGTGGAATTATGCATAGGAATAGTCAACTGATTACAACAATAATCTCTTAGATAGGCTGGAACACGCCTTTCTCGATTAGGTCTAGAAGGGCATGCAATTGGCAAGCAGATATCAATGCCAGTAATGGGATGCTCATCTGCTGTAGGCAAGTCTGTTGGCAATGTATTATCAAAATGATTGGATGGACTTGAGGGTGATTGCTGAATAGCATCATTCTGTATTGTGTCAGGTGAGTGAGGAAGGTTGTTGGATGTGGATGAGGGTTGAACATAACTAGGAATCGAAGGTTCAGGACTAAACATGGCTGGATCATAGTTAGACTCAGAACTAAGAATATGTTTGACAGCTTGTGTATGAACTGTGTTACCTGAGGTTGACATAGGAAAAATGCTTTCCTCAAAATGTACATCTTTGATACTAAGATGTCTTTGGACTCGATGTCTTGGAGTACATATCCCTTGGTGGTATGTGATATGCCAAGGAACACGTATTTTCTGGCTCTAGGATCAAATTTCCCTCTATTAGGCATGGTGTCTGTAAAGTTAGCAAGACAACCGAAGACTTTTAGGTCCTGGTATGATGGGGATTTGTTGTAAAGCATTTCATATGGAGTTTTTTGAGAGATGACTGGGGAAGGAGTAATATTGATTAAGTACGCAACATGTTGAATACAAAATCCCCAGTATTTTATAGGTAATTTAGCATGGAATCTCAAGGCTCTAGCCACATTCAGCAAGTGTTGGTGCTTCCTTTCAACTATGCCATTTTGTTGGGGGAGTATACATTATACCTCTAGAAGCATAAAATTCATTCATCTTGAATTCTAATACATTATCACTTCTGATAACTTTCACACTGGAGTTGAATTGCACAGACACATATGCACAAAAACTCTGTATTATATTCCTCACTTCAATTTTATTTTTCATCAAGTACACCCAACAATACCTACTGTAGTCACCCACAACTGTTAGAAAATAACATTCATGAAACATTGTGGGATGCCTATAGGGTCCCCAGATATCAGTATGAACTAAAGAGAAAACAGAATGAGACAAGGAAAAGGAGACAGGAAATGGCTTTCTTTTCTGTTTGGCTAAAGGGCATATGGAACAGGGTGTTTTTACATCTGAATAAGGGACCCAAGGACTTGCTTTATGCACCTGTTTCATTCTGCCATTGGACATATGCCCCAATCTTGCATGCCATAGGAAGTAAAGCTCATCTGGCTCAGCTGCTGAGGATAGAATGCTGCTATCCACATACGATCTGCTACATTGTTTTTCTACCAAGGCTTGCTTTCCCAAGCCAAGAAGTTGATACAACCCTTTATTGACTTTAGCTGAACCAATTGTCATCATGGTTCTCTGATCAAAGATCACACAGGAATCAGAATGAAACAAGACAGAAACGTTACTCTTCTTGGTGCTTTTGCTGAGGAACAAGAGGTTAAAGGAGAAAGGTGGTATGAACAACACATCAGTGAGAGTCAGGAAAGCTGATAGATTGATTGTACCAGTGTGTGTGACATCTACAAAGGAATTATTTGGTAATCTTACTTTCAGGCTACTCACAGGAATATAGGAACTAAAGAGAGACAGGCTACAACAAACATGATCAGTGGCACCTGAGTTTATCACCCATGTTGAAATATACTTATGTGATACTTTACCTGCATCATTACCTTTGGTGCCCTGTTGCATTGCTGACATCACATCATGACTCCTCTCATTGGTCTCATTGAATGATCTTCCAACATTCTTCTGAGACATCCTGCCCTGATGCTCCTGCAGCATACTTATTAACTGGGAGTACTGCTCTTGAGTAATGATAGGATGGCCCTGTGATAAAACCCCTTGATCTTGGGCCATTTGAGGCTGCTGCACGGCTGAGTGTTGATCACCATGTGTCAATTCTCTCTGTTGCTCCACTCCCTCATCTGTTCCAACACAATTGAGTTATGGCTTTGGCTTAAAACCAGGTGGATAACTATGCTTCTTGTAACAATTCTCTATAGTGTGACCTACCATTCCACAATATGTACATATGGGGCGTCTGTTGCTATCTACACCATATCTCTGAGGATTCACACCTCCCTTCTTATATCCTCCTTTGGGCTTAGAGTTTCCTTGAAACTTGGAATTGTTTAAGTTGTTTCCCTGACTTCCAAACCTAGGTCCATTCACGTTCATCACACTAGAAGGATTGTTACTGAAACCAGCCTGGTTCCCGGAGTACGTCACTTTCCTCTCAAATTTAACGGATATTGCAAAAGTGCTATTAATGTCTGGCAGGGGCGACATTAATAGAACTTGAGACTTAACAGGCTCAAATTCACCATTTAACCCTTTCAAAAACTTGATCACAAAGTTATTCTCAACGAACTTTGTGATATGGCTTGTAATGTTACACGTACATCTGCCACATTTACAATTTGGAGTGGCCTTCAGCACCGTTAACTCCTCCCAAACCACCTTTAATTTTGTGTAATATTCAGTTACTGACAAATGATCTTGTTTGATTCCATAAAACTCTTCCTGCAAATTTGAGAGTCTAAATGCATCTATGTTACCTTACCTTAGCCTTAAGTCATTCCGGATATCAACGGCATCGTCAATCCACATAACACATTGAGCTATAGGGGGTACAACAGAGTTAATGATCCAAGAGACTACCATGTTATTTGCCTTGACCCAAGCAGAATACCTACGATCACCTTCTGCTGGCTTCACCACCGATCTATCCAAGAAACCTGTCTTGTTTTTGGATTCCAACGCACACTTGATGTTTCTGCACCAACTATGGTAATTATGCGAGTCCAACAGTGGCTGCGTTAATACAAGTGATGGACTATCACTTGGATGGACAAACAAAGGATCCTCCGTAGGATCAATTTGACTACTGGATGTAGACATCACCCAATCAATCAAATGAAAAGGAATAGACGACGGAAAGGGATACGAATTTAATCAATCGAAAGAAAACGAATTCGTTGATCGTATGAGATCAGATAGAGCATGGCTCTGATACCATGTCAAAAACAGCAAATGATCAAACTAACAACACAGATCATTTGTTAAGAAATCAAGAATCAATGAATCATCTAGAACAAACAGATGCAGAGCTCAGAGAAAATTTCGTAAGATCGCAGGAAGATGAAATCATTCTATTTGCTTCATTCAGTCCAGCTATAGCATTCATATATACAACGAAAATAACTGCCACATGCGTATTTACAAGAAAGGACCTCTACTACATCTAACTGTAGGATCTGAAAGGCACCACTAGAAGGGGGGTTGAATAGATGGTGCGGAAAGTGTGGTTTTTAAAATTTGTTTAAAACTAAACAACTCAACTTCTGAAAACAGATTCTGTTTTCAGGATCCGTTTTAAAACATTTTTAAAACCAGGTTATAGGTATCCAAAAATTCTAAAATTTTGAGAGAACTTAGCCTCAGACGTTATGAGGGTCCCCTAAAAATTTCAAATTAAAATTCAACCTTTAACCCCTTCAAAAACCGTTGATGATCAGATTGCACAAATATACCAGAAACGGTAGACGGTTTTGAAAAATTTATTCCTATTTGTGTGTAAGTCCAAATGCTCTGAAAATTTAACCACTAACTCCTTATATACTATATTTAAGTGGGTTGAAACAGTTTTGCAAAATTCTTTTGGAAAGTAGGTCAATGACCATCAAAGTCTCAACCTTTGCAAGTCTGAAAATCAGACTGCACTAGTCTCAGAATGTTTGATGTTTGATCGACTTATACTTATCCAAAAGGGTTGAAACTTGTGCCAAATTAACCCTAGAACGTGTGAATATGTTTCTGGAAATTTGTGTGATTTTTGAAAGTCGTTTACTATTTTTACGAACGCCAAAAAAAAGAGTAAACTGTGCAGAAACAGAAAGTAAATGCTGAAAGTAAATGGCACCAAGAATTTTATACTGGTTCGGTTATAAACAACCTATTCCAGTCTTCAAGGAACACCTTCCTTGGTTCACACTAGTCACACACACGCAATACACCTTACCACAGGGTTGATGGAGTTACACACCAACTCCAACCCTTTACAAACCTTGTACGTTGAATACAATACGCACGAACACCACCACCTCGCAAGAATGAAGATTGATCACACCTTGATCAATCTTTTACAAAGATATGGAATATGTGGTGGTCTATATCAAGCCTATTCAAGATTGAAAAATATGAATACAATAGGCTTTCAAGAAGAAAGAAAGAAGGAGAATGTAGAACAAGAAGAGGCTAGGCGTTTTTCACTTTTATTTTGCAATGCTTGTGCTTGTCTTGTTTTTGCTCATCTTCTTTCCTTTTAATGTTGTTGCAGCCATCCACTATAGGTCCTCCCCCTCTTGAAAATTATCTTCTAAGTCCTTGGGATAATGTAAGACATCATTGTGACATGGTCTTGCTTACTTGGCATCTTCTTATTGGATGATCATTTAAGCGTTGCTTACTTGGCATTTCATGATTGGTTGGATGTTGTCATCATTGATGACTTGGAAAAATTTGAGAAAAACACTTAAAACATGTGCCAATATCAATCACAAAATAACTTCCATAAAGCTCAAGATTGTCACATAAATGTTGCAAGACAATATTCCTTCCCAACCAAGCAAAAATTCGGCCATTATGAACATATACCATGCTGAATTTTCAGCATGTGACACATGGAGATAAAGTTCAAAATATTGCCCTTTTTCTTTGATTTTGCTTTTTAAAATAAATCACCAATTGATGGTAATTATCTTGATTAATTTGGAAATGAATTTTGGTCTCTCACTTGACCTCATTTTCGGCCATTGTACATACTACACATGCTGAAAAATTTCAGCATGTGTGATATTGAAGATATCACTATTTTTGGCTTTGAAAAATATTTAAAATACTTCCATTTCTTCTTCCAATCAATCACACAATATAAGATGATAAAATATATCACATTAATATGAAAACAATCGGCCAGCCAAGCTTAGCATGCTGAAATTTTCAGCATGTGTTATAAGTGGGACAAAGTTTGAAATCTTATCATTTGTAGCTTCTCTCTTTAATTCACCAACATTGTATGATTGATTCTTGACCAATCAATATGCCAACAAGGCTCCAAATAAGCTCCATCTCAGCTGTAGGGGCGTTGCATAGTGTATGTGCATGTGCTGAAATTTATTTTTGCTAACTTTGTAAAATAGTGCACATTTAATAGTACACACATGTTATATTCCAATCAGCCCTTAAATTAATTTTCTAGAATACTTTAAGATATATAACATATGTAAAAAGTGTCTAGATACGTGCCATATGATGTACCAAAAAACGTTCCATGTGTTGTGTGCGTAGAAAACCGAATTTTCGATATTTATCGATTACCTGATTTTTCTCCAATTATATTCCAACTTTTTGCACATGTTATATATATATTATGTTACACATAATATATATAATATATACTTTAAATCTCAGCACTTGGCTGGTCTAAAGTGGCGCCATTTATCATGTGTCAAAATTAAACTTGGAATCTTCACATTTTGGCCTTAATGTGGGGTGATTTGTGTGTGCCAACATGGAAAGTATTTTTGGCTGACCATATAGTCATGTGCACGAAATTTTTAAGAATTTTTGAAGTATAGGGGCTGACCATTTATTTATGGCAAGTACGTGACACCATGTCTTATATCATATGATATAAGACCTGAATATACTCATAAATATGAGTTAAGTATAGTGGTGTGACGTTAACGTACGTACATAAAATATACAACGTGTCGGTAGTACGTTGGAATATATGTGCGTGTGCCTTTTTCAAAAAATCTGAAAATATATGTATTATATATGTATGTGGCGTGTGTATATATTAATGAGGAGAGGAGGAGAAAACTTTCCTTCCTTAGCCTTGTTGCCTTTATGCCTTTTCCAAGTGTGGCTTCCTTTAATGAACTACTTAGTTTAATAAACTAAGTACTTCACTTAATGAACTAGTTTAGTTCATTAATGGTGGCACCTGAAAATAGTATAAACACAACAAATGTTTGCCATATGATGTAAGCTTTAACGTTTCATGGCTCGTTAGTCCGGCAACATTATATATAAGCTAAATAAGGCAAATTGTAAGCAACGTATCATGCATACATGTATATATCATGCACGTTTGTATATGTCATGCATTTAGATCACTTATTTTGAAATCACTCAAACCCCCTTTTCTCTACAATCTCCCCCTTTTGATGATTTTCAAAATAACTTATGCACATGATTTAAATGCCATCGTTCCCCCTTTAAACATGCATAAATTTGAAATTTGAATTTCAGATTTCAAATCCGGCTCCCCCTTGATTTGTGCAATTAGTATCAATTAGTGTCTCTCTCCCCCTTAAATCGTGCTTTCTCTCCCCCTTTATTTTGGAAAGTAAATCAAAAGATTCCTGTAAATAAGGAAAGAAAATCATGTTAAATCAAATCATATCAACCGAAATCATGCCTAATTTAGAGCGAAGAGATTCAAATGTGGCTTGATTTAAGGCTTTTGTAAAAATATCCGCTACTTGTGCTTCTGTGCATACGTGTTCTATGACGATATCACCATTGTTTACGTGATCACGAAGAAAGTTATAGCGTACTTCTATATGCTTAGCCTTAGAATGTAACACGGGGTTCTTAGACAAATTAATGGCACTCATACTATCACAATATATAGGAATTCTATTTACGGTAATTCCAAAGTCCGAGAGTTGTTGTTTTATCCACAACAAATGTGTGCAACAAAGGCTAAGTGCCATGTACTCAGCCTCAGTAGTGGACAAAACAACGCTTGCTTGCTTTTTGGAAAACCATGAAATGAGTGAGTTTCCGATAAATTGGCAAGTCCCACTCGTGCTTTTTCTATCTATTTTGCAGCCACCATAATCTGCATCAGTATAAGCATGTAAGTCAAATGTGGAATCCTTATCGTACCAAATTCCTAAGGTGGGCATGTGCTTAATATAACAGAATATTCTTTTTACCGTATTATAATGAGACACCTTAGGTTGACTCTGAAATCGTGTGCACATGCATACACTAAACATGATATCAGGCCTACTAGCAGTTAAATATAGCAAAGAACCTATCATAGATCGATACAAGCCATTATCAACGTCTTTACCATGTTCGTCTTTGTCTAATTTAGTAGTGACACTCATAGGGGTGGGGGATGGTTTCAAATTTTCAAAGTTAAACTTTTTAATCATGTCATTGACATATTTTGCTTGACTTATGTGAATCCCTTTACTTGTTTGCTTAATCTGCAAGCCAAGAAAATAATTAAGTTCACCAACCATAGACATTTCAAATTCAGACTTTATGCAATTTTCAAAATCTTCAACAAGTCTATGTGAGGTAGAACCAAAAATAATGTCATCAACGTAGATTTGGATAATAAGTAAATCCGATTTATCTTGTTTCAAAAATAGTGTACTATCTATAGTACCTCGTTTAAAATCATTTTCTAAAAGGAAAGTAGCAAAACGATCATACCATGCTCTAGGTGCTTGCTTTAGGCCGTATAGTGCCTTCTTTAGTTTGTACACGTGATCGGGATGTTTCAAATCTTCAAAACCGGATGGTTGCTTCACGTATACTTCTTCTTGTATAAATCCGTTTAGGAATGCACTTTTTACGTCCATTTGATATAATCTGAAATCTTTCCTGCAAGCAATAGCAAGTAATAGTCGTATAGCTTCTAAACGTGCTACGGGTGCAAATGTTTCATCGTAGTCAATTCCTTCTTCTTGATTATATCCTTGTGCTACAAGTCTCGCTTTATTTCTAACAACCTTTCCTTCTTCATTCATTTTATTCCTAAACACCCACTTTGTGCCTATTATAGTCTTGTCTTGTGGTCGTGGCACTAAATCCCATACATCGTTTCTAACAAATTGATTAAGTTCATCATGCATGGAATCAATCCAAGAAGAATCACTCAAAGCATCATGCACATTTTTGGGCTCAATTTCAGAAATCATAGCATGAAATTCATTTATTTCGTTCGAAGTAATTCTTCTACGTGGTCGCACACCATGAGTGAGGTCGCCTATGATGAGATCATGTGGGTGATCTCTATGCCATCTTGGTTGATCATTTTCTATGTTATCATGCATTTCTATGTGATCATGCATTTCTAGTGTGTCATTCATATCATGCATATCAAATGTACCATCATCTTCATTCAACACGGGTTTCAATTCAAAGTCATCGTCATATTCTTTATCTTTATCAATCTCACCAAATTCATTGAATTTCACATGAATATATTCCATGATTTGTCTAATGAGAGGATCATAACATCTATATGCCTTTGAATTTATAGAATATCCAACAAAAATGCACTCAATTGATTTGGATTCAAATTTGTCTAAATTATCTTTTGTATTTAAGACAAAACATTTGCATCCAAACACACGAAAATAGTCAATCTTAGGCATGCGATCATTCAAAATCTCATAAGGCGTCTTGTTTATTTTCTTTCTTATAGATAGGCGATTTACAATATAGCATGCACAATTTACGGCTTCCGCCCACAGAAATCTAGGCAATTTATTTTCGCATAACATAGTCGTAGCGATTTCTTGTAATGTACGATTCTTTCTTTCTACTACTCCATTTAATTGTGGAGTTCTAGGTGGCGAAAACTCATGCTTGATTCCTTTTTCTTCGCAAAATGAAATCATCTCTTTGTTTTTGAACTCACCGCCTCTATCGCTTCTTATCCTTTTCACATTGACACCGTATTGATTTTCAAGCTGTTTGATTAATTTCGCAATCTCAATGCCACTATCATCCTTATGTGCAAGAAATAAAGTTCAAGTGTAACGAGAAAAATCATCAACAATCACGCATGCATAGTGGCGCCCACCAAGGCTTGTAGTGCGACTAGGACCAAACAAATCAATATGTAATAGTTCTAAGACTCTAGTCGTGCTTATTTCATTTTTAGGCTTAAGTGACTCACGTGTTTGTTTGCCCTTTATGCAAGATTCACACAACTGAAAGTTGTCTAAATCAAGCTTAGGCAATCGTCGTACTAGGTTCTTTTGTTGAAGTTTTTCTAGTGTGGAGATACCAATGTGTCCTAAACGTCTATGCCATAAATTCACATTGGGTTCATTTGACATAAAGCACTTAACTTTAGCGTCTGCCACATCATCCATAGAAAGCGTAAAAATATTACCTTCTCGTTTTCATTTTAAAACGGTTTCTCCATTTTTATTTATTATATTGCAATAAGGGTGAGTAAAACACACATTAAAACCATTGTAAACAAATTGAGAGATGCTAAGAAGATTGTAGGATAAGTTGCTTACCAAAAAGACGTTGGAGATTTGGAGAGTGCTTGGATTTCCAATCGTACCTTTCCGATGATCTTGCCTTCGTTGTTGTCTCCAAAGGTCACGGATCCGCCTTTTGTGACCTTCTTTAATTTTGTGAACAAGCTCGGGTCACCCGTCATGTGCCTCGAGCATCCACTGTCAAGAAACAACTTAATAGTTGTATCTTTCGATGTGTGGGCTCCCTGCAATGTGCAAAGATGATTTAGGTACCCTTTTAACTTTGGGTCCTTTCGAGTTAGTTAATCACCTCTTGGTAAAAGTACCTTTCGGTACCCATACTTGGATGATCCTTCTCGGTCTATCAAATGGCAAGAATGTGGATGAAGGTGCGATATAGTAGACATGTGGTGCATGCACTTTGGGTCTTTGCCCAAGGACTCCTTTATACTCATTAAATGAAGTAAGTTTTTGATATGTCCTTGTGCGTGTGTGCGTAGTGCGTGGATGATATGAATTTCGTGTATGCATTATTCTTTTCTTTTCATATCTATATGGTACAAAGTTATATTTCACATGATATGAAGAAGAAGTGGGGCGTGATGAGGAAAGGGGCGGCTTTTGCGTCATCTTAGACGCCACTTGAGGCTTAGGGGTGTCTACTTTCTTAGACACCACAAACTTAGTTGGTTTGGTTGATACTTCATTTGTATCAACGTATCCCAAACCCGTTTTGTCGCTGTCATGCTTTTGTGATAATATAATGCGATGCAGCATGTTGGACCCCGTATCAAACTGTTTCATCATTTTCTCTAAATCGGTATTCCTTGATTTTAAATTTGAAATCTCGGATTTCATTTCATTATTTTGAGTGGTTAATGATGAAATCTCTGTCTTTAATGCAGTAATGGCACATGATGACTCTTTCTTTGAATCGCTTAATTGAGCGACAAGATTCTCGTTAGAAGATTCTAACAGTTTCTTGTCTTCAATTAATCGCTTCTTTTCCTTAGCGAGAGTCTTAGTGAATTTGTGCAATTCTAAATACTGAATAAAAAGATCATCATAAGAAGGTTCAGAGTCAGAGTCAGAATCAGATGATACCTCATTAGATGCTTTGGATGCAAAGCATACTTGTGCAGTCTCCTCTTCGGTCTCAGTTTCAGAATCCGATGAATCACTCCAGGTGGAGGCCTTTAGAGCACGTTTCCTTTGTTTGGGTTCTGAGACGAGTCTATTTTTGTTCCGCTCCTTGTCAGGGTATTTAGTAGTTTGCTTTTGTTTATTGGGGCAGTCATATGATAAGTGTCCGAGTTTGCCACATTCATAACATTTAACGTCTTTATCATTTGACTTGTTCTTATTTCTCTTAGTTGTAGTACCCTTATTTTTGTTTCTAAATGACCTTCTCATAAATTTTCTCAATCCTTTAGCCAATAGAATTAGGTCATCATTATCTGATTCAGAATCACTATCATCTACGTGATCGGAGGGAGGGGAGACGTATTCATTTGATTTAAAAGCAATAGCTTTACCTTGTTTAGATGATTCCGATTTCCGTATGGTGAGTTTATTCTCATAAACTTTAAGTGATCCGATTAGTTCTTCCATCTTTTTTGACTTAGTTTCCTTGCTTTCTTCTATTGCGGTCACTTTAGGGTCCCATTCGGAAGGAAGGCTTCGTAGGACTTTCTGTACCTTTTCCTGCGTGGTAAAAGCTTTACCAAGAGACTCAAGAGAATTGTAGATGTTAGTCAAACGAAGATCCATATCAACAATAGACTCATTAGGCAATAATTTAAACGACTCAAGTGTGGACATAAGCGTGTTTATTTTTGACTCTTTTACTTGACTCGTGCCTTCGTGTTTCATTTCTAGTATCCTCCACATTTCTTGTGCACTCAAACAGTTTGAAACATAATTAGACTCACTTTTACTTAATCCGTTTAGGAACAATTGCATAGCCCT